>OZ025874.1:798511-991011 GCA_964019415.1 Ianthella basta | reverse complement strand
CTTTGTAATCGCTCTGTATTTCTTTCATGTAGTGCCAATATTACTGGCAATTTCACTGTGTGGTGGTGTCGTGATAGCCTATTTCATTGGCTATATCGACTGGAGGACAATGGTGAGGAAGTTTCTGTAACAAAAGCACTAACAGTCGTGCATCATTTAATATACCTATGCAGCTGGTTTATGTATGGTGTTTGTTCTGTTGTGTTCACAGGTAGGCTTGGTGGTGGCTGTAGGAGCGTGCATTTGCACTTGGTTGTTGTGGCTCCGTTCCAAGGAAGGTGAGACAGGTACCACATGCAGCCATGCAAGTAGTTAGTGCAGTGTACAGCAACCATGTATATAGCTGCTCATTCCCTTAGTGCTGTGTGGTCACCGTTGGAGGATACATACAGCCATGATATTGTTTCCCAACCATGCAGAAAATTGTATACTGTAAATCTTGTAAAAATTCGAAAATCAAATTTTTGCAAACTTTTCTCAGTCTTGCCCTGAAATGTTCTAAAATTTTGAATCCTTGGGCGACTCTAAAATTGTGTAGACCTGTAATTTTCAGCACTGGTTACTGGGGTACTGCATGATATTCCTTGTGAAATGGTATCTATCAACGGTAAACACACCTAACAAAGCAGTGTTGCCTGCAGAAATGTTCACTGTGTTCAGGTTAGCTACTGGCTAGTCGCTACAGGTAGCACAGCTACAGCTTTCCAGTCCTGGAAGTTCATTTCCTTTACGACCCATACAAAATCCTCTGCAATACTGGGGCTCTAAACCTCCTTGTAGACATGATTCCTGCGAATATTGCACCACATGGTGACGAGGGAAGTGCCAGTGACGGCCATTTTCCTCACAAAACCTTCCAGAAAATGACAGCCGAGAGCGCTTCCAATTTTGTAAGAGTCTCTAATTTTCACAAGACAGGAACAAAAATGAACAAATTTTCTTCTAAACTTTAAAAAAAACTTTTTCTTCTAAAAAATTGGAAGTCAAAAGTTCACAAATCGAAAGCGAAGCTCTGCAAGGCAGATTGCAAGATTTGCAGTACTAGTTGTATGTATGTGTATTAGAGCGGTGTTAATATATATTTGTGTGAAAAGGTTTGAGCCCACCAGTACACCACTAGTGCATAGCCAGAAACTGTGAATAGCATGCATATTCACTGCGGAAAGCTGTGCAAGGTAGGCTTCACGAACTGAATTTAGCTGCTTACCACCCATACCCTCGCTCAACGTTATCTGAGGAGACGTGGAGTATGTTGGCGACTTCCTCCCTCCAGCTTCAATAACTTCCGCTGCCACCCCTGCTCGTAAGGTGTGGCATCAATAATCGGACATCTCCAATAATTGGTATCCAGATTTAGGCTGTAATGCATTCTTTCTGCTCAATTCTTGGTACACTTATAAGGCAGATGAAGCGAAGAGTTGTACAGTGTTGGACCCGGATAGGCGATTCCACTTGCAAGTTAGTGTAACAAATACAAAGGTTTGAAGTAGCATAAAATCAGTTGGAAGTCATCCAAATTTGGTCGGCGACTCGTACGCTACAACATGAGAAGATGTGTTTGCTCTTACCTGCTACCCAGATGGGTACATCCAAGTCCTGGCCACAGCAGAAGACAGAGTAGTCAGTGAAACTGCAGCAGATAGACAACTGGAACTACAGCAGCTAAGTGCTCACCAGTGGGAAAGACTGACTACAGAGACAGGCTAGACTACAGCAGCTAAGTGCACTTTGAAATGCATTGCATCAAAATACGTATATCACATGGCCCAGGTCAGAGCCATGGCGTAGGCCCTTCCTACAGAAGAGACTTCCATCTGATCCTACACGATTCCACATTTTTAGGGCACTTCTCAGTGTCCACTTACCTGAAGTGTAATAGTGGCTATAAACTAGTAAAATAGCAGCAGCCATCTTAATATTGCATATGTGAGAGTCGCCAGTAGAAATCGAAGATTAGTGCATTTTGGAGATTTGAAGATTCTCCAGGATTTAGGTAGCCACATGTCTTCTTAGAACGTTTAGCAAGTTTGAGATGCACTTGAGCTTCCGTTGTCGAGAAATCGTCAGTTGAATGTAGCCAACTCGCCATTTTATTTATATGTGCAGGGTACGAAATGGCAATTAAAATGGCTGCTCCGTGTTAACTCCTGTCGAATTTGGTCTGATTTCGTACCGTATTGATGTTTAATAGAGCTATAACTGTGGAAATCCTCTACTGTAGTAAGGATGAATCCATCAGCAGAGTGATGTGTGTTACAGTAGCCAAATGTTCCTGTCAGCGTTGTTCAAAAGGTCTTCGAAAATATAAAACCAAGGGCAACTTTTGCAGTCAAAAGGTATGAACTGCAGTTTATATAATGCAGAAAGCATGCCTTATGCAAGCACATTCACTTCCAAGGGTTGGAAAGTATTATTCAGTGGCACTTTCTGCCCCTTCAATCTTGCCGATTTTCGGCGGCCGCTTTTGAATTATGATGATTTGCGCTAATCTTCGATTTCTACTGGCGACTCTCACATATAATTATGATTTCTGACCCATTCGTATGTTGAGTGCATATCCTTCATTAGGTGCATTTTTCTATCCTGCCAGAGCTATAAGTGCATGCGCTTAACAACTGATCAGTACAGTATGCTGAGAAGTCTACACTGTAGTGCACTGAAGTTATAGTACAGACTATCTTCCTTCAGGCAAAGACCACCACCTGGTCCAGAGCAACCACCAAAGATGACCATACGCATGTGCACTATGTATAGCTACACACAAACACAATGGCAAGTGGACAACGAAAACACCGCATGGTGGAGAGCAACGTCATGTGCATGATTAAAATACGCTCATGCGCTAGCCAGGGCAAACAATATGGCTGACAGGTGCGCTAGTAGCTTTGAAGCAAATTTGCAGCTTTTCAAAGAGGCTGCTCTAAAAAATCAGCTTGTTTTGATTAAAGCTTTTGCAGCACTTAGGCAATCTGTAGGTCTTCTTATCCGATTCGTTACTGTATGGAAACACACGAAAACCGAACACACACACACACACCCAACTACTGTAACACTCGACGCATGCACCGAGGGTTAATAATCTGGTATTTGACCAAGAGTACATCTTGCTATGACATAAGGTCTCATCCATCATCTTATCTTGTTGTAGGTACAACAATTGCATTTGCCCTTATCACTGCCAACTCCACTGAGCAGAAGATAGTTCGTCACTTCTTCAAACTGGGCGATGCTGGTCAGGTATGGAAGGAAGCTGAAGACTGCAACTACACAACTGATTTCTACCTGAAGAAGGAGAAGTTGCAAGTTGAATATCTTGGCACTCACAGTGACTCTGCAAATGAATACGAATTTGAAGTGTTCACTTTTTCAAGTGGGAAAGATCAAGTGATTGGAATACATGTCAAGTGCTTGCAGCAAGCTTCTTTCGCTAAAGGAGGTTCACAGAAGACAACTACTGCACTGCTTAAGTATGCTAAAGAACGGAATTGGCGACTTCAATACATTTTCTCTGTTGGATGCTGTGGGTTTTCTGCTGAGGATAAGAGTAAGGCAAATGCTCACGAGGTAATGGGTCAGGTGCTCTTGTCCAATGTGTACAAGGACTACAGTGCTAGGGGAAAGGTCGAGATTACAGGTCTAAAGTTCCACTCTCAGTTCTATGAAGGTGCTCGGGGTTGGGTGTCTCGTCTGGAAGACCATAGCATCACACGACCAGGTCAACAAGCAGATCGTAGGAAGAAGTTTCGGATTATTCCAGTAGCTGAGGTCCCTCTCTATGCCAGTGGTTCATTTGTCATCAAAACAGCTGAGTGTGGAAATATGGTTCGGGGTGAGGCAAAGACGATTGGGATAGAAATGGAAGCAAGTGGCATTGCATCTGCTTTGGATCAGTGGGTGGACATCACTGGGCAAAAAGCACATGTGCCCAAATTCCTTCTCCTGAAAGGGGTGTCTGATGTTGGAAGCAACAAGGGAAAAAGAGTGAAGGCGTCATTTTTTGGGAAACCTACTGCGGAGGAGGTGTCAGACGATGAGCGTCAGGAGATTGCCACGTTCCATTGTGTTGCCCTGGTAGCCAGGGGCGTGGCTAAGAAGTTCCTGTGCAGTAAGAAGTTTGTTTGAGACAATAGAAACAGTTTAGTAGTGAAACAAAACAGAAAAGTAGTTTGTATGGCCATTTCTATAGCTGTAGGTAGTGTTCTTTTGTAATGTAGTGTAGACTCAAAGTTCATAGAATTTTCTCTTGTACTTTTGTTTGGATATACTTTACATGACTTGTAAGAATA
Source organism: Ianthella basta (assembly GCA_964019415.1). Classification (NCBI taxonomy): domain Eukaryota; kingdom Metazoa; phylum Porifera; class Demospongiae; order Verongiida; family Ianthellidae; genus Ianthella; species Ianthella basta. The sequence goes on along the minus strand of OZ025874.1, from coordinate 986,725 downwards.
ACTATATATATTCAAATGATTAGTTTTATACCAATTGAATAATTATGCCATTCGTACATACAGCGTGTCTGCTGGTTATTTTGCTGCACGAGCGTACATGAGATATAAGATGTGTTTTCTCAATTGCAAATTTTGAGAACATTTATATCAGTGCACTCATACTGGGGTATTTAATTATGCCACTGTACCCAAATAATGCATGTGCACATACATAAGTAATAGCTAGTAGTTAGAATTAATGCATATTACAGCAATCCCAGCTAGTTCTCCTAGTTAAGAAGGTTAGAAGTTTAATATTCCCTACACATGACAAGGTCAGTGAGTTAGTGTCCCTAAAACAGGAGTGTCCCCATTCCACCCATCTCCTGTTGTTCTTTGACAAAGATCTCAAAGTACTGGTAGATTATGGTCACTGCTAGGAGGATTCCAGTTCCGGAACCAATTGCACCTATGAATTGGGAGTGAGAATGGGAATAGGGCAATGCATGAATTGTGTATTGGAAAAAAGGGAGGAGGGGGAGGGAGGAGGGAGGGGTGGAGGGAGGGAGGGGAGAGGGGAGGAAGGAGGGAGGGAGGGGTGGAGGAGGGAGGAGGAAGGGAAGGAATGGTAAGGCTTCAGTGAGTTTCAGCAATTACAGTCAAATACTTAACTAGTGTCACACATTTGACATTACTGATAGCCACTCTTCGAGGGATCGAGGGATATTTCTCTGAAGACTTTGCTAATTGATACTCAACGCATTAGGACACACTCCTGGTTGCATGGATAAAATCTGACACACTTGGTGGGTTAGGGTTAGATCTGGTTGGGAAATTATTCACTGAGAACCCCAGCAGCAGGTCTCATCAGCAAACTTCGGCCACTCAATACTCTCTCAATTGCCAATCACACACACCAGCCTGTACGTCCTGCCCCCCCTCACTTCCTGTCACACCCCTTTCTTGTGAAATAACATTGAGGTTGGAGACTAGTGCACTCTGCAGTATGATAGGGATGTTGGAGGTGTAGAACAGCTTTATGGGGTAGGAGGAGTACTGGCCTCTGAACCGAGCACTCTTGATGGGCAGGTTCACTCTGATGCCCTGGGGGGAGGGGGGGGGAGAGGGAGGGGAGTTGTGAGTGCATGCATACAATAGCTGTAAACAGACATTGTCAAATTCAAATTCAAGCAGCCATTTTCCAATAACCCTCCCTCACCTGGAAGTAGATGACCACGGCAAACATGTGACAGTGGCTGAGAGGTTGGTCAAGTTGGGATTCGAAGGTTGGTGTGCTGGAATGCCTCACACATTCCCCTCACTTTGTATGTACATGTTGCAAGGATTTTGAAGAGGGCTATGATAGCACCTTCAAACTTAGTGCCTGAAGGGGGGAGGGGGTACAGAGTGTAATGGAGTAGCTTATTACATCTGTCTCACTTGACACACACACACACACACACACACACGCGCGCACACACACACACACACGCACACACACACACACACACACACACACACTCACACGTGTGCACACACACACACACGCACACACTCACCTCTCCCAGTGTTGATGGTAGCTGGACTGAAGGCCTTCCACACAATGGTCTCACAGATGCCCACTCACTCCGTATATGCTCTGCCCAGTGCAGCTCATGGTATGATAATGACTCTGTCCTGTCCAGTATCCTGTCCTAATGAGTGACTATATATGTAGATTGCCAACTGTGCACTAGACTGTTCAGACAGTTCTACTGGTTAACATGATACTGTAAGTGCAGCCATTTGCTATCATTTCATCCAAATTGAATGTTGAATAATGACTAATGAATGTAACCAAGTTCGTGATACTCTCCACACGTGAACTGTATAGAATCACTCAGTGCATGAAGATGTGCGACGGTATTTCATTGGTGCAAATCCCTAGACTGTGCGAGCAGCCGGAAATCATAAGATACCTGTATAGAATCACTCAGTGCACAATGATGTGCATAGCTTACAATGCCAACTGGCAGTCGACTGCAGTGGCCACGTGTTGTGTTGATGTATGTATGCTCTACCAGAGACTGCCTCCCTCACTTGCTCCTTGCCTGTCTAGTGTTAATCCATGCTCCACTCCCAGCAGGCCAGGTTTAATCATCTATTCCTCCAACACATCCATAGGTGGTCTGAGAACTACCTCTGTGGAGAGGAGCTGTTGAAGGAGCTTCCACCAACAAAAGAGTGTTTCACCATGTAGAGTGCTTCTGTGTGTGGCTCTATATTATATAATTATACATTGCAATGTGATTAATGTGAATGAAATAAAGCAGAATTTAAGGCACATCAGGGTAATTCTGGAAACAGGATAATTCTGGAAAAGCTCAATCTCCTCACCTTTAGGCCAAGCAATAGTGGACAACCGTTTTTATTAAAATATTTGAACTTACCACTATCTTAACTTTTACTACAAAACCTTCGGCAACACAAAACTAGCTACAAAAAAGCCACCATGTCGCCATTTTGCAAAGGATGTCCTCATGTATAATTAAAAGAAGATAGTAATTTTTACCAAAACCTTCACTTGTCTAGGTGGGAATATTTGTATAATTCAGTGGTAACAAGATCAGCAGCTTTCTTACTATCCAAGTAGTGTAGCTACCTAAATGGAAATAAGAGCAATTAGCCAGGTGATGCATTGAGAATTAGAATGTCAAAGGAGAAGGTTCAGTTAATGCAACACGCGGCAAATAAATATGGTATTCCAGTGTCTACACTACATGATCACACGAAGGGTAAAGTGAAGAGGGTGGGAGAGCAGGAAACCAACAGCTTTAACACATGCAGAAGAGGAAGAGATTGCGTAGTGTTGCTAGAAGTTGCAAGAAATTGGTTTCGGGCTGACAAAGGAGACTGTATCAGTTTCATTGTTATCAATTTCCTGCATGCAAGGCTTTTTTGCAAGCAGTCGAGCTGGTTGGGATTGGTGGAATGGCTTCTTGAAGAGGTGGCCAAAGTTTGTTTCCAGGAAATCACAGCACCTGTCAACCAAAAAGCCACCCGAACTGCGAACAGTGCCGCCATCTCTGGGTATTACAAGAAGGTTTAAGAGCTGTACAAGAAGCTCATTGACAAGCTCTCTACACCTAAACCCAGTGCCCCTGAATAGTCTCATTCCCAGCCTCCCCTGACGTCATCGCTCCTGCATGGATTTGCGCATGCTCAGTGCGATATCATCCATCTTGTTGACCACGTGTTGCCCCTCAGAACGGTGCAGTGCTTCCGGTCTGTCGCCAAATGAGCTAACCAAGCTTCCCACGGCGTCGATCGTTTTCGAGTGTAAATCCTTTGAAGACAAAGTGGGATTAACAAACATTAACAGAGTCGGTGTGAACATTGCAATCACACCTAACTAGACGCTGGGGACACTCAAGGTGGACTTTTCCAAGGCTAGGTAAGCGCGAGAAATTCGCTGTGATATCACAGTGAGTTGGCTGGTGATGATACTGTAGCACAGTTCCCAACCCAAGATGGAGGTTTCCGAACACGGCGCCGCCTTCCGCCTGTACTCGAAGGAAGAGATTCTCACTACGTCAGTCAGCACAATGCTCAATGACTCCTGCGCTAACTGCGTATAAAGAAAGGAAGCTGTTCTACTGCGTACAGGCGAAATTCGGCGCCGTGCTTTAAAACCCCATCTTGTTGAGAATACCCCTACACTACCTTAGCATGTACAGGAGCGAGAGCTACAGTCAGTATGAGTGAGATTGGCTTGTACAAGTGTGAAAATGTTAGCAGATTTTCTCGAACCACCGACCCCCAGTGTAATTGGTGCTATGTAGTGTAATTAAATCTTTCTGCCTTAATTTCTTCCCTCATGGCGTGCCTTGCAGAATCGAAACTGAACTTTGTCTGCTGTTGGGTGAGAGTATAGATGGCTGCCAGACAGACACAAGAAAGTGAGTACTTGTGTTTCGGGCCTGTAGGAAGCATACGTACACCAAATGCAATGTGTGTATGTGTGTGTGTGGGGGGGGGGGGGGGGGCAATTAAGTATTGTGTTTGCAATGGCCAGAAACTGTGGAAAGGGTATAATCTAAGATGGTGTCTTTCTAAATGATTTCAGTAGTAGCGCATGTCTGTTTGAAGAACCTCTTGATATGAAGCAAGAGTCAAACAAATATCCCGTGTCAAGGTCAACTGTATTTGCTGTTTGCAGCGAGCGAATAGTTGAATATTCATTCCACTGGAAGGGATAAGAGAATATGAAGGTCATCTGTTTAACAAAACCAGAAGTGGGAGGAGAAAGCCAGAAAAAGAGAAAAATAGACACATTTTGACTCAAAGAAAGCACTTTGCAATTGTCTCCTCATATTCTGTGAGAGTTATGTAGGGTTTAGTTCTTTACCTATCAGCTGATTCATGAACAAAACGAAGTGCTATGGCATCAGAGGCCATTTTTATGATGTCATAAGCCCAGTGAATATTCGGACGATTAAAGTCATTCTTCAAATATTCAGCTACCAAATGACTACTCAACTATTTAGTTATTCCTTTGTCCCTTAGTATAAGGAATAGGAGAATGGAATTGTGAGATGGGCAGAGGATGGATGGACTTGCTGGAATTTCCCACTGATCACATATAGTGATACTAGTGCACACGTGAAACACACATGAGCTGTGCAGGAACAGACCCAGCTGATCCTGCTGTGCTACAAGTGATCATATGAATTGGAATTGTTAGTATTGGTATTGGGTAGTGATATATGCTTTATGTTTCTGGCTTAGTGATGTATAAGTGTGTGTTGCAGTCACAGCTGTATGTGCTGCAATCATAACTATATTTTTAGAGTGCATGTGTTGAAGGAATTCACTGGTGGTATTTTTGCTCACCTGCTGTGCTGTTATCTTGTCAATAGCTCGTCCCATCAGTCAATGGAACATTAAAGCACTGGACTCCCTGAAAGGGACACTCAAGCTGAGGTTATCAATGAGTGCAGGACTGCGTGATAAATTACCAATAGCTGCTGGTGGATTCATGAGTGAATTGGAAGTGCAGCAAGTGACAAACCTGCGTAGCGATAATGAACAGATTGAAGAAGTGATTGGAATACTTAAAAAGAAGACTGACGAAGATTTCCAAACGTTCTTGGGGATGTTACAGCTTACCAACCAAGCAGTGTGGGCAAGTGAACTGGAGAGAGAGGCAGAAAAGAAAAGAGAAGAAGAGTTCAAACAAAAAAGCAGTAAGTGTGTACAGTCAGCTTGCGTTGTTGAGGGGTGGGCGCACATTTAGAATTAATTTACACAATGAAATTTATTGTCAGCATGCATTTTGCCCTTCTAACCTTCCGCACGTTTCTAATATTTCGTAACTAGAAGTAGCAAGAATGCAAGAGATGGCTTCTTCTTTGCCTACTCGCAGTAGTAATGTATGAGGGTTCAGTACCTGTAGTACGTCTATTTCCTTTGCCAATGGGAGCACTGATCAGCTGTGATTCAATCATGGGGACTCCCTGAGCACGTACTGTCCAGTTGCCACTCTGTGCAGACACAAACTTGTATACACCTGAAACTGAGGTTGTAGTTAACCCCTACAGCTGCATTCCAGTTGCCTACAGTACGGCAATGCCAGTGGACACTCCCATCTGATAGTGTGATAGGCATACTGATGGATAGCGTGATAGGTGTACTGATGAACCCCAACTAGGGCAAAACAGCTGTCTGTGGCTCTACCATCTTTAGAGGATGACTAGCATGGAAGGGCGATCACTGGTTGCCACTAACAGGGCTTGGTGCCCCCCCCCCCCCCCCCCCAGTCTCCTGAGACACCATTGGTGTAGAAGGCTGGTTGCCGTAAAATTCCCAATGAGTTGACCGTTGTCAGGTGTTTGTGGGATTTAGAGCACGAAGCTCGAGGGCATGAAATGCCCGAGTGCTGAGTGGTCTAAATTTCACAAACACTGATTGGGCGGCATTTAAGTAATATAGATTCAAATCCTGTTCGCTTACCCAATCACCCTGCGTTCCTCTCACTTCTTGACTACGTATGCAGGATGATGTCATATTACGATGATAAATGCCCTCGCGAAGTTCCCACAGATGTTTCTATGGGATTTATAAACCCCTGCATGTGCTCTGCCTGCAACGTACTGTTCTAGGATTTAGAATCACGCATGCGCAAAGCAATTAAAATGCTTCTCGGAGATTTAGAATCATTCATTTAGACGCCCGTTATCATGGCAATGGGATTTAAGCGTATATTTTATGTATTGTGCATTTATATGTGTACATACTTATGCCGCATCAACTGGTTAGATAACAATGTCCAGAGGAGAGTGATAGAATTTGGCAGAGGAAGGTTGTTGTAGGCCATACAGATCAGGAAGACCACCCCCAAGATGAATCTGGATGATATGAAATCCCATCCTTGATTCACTTGTAATCATGTACTGTATATTGCAATATTATTACAAGCAATTATAATGTTTGCAGGTTTTGGGTGATTGGAGCACGTTTGTGTGTATATGTACAGTTTTAGTTGTAGTTTCACTTCAGTAACTAAAAGTGAATTCATAATTTGGTTTATGGTGAACTGGTCTGTTTGTCTTTGCAGCGAAAAGTTCCATGGTACAACCACAACTTCCTTTGACTCCAACTATTCGCTTAACCCAAGAAGGAGCTGTTGATCCTGTAGACATTCCTACCGGTGAGTCTTTTAGTAGATTAGTTGAATCTCAGTGTGTCTTGTATCAGTAGGCCTTCCACTGCTGGTAGTAGCTAATGTAGACTATCCAGTGGGCCTCTGCAGAACTAAGGCAGGCAGTACCATGGCTGTTTCAAGGCAATCCCTTCCATTGCTGTTGCTTGGTAAAAGGCGTCAATTAGACGGTGCATTTCCTGAACAAGTGCCACGGGGGACCTCAAATAAGTTGTGCTTCCAGTTCACCACCTTGTCATATGCACTATTCAGCACGTTAACGAAGGCTTCACTATCTAACTGTCCCCATCTGAAGCTGGGGGCCTAAACTGTTAACTGGGGGGAGGTCTACAGTCTCTTGGTTCTGATGGGTAGTGTTTGACAACTCACATCTGTCATTCGTCTGAGTGTTAGCCACAGGGGGTTGTTGATCTGTCAGGTTCAAATGCTGCTTAGTGGGTCTCACCTCATCACCTGGCAAGCGGTCAGCCTCAGTCTTGATGTTCTGGCATTGGTTCTTCCGACTTGGTAGACAATCAACGCAGAATCTCCCTCATCTCTTGCACACACAATTCGCACAAATTCCGCTGCCGTTACATGGGCAACACGCGGCATCGTTGGGATCTTTGCTTGGATTAGAATAATCAGGATGGTCTGAGTGGTCAGTCTACCGTTTATCTGCCATTTTGTCTGCCAGTATATAATTGTGTGATTTGTATCTTAATATGTGTACATGTGCAGCTTGTCAGAAACTGTTCTGATGCAAACGTGTGTTTAATGTATTGTGTGTTTACATGTGTATGTAGACCACATCAACTGGGAAGGTACATGCATCACCTTGTGGTGTTACTGTTTCCTGCATGCATTTCCTACTTGCAGACCGTCCCACAGTATTTGCTGTTGTCACTGCCAACCCAACAGAGGAGAATACGGTGAGACATTACCTGCAGCTGGGAGATATTGGTGCCATTTGGGACGGAGCCAGAGATTGCACCTGGAAGAATGATCCGTACCTCAAAAAAAAGGGTGTGACAGTCAAGAGTGAAGGCGTTCTCGATGGTAAATATGAAGTATTCACTATCACAAAGGAGGGTGGGGGTGAGATGGTGATTGGTATCCATGTCAAGTGCCGACAGCAGGCCGCCTTCACTGAAGGTGGTGCACAGGACACAACAGCCGATCTGCTAATGTGTGCTAAAAAACACAGCTTGAAGCTGAGCGATCTGTTTTCAGTTGGGTGTTGTGGCTTGGCAGATGATGGCAAGAGTGGAGGGAACTTAATGGGTCATGTTCTCCTGGCCAAGGAAGTTGAAGCTTACCTCAACCGTGGCAAGATGACCGAGGACAGTGACATACAGAACCACCCTGAGGTCTACAAAACTGACATAGAATGGATGTCTTGCCTGCAAGACCGCTGCATTACAAAACCAGATACAGATACAGCAGTACAGCCAGGTACTGACAGTGAGGAGTTCAAAGACATTCCTTTTAAGGAAGTTCCCAGGTTTGAGGTAGGACCCTTTGTGGTCAAATCAGCTGAGTATGCAGATCATGTCCGTGGAGTATCATGGAGCTGGTATAGAAATGGAGGCTGTAGGCTTCATAAAGGAGTTGCTTTCACGTCAGAAGCAAGGAGACAAAAACATTCCCAAGTTTACTTTAGTGAAGGGTGTTTCTGACAGTGGGCAGGACAAAAGTGCTGGTGGAACAACTAACTTCTTTGGGGATGAAAAAAAAAATGTGGATGACGATGTTCGCCAGCAGGTTGCCACTCTGCATTCTATCGCCTTGGTGATCAGAGGTGTGGTTAACAGGTATCTCTTCCCTCGCCCTGCTACGGACCTTAAAATATTGATGGGAACAAGTGAACGCGAAGAACCAGGACATCTTGCGTGACTGTAGACTTAGGGAGTATAGAATCCAGTGTACGTAGTTTAGCTTGCAACTTTTTTTTGTAGTACCGTATGAATGCTTAGTTTGAAACTCTTGACTGTATTGTCTCAAGCAGGACAATGAGTACACACACAACCCTCTCATATTTGTTTTATATACTTTGTAAGTTTGAACAAGAGTGATGTGCAGCAGTAAGGGCTTCAGTGTGTGGCATGCATTCTGCCTTGAATAGCAGAAGATTGAAGATAAGGATAAGCTTAATTGATATACTTCATCATATGCAGGACTGGTATATTATAGACCCCTTATGTATCAATATCAACATTAATATCAATATAATAAAGTGCATACTTACAAAAAGCAGCAGGTGTAAGCCACCTTTGTCCTAGTGATTGCACAACAGTGGACCTGCCAGATGATGAGTACAGCTTTCCTTGAGATATGTGGCCACTGACAGGAAACGTGACCTAGTCACCCAGAGTGACCACGTAATCTATCTGCTGCCACATGCACCCCCTTTCAGAGACTGGAATATGGGTTCATGGCCACATATACACCAACATACCCACACAGATATTGCCAGTACCTATATTGTAAAGGATGTGTTAGCTAGTGGCATACCTATGTATATAAGAAGTAATTAATTGTATAATTATTACAATAAACCTAGCTCTCCAGCTACAAAAACTGATAACAATATTCCCTACACATGACAAGGTCAGTGAGTTAATTAGTGTCGATCTCCTGTTGTTCTTTGACAAAGATCTCAAAGTACTGGTAGATTATGGTCACTACTAGGAGGATTCCAGTTTCAGAACCAATATTGCACCTGAATCGGGAGTGAGAATGGGAACAGTATAATGCCTTGATCATATAACTGGAGCATAGGCACACACACCTAACTACATTGGTAGTTCTCTTGGAACATTACACTACACACACACACACACACACACGCACACACTTTCTTCCAAACACAATGTACACACAAGGTACCACACACCTCTAATACCCCCCCCCCCCCCCCCACACACACACTCATCCTCACCGAGGAAGTCAGCCAGCACTGAGAGTGCTCCAATACACAGCCCACCAAATGCAGCAGCAGATGGAATGTACCTGTAAGGGAAGTACATGGGATGAGATACACTGAACAGCACACACCTCTGAGCAGCGTATACACATGTGTGCATGCATACAGCACTGTGCCACAGGAATCAAGGAACCATAACTGTCACAAATAGCAGCCCACGAGCCACACACCTTATAATAGCAGCCCATGAGCCACACATCTTATAATGGTAGCCCGCGAGCCACACACCCCACATTAGAAGCCCATGAGCCATACACCACACCAGCTAGAAGCCCATCTCCCAATATCAGAGGCAAACCTGTTTAGTTCATGGACCATAGACTTGTCCCGGTGGTGACCTCGCATTACCATCTGCTGCTCCTTTAGTTGCTTAGTAACCTGGAGAGGTAATGCAAAACATAACTATGTACATGAAACTCCTTATGAACTCACACTGCACCAACACACACACACACACACACACACACACACACATACACACACACACACACACACACACACACACACACACACACACACACACACACACATACACACACACACACACACACACACACACACACACACACACACACACACACACTCACCTCTCCCAGTGTTGATGGTAGCTGGACTGAAGGCCTTCCACACAATGGTCTCACAGATGTTGGTGGCAATGAAGAGGGGTATGCTACCGGGAAGGGGACACAGCATAAACACACAACACTGACACCCACTGACACACTACCTACTGAGATACTTCTACCAGTTGCCTCTCCCACCACGGTCACCCATCTCCTAACTACTCTTCCACTCACTCTCCATATGCCCTATAGCCGTACAGCTATTCCTGCTATCTGTTTCCTGCTACTTGTCTGGAGGATCTATGGTCTGGCTTGCTCAACCATCCCCCAACTGACATTTTTCCTTCAATGGCCTAATTGATTCCGATCCTAATTATATGCGACCCAGCTTGCAGGTTGACACCAAAGGGAGCAACACATGCGTTCCCTGTGGATCATGGAAGAATTCTGCTCTTTCTGCTTCAATAAACCTCACCACTCCCGATGTGTCCTAAGTTGATTGCTTTAAGAGGTGAGTATGCTGATCCAGGGTGTTCTTGTATTTGCCATTTATTGTAAATTTTAAAGGCTTCCCTGTTCCCTGTGCAGATCCTCTGATTTGTTTGTTGTGCAGCCAAATGTGGGAGCGTAGAGTGTAGTGTGACATGTATTCCACACTATGGCACACTATTACATATAATTATTGCATACGTACTTGTTTGGTGAAGCAGACGGCAAATCTATTCCAAGAGCTCTTTCTGTTCCAATTTACCCTTCACTTAATGTGTGTGATACATGTGTTTGTCTGGTATACAGGAATGCAATAACTCTAATGCTAGTGCGTTGTTTGCTCAGGCGTGCTCCAGCTAACTTGCGACACTGAACCACACATGTGCAGTACCAATTACGTATGCAGGGATCATGAATGAATCATTGATGACACATTCAGCACAGATTGCAGTCTACTAGTAAAGTTGTGTTTTTAATAAGCAAACTAGCTAGGTAACTTTCAAATGCTTCCTGTACGAACCAGGTAGCTAACAGCCCGTTTACACTACGCAGTGGAACGGTTCTGGAACAGCTCCAGTACCGTTCCACCGTGTAGTGTAAATACCTTGGTCAGTCAGTCAGCCAATCTCCGACTATCCTCACTGGCTATGCAATAAGACTACCCTGTGGCTGCTGGTGAATACTTATAATATTGTAAATAAATCACACTATGTATAAGAATATCCTTGGAGATCCCACCCCCTCACCTTAATTGCCATAAACCCCCACCCAGTGCAGCTCATTGGTGTAGAATGACTCTGTCTGCCTGCAGGAATTCAACCAGTTCACTCCATACACCGAGGACACTTAGCATTCACATAAATATGCTTCTTTCTGCAGATGCCAAGACAGATGTAGTCTGTTGGGTGTGCTGGCCTGTGATGCATATGATCGAGGGAGCTTCCTGTGGTGTAGGCGCACACGCACAACCGCGCGCCATTTTATTCTCGCGTGATCCGCGGATTGATTGGTGACCGGCGTACAGGAGATTGTGGAATCTTTGCAATGCAAACCGAAAAGCGGTTGATCACGTTCACCAATGAAATCCCTCCAAACAGGTGACGTAGTAACGCTAATGTATATCCCTTTGTGGGGGTGCACGTGACTGAAACCACTTCTTTTGTTGCAACGATTGCACAATTTCCTGTACAACATTGGGCGTTGCCTCCTTGAGCGGTGCGCCTTGATCATGGAGGAAATCTGTTCATTCTGCTACGATGAGGCTCACGACTCCCGCGGCATTCCTAAGCCAAAGGCATCAGTAGGTGAGAACAAGAGACATGGGTGCTAGCGGTGTTGTCACTTTGAAGACGTCTGTCGTCTTCTTCAGCTTAAATATTACCTATTACTAGTTAGCTAAATCCTGTCAAAGTTAACAAGGGGCTGGAGCTAATTATTCTTCCCCTGTGCAGGTCCTCTGAATTACCTAGTGTGCGGCCAAGTGTGGGAGACTCAGTCGATCGCTCACACTCAATCCGGCAAAGCAGTTACCATTCAGCGTAGGCCGTCGAGTCCAATATTCGGTCTGTACCGAATGTGTCAAAGGGAGCCACCTTGTCCAGTTGGGGGGAAGTGCATTATCTCCTATTCAGAGGAAGAGTTGCGTCACTGGTTCCTAGGCAGGGTGATGGAAGAACCTCGGCTGCGGCCTCCCCAGGGAGTGGACCCACCGTACCAAATGTGCAAGGATGTTGAGAGAAAATGTTATCGTCCTAGTATTGATGTGCAGTGTGTCTCCCCACATTCGAAAGAGGAGCTTGATGCCTGGAAGAAGACTGACCAGTCTCTCCTCTCCACTGTGGAAAGGTACGTAACTTCATAGGTACTAGCTACCACTATGATGTGTGTGTAGTCAGAGGTCTACAAATTGTAGAATTATTGGTCCAACGAGTGAAACAATGATAGATGAAGTGGCAGCTAGTGTTTTACCAATGTTGCACTGTGTGTTGTACTGTGTTTTATAGCATCCAAGAGGCTCAAATATTCATGTTATTGGATTTCGCACCACACATGGGATACAAGGGGGACTTCAGTGGAAATCAGCTGCAGCAGGGCAGTCTATTGCAACAGTTGTTGTCATCCCCAGAGTTAGGCAGTCAGGAGGTGCAGTGCCTCAAGGAAGAGTGGGCCCTGAGTGGTAAGGAAGACAACCCTAACTGTCACATGAACCTATACTCAAGCAATCCAATGTAGCTAATTGGCTAAAGCAATATTGTGAATGGAAGTTTACATGTGATTCTGCAGCCCTTCTTGAAGCTGTATTTGTCAATGACCATTGTAGGAAGGAGTTGTAAACAAGCTGAGCAGAAGATCAGTGCATAGTGTTGAGCATTTTGACCTCTGGTCCATTGTTTTGGGGATAGGCGGGGCTTGTTGGTTAGCTACATAAACTCCAAGGAGTCATGATGGTAGCATTGTATATGGGTTCCTACTAGTGAGGAGCTTGATGAGTTTTGTTTGAGCAGATCCCTAGACTGGTGGCAAGTGGTGTACGTATGTATATAACTAGTTCACTTAGTGCTGTATAGTAGGCACTGTATGTCCCTCTCTGGTCTCAGCCACACTTGTGCAGGTGGTCCAGGAGCACAGTGGGAGTTCTTTGCAAGAAGTGAAGGCCATAGCATTGATACTAATAATGTTTCTAATGCCAGAGAGTGTCGCATATGGCACTCAGCATTCCATGAGGAGAGAGGAGGTTAATGGACATGTCTTGGCATTTCTCACTGAGGAGACACCTGATGACCAGGTGCAGGGTGTACTGACAGTCTCGTCTGAGGAATCAGGTTATCCAAAGATGAATGATTTTGCTTCCAGCATTCTACGAAAAATACTGCAAGGTTAATTAGTGTGTGTGTGTGTGTGTGTGTGTGTGTGTGTGTGGTGACGTCACCAAAATGGCGGCGGTTAGCCAAACGTTCGCGCGGAAGACAACTCGAAACCATCAAGCCCACGGCACAGGCTCCGCTTCCTTTTATCCATCCCTTCCACCACACCCCCTGGATTCGTTTGGAGCGACTTTGACTGGAACTCATTTCGGCCATCGAGGCTACGCGTGGCGACCAGTCGAGCGGGTACCATATCTATAGCCTGACGGCTTTTCGGTGCCCGTTAACCGCTGAATCCGGGGTCTGCAGCCACCACCGTTTCGTGAGGAGTAGTCCAGATTCTGGTGGTGATTTCTCTGACTCGCCTTTGGACTCGCAATCCATGGGGAGTGCCATCTTCTATGCGCTAGATAGTGGCAGGGGGTTGTGTCACCCAGGACGTTCCCCCTGCTGCTGGCCCAGGCTTTCCCAGGGCCCTGCCATCACAGCACTTTGTGCTGTGGGTAGATTTCAAGGTTCAAGGTTCAAGGTGTGTGTGTGTGTGTGTGTGTGTGTGTGTGTGTGTGTGTGTGTGTGCGTGCGTGCGTGCGCGCGCGCGTGTGTGTGTATCTATTATCGCTTTCACATGGGCCCACATGAAGTGGGGTTAACCCAGGTTAGCTACCCCCGGGACGACCACCGTTTCTGTAACATGGTGTTGCAGTATAGCATCCTCCCCCAAATTGCCAGTAGGGCCGTTATTTTGCTGCCACTCCACACGTGACCACGGGTGGCCATCTTAACTCACTTTTTACTCTCGTTTAAAGTGGGGTGAACCCTACTGTTAAGCAGGGTTCACCCTGCTTATGTCGGTCCATGTGAAAGCGTTAACCCGGGATCAGCCTGGGTTTACACGTATGGGGGTCCATGTGAAAGTGTGTGTGTGTGTGTGTGTGTGTGTGTGTGTGTGTGTGTGTGTGTGTGTGTGTGTGTGTGTGTGTGTGTGTGTGTGTGTGCGTGTGTGTGCGTGCGTGCGTGCATGTACATGACAATGTTGACCCCTATGTAATGTGGCCCTAAGTTGTGTGATTGTACTGACAGTAGATAACATGTTGTGCTGTTTTGCATAACTGATTCAAACTGGTTTAGACTCGCCAAGCATTTAAGAAGACATGTGCCTAGCTGTTCATTCAGTGTCTTTGGAACGGTGGTCTTATTAAGTATGTTGAGCCTAAAAGATTCCATAGCTTAAGTCCTTAGTGTCTTTGGCTAGTTTTCTGTCTTTGTATGGAAGAGAAGGAATCAAGGTCTCTGAACTTTACTTACATCTTCCATTGTGAGGCTGGCTGCAACTACAGAGGCTGGAGAGCCCATGGCATTGCTGTGGATTTAGCAGGAAATGGAGTTACAAAAGATGATGTAGGTGGCAGTTAGGCTAAGGTCAAAGACAAAACATTGTCTCTTGGCTTATTGTGTTTCACAAGTATATAATATACCAATACCGCAAAGACATGATTTAACCTTCCATCACGAGTCCACCCACACAGTCCATATCAATCTTGTCACACTCACTGATCCATTAGGCAGATTTAGTAAGAAGTTATGAAGATCAATTCACCAAAGTGTTTTCCATGTTGCGTGTCAGGTGTTGTTGCTAGGAGCAGTGAACCAATGGACATGGTGAAGCAGATGGCGGTCCATACTAGTACTTATGAGTAAGTGTGTGTGTGCGTGCGTGCGTATAAGCGTACGTTTGTGTGTGTGTGTGTGCATGCGTGCATGTGTGCGTGTGTTCTAACTGCTGTAATGCCTTACACTGCACATCATTCTATTCTTTGCTGTACACATCATTTTCACACACAGCCCTGAAGTTGGTAGAAGGACAAAGTTTGTTGATGATATTCCAGTCAACACTGGAGGAGAGAAAGTGGTGCTGAGGACTAGCAATAGCATTTTACCTTCACTGTTACTGGACCTGAATTTGAGCATCTACTTTGGACAAGTTGGTCTAGGAATTATGAATGAAAGGAAAGAGGATTTTGACAGTCATTATTTTGTACAAGATACCAAACATGTAAGTTGATGTAGTGGTCACATGAGCAATAAGTTGCATGTTGATGACCTCATCGTTCACCTTTTACTATCTACCTTCAATCATTCACTCTCTATTTGTGCTGATGCAATACGTGTGCAGTTTCCTGTTTGGGGCAAAGGATTCAGCTATAGTGCTGTAGCCGTTAACCTGGATGTGAAGAAAGGATACTTGAGAGATGATGCCCTCAAGCTGCTCTCATTGGCCAGCTCTCCTGAACTGACAGAGAAGGAAGGTCTCTGCATCAATGCCCCATGGTACACAGGGCACTGCGAGCAGAAGAGTCATTTTGGACTTGAGATGTCTGCCCAGATTTATAGAGTTGAAGGTACGTAAGCCAAGCACCTTTGTGGCATCCCCACACACGATGATGTACTCTCATACAATCATCCCTTGCACTTGCTGTTTGCTGTAGGCTCTTACACAGGGTACTCTACCTTTGGGCCTATGAACACTTGGGTCGTTGCAAGTGGTACACCTGTGCTGACGGAGTACAATGAGTGGACTATGTGTGGAGTGGACTGTACTGAACTGACTGGCAGTGACCACACATTCGCTGATGCCGCTCTCCTCACCGGTACCATGGTAGTCGATGTTTACCAAGGAATACAATACAGTGGTCTAGGTAAATTACATATGCTAACAACTCTCCCATCACCTTTACAGAATTGTTTGTGCATCCCTCTTAACTGTGTGCTTTCCTGATAATACTGGTTCATTTGAATTGTATGTGTGGCGACTAGTAATGGGGGAGGGCGATCACTGGTTGCCATCAATAGGGCTCCGGCCCCCCAGCCTCCTGAAACACTTCGGTGTAGAAGGCTGGTAGGCGTAATATCCAGTGATTAGCCTTTGTTCGACTTTGTATTCTTGTATAATTTAACTTCACTGTATTGTGTGAAGAAGTGAAGTAGAAGTGTTGGACTAGATAGTGTTAGTTTTTATGGCCTGTCCTCCTTGTGCCTGTGCTGGTCTGAGTCCCACAGCTTGCATTGTCAATCCTATTTGTAATCGGCTACTGCATATGAGCATACACTCATGCATGTCTTATGCACATGCATATTGTTACTCATTTCACTGTCTTTTGCATTGGCAGGAAAAGAGAGTCTGGACGGCCAGTTTGTTTCAGATAAACATGTAAGCTTGGTGCAGTGTTCACATGAGCAGTGTGTTGCATTTTAATGGTCTCACATTCACTGTATTGATGCAACATGTGTGCAGTTTCCTGGTGAAGACAGAAGATTTCCCTGCTCTGCTGCTCTGCTGGATGTCATAAGAGACTGCTCAACGGATGCAGTCCTCAAGGGCTCCAACAGGAATCCTGTAGTCCCATTACTGGAGCTGATAGAGTGCATTAGGTTAAGTGCACTTGCTCTCATAATGCTCCTGCTCCTCCAATGTGGTGACGTGGAAAGGAACCCTGGGCCTGTGGAGAGTGGTAGGTGGTTGTGCTTAACAGACAGGTGGTTTGCATGCTGGGTCATGAGGTAACTATGGGCCCTACGTATTGCAGGTAATGCTAGTAGTCACCAACACTGCTTATACTGTGCACTTCCTTAGCTGGTGGATCCACCAAGGCACTGGTGGCAATTGCCTCTCCCCCTTCTGAATCCTACAGAACAGAGATATCAGTACATATTTCCCTAATACTTTGCTTTATACATATGTAGCTCACTTTCAACGGATACCAATGCTGTTTGAGCCAGAGTAGTATGAGCTTGCAAAGCGTTAAGGCTGCAGTGAACATTATACCTACGTAGTACTATAGTAGAGTAGTTGTGTCTTAATGCAATACCACTAATTCCAGTTTTGTGACAGTATTTCTTTTGTGAAAGACAATCTGTCAAGTGGCTTTGGCTAAGTGACAACTCGTTCTAAGCTTTTAAATTCTCTCACTAGCAACAGCCATGTTGGAAGTTTCAATTTTGGACATGTTCCAACACACGCAGTACCTACACATGTACCTTAGGGCCCTACATGGCAATGGCCAAAGGAAGGGGATCGGTATAGGTAAGATTACACTTGATTGTTTCAGATAACCAATAAATTGCAGCTGTGTCAGTAGTATTCATGGCTTTGTGGTTGCGAATTGTGTGAATTCATTTGACCCTGTCAATGGTTATTCATACTCCCGTAACTACTACAGTGGAACCTGTCTAAGACAGCCACCTGTGGCCAGTTAGGATTGCTTTTATAGAGATCTCATAATCAATCACTGACCACAATAGGCACACAAGAGTTTAGCATACAGTTCAAGTGAGAAGAAATGAATTGGGTTAAAGTGTATTAAGGATAGTCTTTGTAGTGTTGTCATGGGTCATATGTACATAGTTCTTAATGGGGCTGGAGCCGGGACTGCATGAGAGAATGTCCAGTGTGCTGTAGTAGCATGCATGGCCAGCTGTTGATCGCATGCCTGAATGCACAATCACACATGCTCCTAGGAGGCTTAGGTCGAATCGGGCCCGCTGCCAGCCAATGGTGGTGCAGTACACCATGTCTCTCTTTTCTACCAGAACCAGATTGAGAGGTGGCTGCATTGCAGAGGTAGAGTGCAATGTTTTACTGCTGTGTCAGTGCTATTGGGGCCAGGTTGGGGCTGCCCTTTTCAGAGAGATAGTTGCCTAATACAGTGACCATCTTGGACAGGTTTCACTGCATCATGTCCAGCACATAGCTACTGGTGATATTTTAGTGGATTGTGCTGATGGCGCACATGTGCGCCATCAGCACAATCCACTAAGGACGACTCAGCATTTAGTAGCAATTAGCCTGCAGGCTAATTGCTACTAATTGCTGAGTCGTCCTTAGGCTTTCACATTCTCATACTGGCTTTTGTGCCTGCCAACAGTGATTATCTGACCTTTCAGCTGACGGTGCTGGCCATGTTCTTCCCATTCCATGCAGCTGAAGCAGTACTTGACCACTTCCGGGAGGACTTCATTAAATGTATGGATGCCAGTGCTGTTGTCTTTGACCTTCATCATAAGGACATTATTTCAGAAGCTGATATATATGGAATCAGAATGACTTACGACCCAGTACAACAAAACCAAACACTGCATTGGGCCTTGAAGCAAAAGTGCACTGATGATGCCCTCTTGGTAGCCTGTGATATCATCATTGCAGTGGAGGGCAACCCAAAGATGAAGTTGTTGGGTGAGAACATGAAGAAGATGCTTACAGGTACGTGTGTGTGTGTGTGTGTGTGTGTGTGTGTGTGTGTGTGTGTGTGTGTGTGTGTGTGTGTGTGTGTGTGTGTGTGTGTGTGTGTGTGTGTGTGTGTGTGTGTGTGTGTGTGTGTGTGTGTGTGTGTGTGTGTGTGTGTGTGTGTGTGTGTGTGTGTGTGTGTGTGTGTGTGTGTGTGTGTGTGTGTGTGTGTGTGTGTGTGTGTGTGTGTGTGTGTGTGTGTGTGTGTGTGTGTGTGTGTGTGTGTGTGTGTGTGTGTGTGTGTGTGTGTGTGTGTGTGTGTGTGTGTGTGTGTGTGTGTGTGTGTGTGTGTGTGTGTGTGTGTGTGTGTGTGTGTGTGTGTGTGTGTGTGTGTGTGTGTGTGTGTGTGTGTGTGTGTGTGTGTGTGTGTGTGTGTGTGTGTGTTCACAAACGGTTTGTCCATTAGTATCAGCCTTCTCTAAACAACATAGAGTGGGACATTATCACCTGAGCACATACGCACTTCTTCTTGTATTAGAAACTGGCTCAGCAGTTGCTTCAACTACTAGTGGCAGTGATCAGAAACCAGATGTGAAACCAGGTACAGTAAGATACGCATGCCGCCTTCTATAGTACAGAGCATGCATATCGGAACCACTGTAGCTAATCAGGTGATGTTGTGTCCTGTGAAGCTGACACAACACTTCATTGATTGTGCATTTTCTGTGTGAGAGGAAAGAGAATGGTTGCCATGGTAACTACAGTGGGTACATGGTACCCCTACCAGTGGCTGTTGCGTGCACTGGCCAGATACTGCAATTCTGTAGGTCCCCCCTGACTACTATTGCTATTGTGAAATGTCCCACCCCATGTTGCTATGTGTTACTGGATGTCATCAACCAGATGTAGTCCACACTGATACTGCCCAGCGAGGAATCACATTTTGGTACAAACACACTAGTGTATGGAGTAGGGATTCTTGTTCACACAAACCAAGTAGTGCTCAGCTGCAGGTGTATGGGGTTATGTGTGCCTGTCATGTTAGCTGGTGTGTGTGTACATATGTACTGATATACCTCACCTCATACCAAATGCATTGCAACACAGCTCATGCTGTGTGAATACTAAACATAAGGCAGAGTTTTCGAACTTAATAGTATTAATTATACTGTACGTGGTTGGTGCACTGATGAGTGTACTCAACAGTGGATATTGGCCAATCAACCTCTCCCAAGTTCTTGTGAAACTTTCTTACTTCATTTATTTCTGTAGTTGCGAGGGTAGCAAAGTAGGTTTATGTTTCACTCATAAGTGTAATTAAATCTAGTTTCCTTTCACTGCAGCTGCACCTTTCAAAGCTTTAATGTTCCTGAAGACCTTTGAGGATGAGTTTTTTGAAGTTGTCCAAGCCAAAGTGAGCCTGCTCAAGCTAAAACGACTAGGGGTGATTTCACCGGATGTTAAAACAGAAATTGAGAAAGCTAATGACTACGATGCAAGGGAGATCTTGTATGACCACCTGGCAACCAATGCCACTGCAGCCACCTTAAGGGAGTGGTGTGTAGTAGCCACAGAAGCAGATGGCTATCCAAAGATGAAGGAACTGGGCGAGAAGATGCTGCAGGCACTGCCACCAGTTCATGGAGGTTGGTTGGAGTAGTGTGTGTGTGTGTGTGCGCGCGTGCGTGTGCGTGTGTGCGTGTGTTAGACAAATACATGATAGGTGTTTCATATGTACTTCATGAATGCAGAACGTACTCTGATACAGGTCTTACTTCCAGTTATAGAGTTTAGCTCAGTCTTTTGTCAGTGCTGTGGCATGTACATACCACGTATCTTGTGTGTATAAGTACAGTTTCATTCAGTAACTAAGAGTGAATTCATAATTTGGTTTAGGGACAACTGGTCTTTTTGTATTTGCAGGTACAAGTCCCATGGTACAGGCACCATTTCCTTCTCCTCCAACTGTTCACTTAAACCCAGAAGGAGCTGTTGTTCCTGTAGACGTTCCTACCGGTGAGTCTTTTAGTCCTCAGTGTGCATTGTTTCAGTAGGCCTTCCCCTTCTGGTAATAGTTATCATAGACTGTCCAAAGAAAGGCAGGTGTTTTAAAGAAGCATTTGAAATGGTATTGGTCCTTATGCTGGAGTGTAGACTGAACCTTACTTGAGCTTTTTCACACACACATTCACACACTGTCAAACCATACACATGCGCACACACAGACATCACACTCTGCTCACTTACACGCAGTGACACACATGCACACAACACACTCACAATCTTCAAGGTGGGAGGGCAATTCACCCCCCTCCCACCTTCAGTTGATCCCTCCACTTCCTCTACCAACAGCCTGCCTGGTACTGGGTGTGGGGACATAATATGTGGTATACACGCAGCTGTCATTGCGTTAGGCAAAAGATAGGATGAAGCTCTACTTCAGAGAGTGACAGAGGCTTTTCCGTTGAGTAGACAGTGGGTTTACATTGCTTTTCTCGAGTTCTTTGTGCAAGGAAACTGCAATCAGCTGCTGTTTTCATTCGAAGAAGCATTTCTGCGCAAACCACACCCAAAGAGTTGTCAACATACCCATTTCCCTTTATTTTGTTCGAAATTCAAACCTTTCTGGGAAGAAGCACACGCCAGCGAGACTTGTTTGTGTACGAGTCGTCTGCCATTTTAATATCTTATACCGTTATTCCGCAATTCCGTATCGCTGGTGGGACATGTCCACTTCGTTTACATAAAGTGAACTTTGAATTCGACGTTTCATGCCTCTATAAGAACGAATCCTGCACTTTGAACACGGCAAACATTATATGACGTCATATGATTACTTCCATTTCTTACTCCATATATGGCAGGGCACAAGATTGTTGTGTGACTCAAGCTGTTCGAGAACACAGAAAAGAATTTTGCTGCAAATTGCCCTCCTGACCGTTCAGAATGCCAGATTTTTGCAAGATGAGACCAGATTTGGTAATGCAATCATGCTTTACAACTTCTTCATGTGAGGGCATTTGATCCAAGGTTTCGATCGTGAGTAATCAAGTGCCAAACATTCGTCCGTGAAGGTAGAATTCAGTTTTTGAAATGTAACTCACCAACGGATTGGTTTATCAAAGGCCCCCACATGGAAAAGTTAGATGATACGAGTGTGCATGGTTCTGTGCTATTTGAATTGCTTTAAGCCTCTCCACAGAGGTTGATTTGGCAATTTTGTGCACTTACACAGGTACTCTTGTAGGCGGTGATTCTTCGCCAAGGAAACCGTCACTGGAATACTTGTTATGCAGAATTGAAGTAGACGAATAGAGCTTCAATTACATACACAACTTGCTTGTTGCAAATCCTATCTGCAGGAGAAAGAGCAGAGAATATGAAGGTCAAAAATTGGCCCGCATTGTTTACATAGGACATGTCCCACGTGCGATTCCGTTATTCCATTATTTGCAATTCCGTTATTCCGTATTCCGCGTTTTAGTAATGCCGCCTGTAACCCCTGTAACACTGTTGTTGTGTTAGACTGTTTAGTCTATTGCAGCTGTACTAGTTAAACCCACATAGTTGTTGTTGTAGTCATTCTTATTGCTGTTGCTGGTATTGTGAGTTCTTGTATCTTGCTGTCGTATTGATTGATGTTGCTGAACTGCTGATGATATACAGTGCGACCATTATATCATTTTTGGCGACAAAGGTGGGATCAGTGAGCCTGTTCATTGACGTGGGTAAGGAGGACTGGACGCAGTATGTTGAGCGCCTAGAGCATTTCTTCTGTAAACCAGATCATGGACAAGAGCAGGATGAAAGTGCTCCTGCTGTTGTTGATTGGTCCGACTGCATTCAAGCTCTTGCAGAATCTCATCAGCTCGAGGAAGCTGGAGAATAAGAGATACGAATAGCTGGTAGAGGTGATGAAGCAGCACTATAGCTTGACGCCCAGTGAGATAGTCCAGCGATATCGGTTTAACAGCCGTTTCGCAAGGAAGGTGAGTCGGTTGCTAGGTACCTTGCAGAACTGTCAGCTCTTGCAGAATTCTGTAATTACGGTGCATGTCTGGACATGTTATGCAATCGACTGGTGTACGAGATTTAGGATCCCCCTATTCAAGAACGCCTCTTAGTGGAAGAGCACCTCACATTCAAGAAAACTGCAGATATGGCCCTTGCCATGGAAACGGCAGCCAAGAATGCTCAGACCTTGCAGGGTTCTGCTAGTCATGCAGGAGACACCCACAAGACCTCCTTACACAAGATGCAGGCAGAGGAGAAGGCGCATCCTAAAAGAGAATCTTCTGGGAGCTGTTATCATTGCGGTCATACGGCACACAAAGCAGCCCAGTGTCCATACAAGGAAGCTAAGTGTCATGCTTGTGGCAAAGTTGGCCACTTGAAGAAGGTATGTTGCAAAGCTGCCAAAGGTGACAAAAGCCGTAAACAGGCTAAAGTGAAAATGGTGGTAGACGCTGCACCTGACACCTCCCCACAGCCTGCTACAGAGTACCACTTGTTTTGGACACGGAAGCCTGGTGCCAAGCCTTTTGAAGTGACCATGTTGTTAGATGGACATAAGCATAACATGGAGATTGGCCCTGGGGCAACTGCGTCAGTGGTGTCTGAATCCACGTGGCAACAGCTCTTTGGAGAGAGGGAGTTGGAGCAAACTGCCATTCAACTGAAGAACTATAACGATGAACAGCTGAAGGTGTTGGGCCAGTTGATGGTGCAGTGCATCATGGTGGGGAGGAAGCTCAGTTGCCATTGGTAGTGGTTGCTGGTTAGCAGCCTTATTAGTCATGATTGGCTTTCACAGCTGTGTCTTGATTGGCAAGCCATTCATAGATTGCAGGAGCAAGCACTGAGTGACGTTTTTGGAGAAACACCAAGATGTGTTTGAAGAGGGTCTAGGAACTTTGAAGGGTTTCGAGGAAGAATTGCAAGTAGACCCCACTGCTCAGCCAAAATATTGCATATTCGTCAAAGAGGAGCTTGATTGTCTTGTTGAGGAAGGTACTGTTGAGCCCATTGCTTTCTCAGAGTGGGCATCACCAATTGTTCCAGTCCTGAAGAGTGACAAGAAGTCAGTCAGGATTTGTGAAGATTTCAAGCTGACCGTGAATCGGGCAGCCTGGTTGGATCAGTACCCTATTCCCAAGGTCCAGGACCTGTTTGCAGAACTGGCAGGTGGCCAGTCATTTACCAAGCTTGACCTCTCTCAAGCATATCAGCAGATTTGTCTCAGCGAGGAATCAAAGAAGTATGTCAATCAACACCAGCAAGGGACTCTTCCGCTACAATTGGTTGCCATTTGGAGTATCTACGGCCCCAGCAATATTCCAATGGACAATGAAATCCTTGCAGCGAGATATCCCACAGGTGATTGTGTATGAAGTGAGGGCTACTCAGCTGGCTCAGGCATCAGAAAGGGTTGGTTCTCCAATACCAGCTTCACAACAGGTTTGAAAACCTTGCCGACGTTTTGACCAGATGCTCTTCGCCCTGAAGAAGACCTGAGCATCTGGTCGAAATGTCGGCAAGGTTTTCAACCATGTTGTGAAGCTGGTATTGGAGAACCAACCCTTTCTGGTAATTGTGTACCTGGACGACATACTGATTTCTAGAAAGTCGAAAGAGGAGCATCTATAAGCATTAGATGAAGTCTTGAGCCACTTGGAGAGAGCAGGCTTGCGCCTCTATAAGAAGAAATGCACCTTTATGGCTCCGGAAGTGGTTTATCTTGGTCACAAGATTGTTGATCTAGAAGGTTTGCACCCCTTGGCAGAGAATGTGGATGCCCATTCGTTTAGCTGCCAAGTTAACTGACTTCCACATCCTTAGAATATTTTCTCTGGGCCAACAGCCAAAACATGAACAGTAATGCTAGGCACAGTCACCCAATAGGACTGTGTCTCCGTGTGCATACTGAAGCCTCATGTGGCTGACTTAGGCTTGAGCAAGAATGATGGTGCACAGCTTTGCAAAAACTTTCGCAGTTGTGTTGCATGCCACATGTGCAACCAGAAAACCAGGTAAGGTTCATGACAGAAGGCTTATCACTACTATTGGTGCTCTGAAAGCAACATTCAGTCAGAGTCTTGTAGCCTGAGAAATAATACACTCGTAAATGTGTGCTTACTTGCAAATGACTTGAGCACTTTAGATGTAATTTGCACATTTAGGTCAAGTGATTGCAATAAGCAGTGGCCAGTGTTCACAAAACTTTGATTCGTTAGCTGTACAGTGGCTTAAAATCTTTAGCTGTGTAATATCTCAAGTTGCATGCAATATGACTTTAATTAGTAACCTAGAAGGAATGAACAGCTGGTGTTTCATTTAACCTGATGTTATGTTTACTTTTTAGGTGAACCAAGGATCCCCTTTACTCATCAAAACATACAGAAGTATGAAGCAAAGCTAGCTGGCAAACTTTCTTCAATAGCTACAGCTATTGGTTTTGGTGACAGAGTGAATGAAGCTAGAGGCATTTGTGCAACTCCTGTGGATCGCCTTCACTACATTCTTAATTTGTGGTTTCAAGCTGAAGACAATCCTGCTGCTCCCCGCACCTGGGCATTCTTCTGCCAATGCATCAGGAACACTGGGATAGGTTCTGTTGCAGAAGAAATAGAAAAGGATGTCTATGCTGAAGGTGAAGTTTGTTTGATTGTTTGTGTAGCTTAGTGGTATTAATTCATTCCTTTTTTGTATGCTGTGTTTGTTAATTAACCAGGAACTGTTTATACAAGTCATCCAGTATGGTATGGTATGGATATCTTATTTCACCTGGGGAAGCCTTTAGCCATGAGGCTACTTCACAAGGTACCCAGAACAGTACAGACACAAGCAGTAAAATAATAAAGGGGGTTGGGTGGGGGGGGGGGGGGGGGGGGGGAATAATAAATATAAAGAATAAAAAGGCCATGCATTAATACAATAGATTTAAATTTAAGCATTTAAAATAAAGAGTGAAGTATTGTCTTGCAGGCATACACAAGTAATGTGATACAGCAGATTACATGCAAATGTGAATGACAGGTGGCGTTAAATAGAGTAAGTCAGCAAGTGAGATTTGATGGAGTAAAGATTTGTATGGGGCACTGTCTGGGTAAAAACACATCTTGAAAATGGGATCTATAAAAATCTAGAAAGATGCACAGCTTATTGTGATAACATTAGTATTCTGATTTTATTTCTATATAAAGTGACTTGCGTGGGTGGACCAAAGGAATTTTGAGTACTTTGTATTGTGTAATTCTACGGCGTGCTTTATGACTGTTCTTTAACTTCCAAAAAGAACGCTAGGGTGCCATAAAGAATGCTAGCAAGAAACACAAGCACTCTGACGCCTTGCTTACATTTTGCAATGCAGACCCTATCCAATGTGGTCTACCAAAATTGCAAATTTGGAAACTTTGTCTTCATTTCTGCTGAAGTGTGCGTGCATTTGTGCGGTGTTTCATGCAAACAAACTGTGATGCTGCAAGTGATGGAGAATATATAGCAGGTATGTGTGTTGTGTGGAGGGTACGAAAACAATCTGTTTTAGGCAGTAACAGCAGCGTCACTGGTACCAACGGGTTCATATGCATATTAGAGTGAATGAAAAGATAACGTGTGTGCGCGTGCGTGTGTGTGTGTGTGTGAGTGTGTGTGTGCGTGTGCCTGTGCGTGTGCGTGTGTGTGTGTGTGTGTGTGTGTGTGTGTGTGCGTGTGTGTGTCAAAATGGCAGAATGGCAGAAAATGTGCTGCAGAGAGTTGTTGAAAGTCCAACTGCTGAAGAGGTGTTGTGAAGATAAGGAGAAGTTTTCTGACTGGGGTATACTGTCCAGACCACAGCTGCACAAGGTATGTTCACATCTATGAAGGTGAGAGCCCTTACCACACACTGCACATGGGATCCAAGATCCCTCAACGCCTGGTTTTGTTGACGCCACCTGTGGGGAGTGCTGTGTACTGATAGCAGGATGGTGAGTGATGCCATCACTCAGTGAGCACCCTGCAGGCCCACCCATGGAGGTTTCGCACACTTCCCGGGCACCATCTTTTATTGCACGAAGCTCGAAGCGAAGGCAAAATCTAGCGTTGGCAGGGTAGAGAGGTATCCTATGCAGAAGACAGGAAGATAGACTGGGTGGTAGGAGAGCTGCAGAGGTACAAGGTCTATGTAGGTGTCTTGCAGGAGGCCAAATGGTTTGGTAGTGAGAGCTACAAAGTGGGTGACAGCATAGTGTTACCATCTGGCAGACCAACACCTCAACCAGGGCAATCAGGACAGAGAGGAGGAGGTGTGGCTTTGGTTTTTAGTGGCCCAGCGATAGATGCGTGGAAAGCAGTAGGACAACAGTGGAGATATTGGAAATCAAGATTGATCAGTGCTTCATTTAGTAAACCAGGTAGTGGGTCTGACCGTCTAGCTGCATGTGCTGACATGCTATGCACCGACATTTGCAGCTAGTAGAGTAGAGAAAGACCAGTTCTTTGACAGCCTTCAGCAAGCCTTGGATGACGTGCCACCATCTGAATGTTATGTGGCGCTTGTTGGTGTTGGTGTGTTAGTGTGTGTTGGTGTGTGGTTGTGTGTTGGTGTTTTGGTATGTGGTTGTGTGTTGGTGTGTTGGTGTGTGGTTGTGTGTTTGCATGTTGGTGTGTGGTTGTGTGTTGGTGTGTTGGTGTGTGGTTGTGTGTGGTTGTGTGTGTGTGCTTGGTTGGTTGGTTGGTTGGTGTGTGTGGTTGGTTGGTTGGTTGGCTGGTGTGTGTGGTTGGTTGGTTGGTTGGTGTGTGTGGTTGGTTGGTCTGTGTGTGTGTGGTTAGTGTGTGTGGTGTGGTGTGTGTGGATATTCCACCCTTTCCCCTCCTCATTCTTTGATCCAATGATGGCTCACGATGATCATCAAAGTAGGGTCAGCACGTACGCTTTTATAGAAGATCGAAACAAAGGGCAGCACAGCATAGCAAAGCGACTTTCGCCGCTCGTTGGGGGACCATCGAAGACGTCTTTGCTGTGGATGAACTCCAACACTGCCTTGTATTGCTTGGCTTTCAGCTGACTGTATCCCAGCTGTATAACTGCCCTGGAGATTGCACCGCAAGATTGTGGGTGTTTTTGTAGACGATGGTTTCATAGGGTGACTGCTGCAACGTCTAACTCCATAGAGGAATGGACTGAGATTTTTAAACATGGTTTATATCAAGTTGAGAGGCGTTCGCTGATTCTCCGGGCAGGCTGCAATTGCAGTGCCCTCGCTGCAGGAAATATGATGCTTTCTACGAAGTTGTAGTGATGAAAGAAAAGTGACCCTATAGCCAACTTTGTGACAGAACTCTAGTTGCGGCCTGCCTGGAAAATGTAGCTACTGTAGCACTTTCCATGATGGTGTAAACTAGATGCTTCTACCATGTTTCCTTGAAGAAGAAATTCTAGAAATTTGGGAAAATTCCTCTTTCTGTTGAGGCCGTGCTGTACTGTACTCGAGTCCCTTGGCCTGCTGGAAGTTGGTATTCTAGAAGTAGTTTAGTTAGTGTACATTCTCAGCGACTTTGTAGGACATTGCATGTACGCTTAGCAAGTTTCAGGTGATTTTCCATGACAGCCATTTTTTGGTTTTACACTTCTTCCTACCTTTAGGTAGCAGCACTGGCTCATGTGTCAAAATCAAACCTGTACAATTTTTGGTGGAGAGGTAGAGTTATGGATCTGATTTACATATCAAGTTTTGTGTCGATCACTGCTAGCATGTGTGAGTTATGGAAGAAAGGAAAAAGTGAAAATCGCGTCAAACTCCAAGTGTTACCTGATTAATGAATGGCTTGCAGTCGACCTTTTCTCAGTGTTGGGAAGTATTCCGAACCAGATTAGTCCATTGATGGACTGTCCGCAGTATCTGCCTCGATCGCTGTCATTCTAGGGCCAGCAAGGAATTCCTGAACAGCCGTCCTGCTTGTGAAGCAGCGTCCAGCGGGAGAGCGATACGTAGTACAAACTTCTGAACCAACTCGTCATTCTTCGGTGATCCAATCTGATGGGAAAAAGAAGTCCTCCGAGAGCCTGCTGGCTATTCCTACTCTGCGTGCCCTCGGGTACTTATGTCCGTAAGGTGAGCGCGTTTCTTCCCTGACTTCACTTCTGGCATCGCGCACTGTTACCGTAGCTACTACTGATGCAGGCAGGCATTTCCCAACTTTCAGAAGCTATCGCGGTTAGCTGATGAAGTTTGGGATACGCCTGCCTGAAGCAACAAACTGTAACGATCAGCTCTGTCGCACACAAGAAGAATGTAAATGAATTCTGCAAGTTTGTAAACACACGTTGGGTAACACACACAGGTGTAGGATTAGGTGTGAAAACCACGACTAATTGGAACTCGACATTCGAGAAGCCTCTTATGGGTGTTTGCTCTGGCCGTGAAGCGCAGATCACACTTACATCTGCGTCATACACATAGTTCCTAGCGCTGGTCTCAGGAATTAGGTAGGAAGTATTCAAATGCGGTAGTTGTGGCAAGTTAGTGTGTAGGCAAAGGTGTTGCTGACCTATCTAGTCTGGTGCGTTTCAATTGATTCAGACACGTTATCTCTTGCTGTGAAGCACACGCCCATATGCAGAGAACTATGGCAGCGATCTCGGAAAATTGTCTCTGCGAGCGAGTTATCGCGAATTTTGCAATTTGGAAAGGAACAGGGAATAACTCTGTAATAAATTGGAAAATGCTAGATCGCTGCCATAGATTTGTGTACACATGTTTGTAGATTATATATCCCAGGTTTGATCCAATTCAGCCTTTTGGAACAGAAGAAGAATTTTCCTGAAGCTGCTTGACCTCACCTGAGGTGATAAATTTTCACTTCCAATTAGATTATTCATGAAGGGAAGTACTGATCAATTAATTAATATTACCAAATTGTGGGGAATTTCCATGTCAATTACATTTGCAATGGTCAAGATTGTTGCTTGCATGGTTTGAGAGATACATACACAAATGTAATGTACCCTAAAGGAAGCTTTTAGCCAGTGCTGCTACCTTAAAGAGCCAGCATCCGCAACCATTATTTTACCTTTAATTTACCTTTATTGCAAACCTAGATATAGCTATAGCTAGGTGTCTTGCAGGGTATGTATATGCTCGCTAGCTAGCTACTAATCGTCACTGGAACTGCTTGACAGCTTAGGGAAGTTAACCTTATTCACCTCAGATGGCTTGCCTATGGGCTTTCAGTGTGTCAGTCTCTTTCTCCTGCCCAAGTTACTCCAAAGGGGTCCACAGCGATAAGGCAAGCAAGACCAAGTAATCCAATGGTTGCGTGCACCGTGGTCCAGTATTGTATTCCAGCACAATTGAAAAAATCACAGTAAGCTGCTATAAAAGAAGCACAGTAGGTACAATACCTGACTACTACAAAGGTGTGTGCTTTTGTGCCATTTGCGCTGCAAACAAAGGAGAAAGTTAGCACAAACGGTGTATGTTGCATAGCATACGAGTACTTGCAGTGCTTCAAGGGGAAATCCCCCTGTAAACGGCTACAGATGTGCGCTGGCAGCCTGAAGACTACTGTTACTGTGTTCCTTGACAATGGTTTCCTGGCAACCATCTGGATCAGAAGCTCCACCACGGAAGTAGTGACATCAATGTATTGCAAAGTATACCATAACGCAATGTAACACGATTGCATTTCCTATCCTGTTTCCTCCTCGATCTTGCTGGGAGCGAGACTA
Organism: Ianthella basta; assembly: GCA_964019415.1. Taxonomy (NCBI): domain Eukaryota; kingdom Metazoa; phylum Porifera; class Demospongiae; order Verongiida; family Ianthellidae; genus Ianthella; species Ianthella basta. Next base: position 956,234 of record OZ025874.1, on the reverse strand, counting down.
CCTTGTGTGTATAAGTACAGTAGAACCTGCCTAAACCGGGCACCATGGGACCGGGCAGTGCCCATAACTCAGAAATGTCCGTATTTTAGAAATACCAACAATACGGATTAAATGCAATGTAATTGCAATAATTGCAATTAAGCTGTAATACAGTACACATGGTACTGTACTGTAATGCAGTACATATAGTAATGCACTGTAATACAGTACATACACATAATTAAAAATTTTTAAAAATCTAAAAAATTTGTAAAAAAAAAAAATAAATTTGAAAAAATGTAGAAAAAACTTCTTTTAGAATTTTTTTGCTTGCCCAGTAGAGGGAGGTGCCCATAACTAAGAGGTCCGGATAAGGGAGGTTCTACTGTACAGTATCACTTCAGTAACTAAAAGTGAATTCATAAATTGGTTTAGTAAGAACGGGTCTGTTTGTCTTTGCAGGTACAAGTCCCATGGTACAGGCACCACTTCCTTCTCCTCCGACTGTTGATTTAAACCCAGAAGGAGCTGTTGATCCTGTAGACGTTCTTACCGGTGAGTCTTTTAGTGGATTATTTGTATCTCCATGTTCCTTGTCTCAGTAGGCCTTCCCCTTCTGGTAATAGTTAGCGTAGACTATCCAAAGAAAGGGAGGTGATTTACAGGAGCATATGAAATAGTACTGGCCCTCATGCTGGAATGCTGACTAGCCTTTACTTGAGCCTAGGCTTTAGCATGAAACTGTCAGTGGAAGACCCAGAAAGAAATAGAAGGATTTAGAAATGAAGTGATAACTTAAGGGGGGAATGGAACAATTAAAGGCTCTTGGTAAAACCTGTTCTCGTAATGTAAACGTAGAAGTATTCTAAATACTGATGAATTTCTAGTATTCTAACATTTGTTAGCTGTGGTCACTTCTGCTGGACCTTAAGTATTGTTAGATTATAGAGCAATTCACGACAATGTTGCTGCCCTTTGCTTAGATGCGTCTTGTACATACATGCTTAGAATCGCATGTGGGACATGGCTGGTTTGTTTACATAATGAAATATGACACCTGAAAGGTGTGAATTCCTGCGTTGCCATGGCTATGCGAGCGTTGTCATGTGACATTCATGTGATTTGACAGAAGGGTGTGGACGAAATAGACTTAAGAGGTACTGTTTGTCAGCTATGTACGTTCTCAAAGATGGGAGCATACCTAAATGTGGAGGTTTGGTTGAATCAATCGAGAGGAACCGTCGAATCGCAGGAAGAAACACAACATTGGTAGCCATTTTTCAAAAATGTCACACGAATACCACGTGACATCACATGCTATTAGGCTTTTGCTTTTACTTTTAGGAAAAAGTCATGTTGCTGTCAATGAGAAGGCTTCTTGCCGAACTGAAGGCTGAAATGGTTAGTCAAGTAAATTTTCTAGCTTTTGCATGAGGCATAATGCTGCGCCTTCTTCCTATCTAGAGTTATGTGACCTGACATTATTAACACCAGTAAGTTGTGGTAGTTTTCTTGCTATAGGTTGTCAGCAGATTGCTTTAACAATTTATGCCTCATACAAAAGTTAGATAATACGAATGCGCATCCAATCATACCTTTCTGCAGCGGCTGTGGCATTTTCTTGATAGTGACATTGGCATTTACTGCTGTTTCAGTGGCTTTGCAATTGACTGTATAACTCGATGTGACAAAGTATTATTACAACGCTTATTTACGGGGTTACAGAGCCGTCCCTTGTCTTGCTCTCGGTGCTTCTCCCGCTCTGATCCAGCAAAGCTGATAGGAGATATTATCCAAAATACTTAGGTCAAAATTGGCTGAACATTGTTTACATAGCCATGTCCCACATGCGATGTCCATCATATGGTGTGATGAAGCCTCCGAGTTGCCACACTTGTTCAGGCCTAGGACAGTGTACCCCACATCCATGATTACCCCTTCTGCTATAAGCATTATTTACATTTCTATTGTGGCTCAGCTACACTCGTGCAGGTAATTCAGATCCATGCTCAGCAATTTCTGGAGATAATTGATAGTAAAGCAATTACAAATTGTTAAGAGTATTTCATCTAACTCAGGCGTGTTAAGGACAGGCACACAAAATGGCATGATAATTGGATCAAGTGAATAAAATAGACAATGCTTGTATGCTTTTATTGTCTAATATAAATGCCAGCCCTAACCCTAGCCCTAACCTTTACCCTAAACCTAAAGTACGCTAAATGCCCTGGGCAAATGTATGTCCGTTCTTTTCACTTGACCTGGATGCTGAACGGAAGCGTTCTTTAGTGTGAAAAGCACCTCTCCAAAAGCTACCATAGCCTGTATAGACAAGCACCTTGGCCAAAACTCGTGATTCTCAGTGCTCTATAGCACAATGATTGCTAAAAGAGCAAAGAACTATTCCTTCTTCTCTGTGTATGACTCATTTCCAATTCACTTAGCCATCAGCGTGGTGTCCGCCATTAGGCCCTTGTCCCTATCCTTTATGTACACATACAGGAAGTCATGGTCGTTTACACTGTATAAACAATGGGGCGGAACCCTTACAGGAAAGCCCCACAGCTGCTGGCCAATCCTTAATGGGCCTGAGTAATTCTAGAGAGTGTTGGGAGTGACATCCTTCACTCAAAGAGTAGGATGGGCAGCAATGCTTACCGCATTTGCTGCCTTCATGCTGAAGGAGCTTCAAGGAAGTTGGTACAGCTGTATGGTCATGGGCCAATGGTGTGAGAGAATGTAATTTTATGCATTTGCACCTTGCTGCTGGTCTCGCATAGCCAAGGCTGCCAGTTATTGAGAAATGGCTGAGCAGGACATTGGCATTCTCCCTTCATCAATGTAGCAATACAATTATTGTAGCTATGCTACAGTATGCCTTTGGGAGTCGGAAGAAAATGGCAGTCTAGTTGCATGAGATCATGTGCATGAATGCTGATGTAAACAGCAACACTTGAGCCACTCTAATTATTTGCCAGAGGAGAAGTCAATTTCACTATTACGTCTCTGAATAGACAACTTCTCATTGTGCCGCTCATGACAGTTCCATGGAAGGTGCCCAAATACAATTGTCTCTGCAGTGGCATGTATGTTCATTGGTGCATTCTTGGCATGCCCCTAATGAAACGTTCCAAGATTTCGCTGACTGCTCTAATGTTATGTTGGGATAATCCAAATAATTTGATCTCTTCCACCATCTTGTTCATACCAATTCTAATTACCCTGCATGATTGTGCAAGGAGTAAAGTGATCTGTTCTGTCATTGTCGTCGACACAAATTTTGGCAGATCTCACCATCTAGGCACCTGCACTTCTTGTAAGCGCCATGAACAGGTTGATACTTGCAGAAAACTGGCTCCAGCTCCTTCAATAGCACTGGCATTTGCAGCATTTGCCGACTAATTGATCCTTTCTGTAGGCCATCATTTTTTGCTGTGAATATGAAATGGTGGCGCCCAAACAGTACGTAGCTATATACCGGTACCTATAACTACGAGCCATTGGATACTTCACAGGCTGTTGCACTACTTTTTGGTACTATTCCACACTGTATGATCATCAGCTGTTCTGCCCAACATACAAAATAGAATTACACCATTCACACTACAGTAGAAAAGCTATATACCATATTGTTCCTAATTTTTTTGGCTCCCTAATTTTTGGCACCTGCCTAAATAGAGTCGGATCATACTTAAATTTTTGACAAAAAAAATGTCTGCCCTTATTGTTCGTCTCGGATTCTAATAAGTCGTCGTCTGCTGCAGAGTCTGATGAATCGTCGGCTGCTGTGGAGTCCAATGAATCGTCAGCTGCTTCACTGTAATGAATTGTCGAATGCTACCATTTCTTATTTGCTGAGGCTTTGTTCGTTTTTTGCCGATATGGACTGCGAAGGTGGCTCTCCAGCCACGCCCAATCTCCCACTCTTCCTGGCGATTGAACTCCAAACAGATGGCCACAAGCAACTCCATCCCGTCAGAAATGTCTTTGGACCACGACTCTGATGGGCAATTCAGCGACGAGTCTTTTGTTTCCTATTATTCCATTGCGTTTGTACTTTAATTAGGCATAATTTCCTAATGTTTCATCATGCTTCCAGTCGCCACCCACATATTCCTAAGTGCCGACTTGGATTTGTGTTTTATTCTGCCGAAAAATTAGGGACAATACGGTAGCTACACAGATTTTCCTTAGCTAGCTAGTACCATAGGTCACTGCATTCCATTGCTACTTGCACTGTATTAACCATGTATGCAGTATGCAACCCATTGTCCATGTGTCTTATAGAATGCCATACATTATATACACTTAATGCTGATCACGAGGTCTTACAAAACTGAGCATGCGTAATAAGATGCATAACATCACGTGTATACATTAAAACACAACACCATGGTTAAGGTAAGTACACTACACATGAAGTACAACCAAGCATCTGTTACAGGTGCATGGAGCGAATGGCGTTGCATGTCGTCGTGTCCAGAATGGCGAAACTGCTGGCCGAGCACTTGTTGCTGCTTCCATATTGCAGATGTCGGCTGGAGATGTGGCACAGTTGTTAGAACGCTTGCCCTGAATATTAAGAAAGACTTGGAAAGTCCACAAAAGAAATCTGGTGGCTGTCCGCAGTGTGTGCTGTGTGGAACTACGAATTGAGGGAGCGCTATGTCTCTTTCATGATCTGAGCGAATAATTACGTAACTAGCAACATGTTCAAACACAGTGCCTCTGAATGTCATTGGATGGATGTCATGTGATCAGAATTGAAACATTTAGACCGCGTTGGCAGGCATTGCCCTGTTTAAATTTAGCACTCTTGGATGACCAATAAAGGTCACGGTTGCATAATGCACTTGGCTTCGGCTCGTGCATTGCGTAACCTTGACCTCTATTGTGCCATCTTTGAGCGCTAAGATTAAACAGCTTAACGCTCTGCCAGCTCCTTGCTCACACTTTTGTTTCTATATTATAGCTATAGCTATATAGCTATTATGCGTGGCGTGTGTACTCCCTGAGTACTCTAGTTGCCACCAATTGCAAGAGATGCAATTTTTAAGGCACACTGGATGATGAACTGTTAGAGAGAATGCAGAATGTCTGTGCATTTGTGTTGAACAGTATTTTTTATGTGTATTTGTGTGTACATGTTGTTGTTATAACCTGCGTAGCTGTTCTTAGTGGATGCAGCAAGGTTCATCAAGTGAAACCAGCACATGCACACTACATGCTTCTGTGTCTTATTTGTTTGTGTACATATGTATTTTACAGCATACTTTGTGTGTTATGTGTTTTATGGGCACATGTGCAGCTTGTCAGGAACTGTTCTGATGCATACATGTGTTAACGTAATGTGTTTACATGTGTATGTATACCACATCAACTGGGAAGGTGGCAATGTCCAGTGATAGCAGTAGAATGGGGCAGAGGAGGGTTGTGTAGGCCATACAGATCAGGAAGACCACCCCCAACATAAATCTGGATGATGGCCTCCATTCCCTATGTTCGGGGGAATTCAGTCCTTGATTCACTTCAATCTGGTACAGTATATTGCAAAAGTTTCATAATATGATAAGAATATTTGAGTGAACTTGTGTCATAAAATGGCCTCTGATGCCCCACAATCTCATTTTGATCATGAATCAGTTGATATGTATAGAATGAAACTTCACAGATTACATGAAGATATATATGTATATATAATGTGCTTTCTTTGGGTTGATTGCATTCATCCTGCTCTTCCTCTGGCTTTCGCTTTTCACTTCTGGTGTTTGCAGAATGTATGTAGGCATTGTAGTAACCTAATGGGACGTCTTTTGGTAATCGTCTAGCCGCTAGAGGTCCCACTCCTCATTATCACACAGTGGGAGTTTAGCATGTGCCTATGCCGTCATCCTATACAACCACACTAAGCCCTCTGCAACCTATACACTCGATATTACACTGTACTCAGTAATGTCACATTATGATATTTGGAACAAGATCAAGTACCATTTACCAATAGAGGATTGCCATTCTGATTATTGGTGCAAACTTACTTCTAACAACACACCATTTGGACAGAGGCGGACATTTTAATCACTGGCGTTCATTCTATTGGAATGACATAACTATGTATGCCAGAATGTTTCAATATACATTTGGATACCCCATGCACTTCATTCCTGTAGTTGTCTAGAAGAGTTTGGCATACCACAAGCTGCCCTTCCAACCCTGCTCTTTCTCACTGTGCAGCCACATAACCTCGTGTGTATAACAGCACTTTTCTAAAATGGTGCTGTAGCATGAAACACATCAGGTGTGATGTATAGGTTAAACCCTAGCGTCTTAGGTGTTACAGGACATCACCGAGGTGGTCAATCATATTGCCCAATGGCCGAAGGCCCGAGGGTGATATGAATTGACCACCGAGGTGATTACCTGTAACACCGGAAGAAGCTAGGGTTTAACCTATTTGTAGCCTATCCCATATAGACAACATTCACGCGATGATTCGGGTCCGGATTTTGAAGAACCGTACAAGAAGAAAAGGAAATCTACAGCTTACCAGAACAGCCGAATCACGACACGCTTCGCCCCTCCAGTGTCGCCAGGCAAGATGTCTGAGATTTGTAACGGCTATACGTTCCGCCGACCACAGTGAGAGCGACCAACTGGGCAGTTTGCATTCTGGACGAGTGGCGGGAAGAATGTAACAAGCGCCGCAGCGAAAGGTGCCCCTCAGGTCTCCTTGAGCACCCTGCTGCTGAATCTGTGGCTTGCTCGTTTTGTCGTGGAGGCTAGGAGAGCAGACGGAGATCCGTATCCGCCTACCACAATCGCCAATTGTCTGGGCTTTTGCCAAGAATTGTGATCGACATTGCCCCATCTTTATGGACCGAGAAGGAACTGACAGGAGCCCTGGAAGTTCGATATCACTATCTAACTGGCATACATATTGCACCATGTACTCAGCATTCACATGAAACAGCAGGCTACATGCCACTGCAGACAGTAACACGTATCGACGCGTGCACACACACACACACACACACACACACACACACACACAAGCATATAATAGAGAATGTTGTTTCAATTAGTAGGGTGATAGTTGTTCAGTGACCACATCCTGGGTGTTATTCTTCATAACACCTAGGTGTTATGAAGAATAACACCCAGGATGTGGTTGGATACAGGATATCTCAACTAGACAGACCCTTTGATCTTAAGCCTAACCAGGCTACGAAGCACATTAATGCATATGTAAGGGCAGTCACTATTATGTTGTAGTGGAGGATGGTCCTATAATGGGCATTAGTAGTGCATCACGAATCTTTTCTTTCTATGCAGCCAAAAAAGTTCTTGAGGACTATGAAGACAAGTTCAAGGAAGTAATGGATCTACAAACAAATGTTCTTGGGGAACTTTCAGCCAAGGGGATTATAAGTAAAGGTGACAAACAAGTCGTTCAAGCAATGGCAGACCCTGGACAACAAAATGGAGAGCTATTTTCGATTTTGAAGAGCAAATGCACTGATGGTCATGCCTTGGAGATTGTATGTGACATAATTATTGCAGCAGGAGGCGGCTATGCTATGACAAAATTGGGTAAAGACATGAAGGACGTGTTGACAATCAGTAAGTATTGTGTACTGTGCATACCGTTGTCAGCACTCATGCAAATGTTTGGACACTGCAGCAACTTGTTTGCATATACGTATGTTGTGTATGTTTGTGTATGTGTAAATGTGCATGTTTCCGCCCATGGAGGCACTGACTGCAATTACCAATTACGTATTTAATGCGTAATTATGCATGATGTGTGCTTGTATGATATTGTGTTTCCCAATGTGCCAGTGTATTGCTTCAAGTGAGGTAAACTCACTGATTGGAAGATATAAAATCAATCCAGCTATATTCAAGCATGGAATACAGCAATGCTATGCTTAGTCCACTTACAAACATGTTTCCAATCCAGATTAACTGATCCTGCACTGGAGTAGGATAATGATCCAGTTGCTTACCTAATTATGCAATAACAGACTCAACGTGTAAGAAAGACGGTGGAACAGAAGTAGTAGAAGAACAGCAGGGGAAGGGGTAGGACACAGTTCATTAATTACACTCCAATCGCATCCCTGTGTTTAACCCCACTATGCTCCAATGCTTAGTGTGTCATTTCTTTTGCTCTCAACTCAACTGAACACCAGTGCACAGCTGTCCTATTATGTGCTCTGCCCATGGAGTGTATACACAAAATGCATGGTAGCGAATTTGCTTCAGCCATACTGCAGTGCGTTTGACCTTGTCCTATCCCCCTGGGAGAGCAATGCTGAACAAGGGTACTGTCGAAGTAGTTCTTGAGCACCCTTTGGACCCTATGGAATAGTATGATGTACTTTACAATAGCGAAGGAATTTGGATGGTATCACACTTTATGCGCATTCGACCCGTATTGGAATCTGCTTCGTTTCAATGCGCATTGAATGCGCATTGATCATGTTCACATTGTACTTTTTAAATTCGCACTGGCACTTGTAGTGCACGTGATATATACGTGTCCTGGTGACGTAAACTTGACTGTTGCTTATAACCATCGCATTTGTACGTACTACAATCATCCCCACAGAGCACTAGCTGGTGCTGCAACTACATGCAGCCCCAGAGAAGTCTGTGTGGTGCAGACCACGCAGCTTGAACTGGAAGAGGGATGAATGTATACTATTGTACACAACATACATGCACCAACTATAGCTATCTAGCTATACCTTTCTATACCTCTGCCTGAGGTTCTTGATTTTCATCCTGCACTGTTCCCATTTCCTGTTATACCCGGCATCTTCATGCTCCCAAGCCATTGCTTCATAGATGTGCCTATTCCTGGTCACTCAGTCCAGCTGTACTTGCACATTTCTGCTGTCCAGTCCGCTCCAGCTATCGCTTTTCGCTCGATAATTTTGCTGTGCAGCTGCTACGTTGTTTCGCTCGTACGCTCAACTGCCGATTCCCTACCTGTCTCGCACCTTATGTTATTCTTTCACGTGATCAACTTGCAAAACCAGCTTAGCGAGGCGAATGCGCATCGAAACCACCTCCTCAGGTGGTTTCACTGAAGCGTACTGGAATGCGCATCGACGCCAATGCGCATCGGAGTGTGAACACTCGAATCCGGATTGAATGCGCATCGAATGCGCATTACAGGTAGTGTGTGAACAGGTCTTAAGATTCACCATACGCATGCAGCAATGTCATGCAATGGTTACAGTGCTAAGCATGATCCTATTAAAGGCTAAACATCAGATTTCTGCAATAGAACACATACTCTGCCGCTGTCTGAGTTGTAACAGTCCCAAAATGAAGGAAACTATCCCTAATTTGCCATTTTAATGACAATGAATAATATTACTATGCCACCAGTCAATCACACGGTGTCAACATTGTGAACACAACAGCACATTGTGCCATGTGAACAGATCAATGCCAATCCAGTTTGGAATCTGATCCCAATCCCGATTAACAGTGGTCATATGAATGGGGTGCTAGCTAACTGTCTCTGCAAGTAAACATGCGCTCTACCTTGCAATGGGATGGTAGGCAATAGACTACATTGCATAAGGTACAACAACACATAACTAGCTGGTGCATGACTAGCCAATGCATGTCTAGCCAGTGGGAAGACCTACCGAAAGGGCAGTCCTCCCACTTCATTGCCAAGCTCAAAGTGAGGCAAGTAATCTTGATGCTTGGGTCAATATGGCTTACATGTATGTATGTATGTAAATTATATAATTACTAGCAGGGCACCTGCCTTCGGTGGGCTTCTGCTTCGGCAAGTTGCATGACAGCGAGTCAGGCCCAGGCTGATTTGAAGAATCTGCACTGTTAGCAATGGAGTGTAGCTGCTAAAAAGTGCCAAAAGTGAACAAACAAGCAAACGAACGAACGAACTGAATTATATATATAGATACGTATTTAGCATTCAATTTGGGACACATCCATTGTGCTAGAGTCATATTAGCGCCTGGTGATCAGGGAGCTGTTCCATTGTCAGTGGTCACAATGCATCTGCTCATAATAGCAATTTCTCACTGAAAGCTGCATGCATCTCGCTCTTCGATGCAGTTGTCCATTGCGTTTTGCACCATAGATGGCTGCCTAATCTCTACCATTCCGTATTACATGATTTGCATGACGTGGCCCAGGCTCCATACACTGCTGCCTTGTAGGATGTGCTCTACTCTTCATGGTTAACACGATTCAGTCATTATCTGGCTTGCTACCTCTTTCTGTCTGTCAGTCAGACAGATCAGTCAAGATAGAGTGTAGCTAGATTGGCCGAAATGCACTTTGCTTGCTCAATTTTTGCTTGTGTTCATTCCCTTTGGCCTATTCTACTTTTAGCTAAGTTGGTTGTACGTACGAATTACCAATAGAGTTGTGGATGATTGCCATTCTGATTAGTGGTGCAACCTTACTTCTAACAAACACACCATTTGGACAGAGGACGGACATATAACTATATGCTGGCATTCACATCCTATTGAAATGACATCAACTATGTATCCCAGAAAGTTTCAATGTACAATTGTATATCTCATGTACATTTATTCCTGTAGTTGTGTAGGACAGTTTGGCATATCACAAGCTGCCCTTTCCGTCCTGCTCTTTCTCACTTTTGTGCAGGAACTGGTCAAGGGTCTAGTCAGACTGGAGGTGCTGCTCAGACTGGTAGCCTGCCAGAAGCCCAAGGTAACAGTGCATGTATATACACTGTGTCAGCTTTACTACAAGAAGCTGTTGGTCTTGCTCCAGTAGTGTTGGGTGTTCATTATTTGTGTACTACCTTTGTATACCCATCCATGCATGTACCAGTAGTGTGGCTGACATCTCTTTCTTTGCTCACTCAATGTATGACCATGTTGAGTGTAGTGTGTTCAGAAGATTCTAATTAGAAGTCTTAGGTTCGCTTATGTAGCTTTGATTGATGCAAAGACATGGCAGCCATTTTATTGGGTTTCAGTCCACACTAATTTCTGAGAGGTTGGCTGTTCTGCAGCAGTCATGTGACTGGTTGGTGTGGCTGACTAAGCCATAACCATGGCCATAACCATGGCTATGAGCAAGAGTACGTAAGAGATAAGTGTGCAACCAAATAATCTCATGTGTATAACAGCACTTTTCTAAAATGACGCAGTAACACGAAACACACAGTCATGATAACACATTAATGCATATGCAAGGGCAGTCACTCATACGGTACACAGCAGAAAAAGGTTAACGTACTACGCCTGTACGTATGCCCGTGATTATTTATTGGTACACCTGTATTAGCAGATTAGAACACCTGAGGTGGAAATTTGTACGCCCATGCCTGTATGTACACTTACCCGTAGTACGCATACATATAGCCATAATATTATGTAGCTGACCAGTACTACGCCCATATGTACCCTTATCCGTAGTATGCCTACATGGCTGAACATATCCAACCCGTAGTACACCCGTACATGTGGGCCTACTGGTATAGTAGATCAGTTGCATTCATGCGGACTAAAGTTGCACCGATAATCGGATTGGCAATCAATATCGGCCAATATTGGGTCTCTGCAACCTTATCGGTAATCAGTTTTTTCCTTTGTCCTCTACTGATAATGTCACCTCAAGCATGTGATGTTTGCGAGTGAAGTGTTATGTTGAGTGGTTACGTTGTTACAGTGCTAGCCGTTGGTTTGTTCTGGGTCTGCGGTGCATGGAATCGCCAGGAAGGAAGATGTCACCAGCGTGGGACTACTTCTTTGTCAACGAGGACCTCAACTTCGTGGTGTGCCAGGCCTGCAACAAGAAGGTATCCACGCGGCGGTAGGAATTGCAGGAGTTATATATATTATGGGATTATACGAAATTGGTGCAGCATCTGAAGGACAAGCACATTCAACTACACAGAGAGTTTCAACAAAAGATTGAGGTGCAGAATGCAGCGACTTTATCAAATAGTCCAGCACCTTTCTGGCAAATATTGCTTCGAGCCTGAAAGTGAAGATTGCGTGTGAATCTGCAGTATGTAATGATGGCGCACGCACGGTGTATTCACAGGAGAACTGTTGAGATAATTGCGCTCGATTGTCAGCCATTCTCTGTGGCTGAGGACCAGGGCTTCAGGCAGTAGATCAAAGAAATCAAAGTACACATTGTGAAGCAAAAAATTGGAATATCAGATCGGTATTGGCACTTAAAAATTGGAAATTGGATAATTGGTAAAAAAACGTATTGGTGCAACTCTAATACGGACCATAAGGCAGCGAAGGAAGTTCCAACTGCTGATAGTCTTAGTAGAATGTTCGGCTCAGGAGGAAGCAGGTGAGCATACGTATGTGTACACCGTAGTCGAAGAAGCTAAATATATAGTCAACATTGCAGCTGATCTGCTTGCTGAAGGATGTATTGAGAACTAGTATGAAGACAACAGGTTACCTAGCCATGTTTCCTATATATAATTGGTCTTGACACCAAAAATGGCTACCCATTGAGCAACTAACTGCACTAAGCTCTTTCTACACAGAAGGAGAAACAATTGTGAGCAGTCACCATGTTTGCAATTTTGTTGGGACTCCAGAGACGTTGCCTTATCACAGCGGCTTCTTTGCTCTACTATAGTACTGTACGTACCCAATGGCCTTTGCTTCACAGAGAGACTTGGAATATATGCAGTAAGGTACCTACGTACGAGTGTGTAGTATGCTCTGCGCCCGTGGCTATAGGTACTACGTCCGTAGCTGTAAATATATACGCCCGTAGTCGTAACTAGGTACGCCCGTAGTCTTAAATTGGTACGCCCATACCCATAGTCATACTACACCTGTAGTACACAAACGTTTTTCTGCCACATACTGTATATTGTCATTCAGCATGCTAACCGCTAACGGACACTGCATATGAAACATAAGATGTTAACAAAGCAAGTGATTGGTACGCATGTGAGTTATAGCTATGTAAACAATGTGGTTGCTGTGCATGGCCGATTTTGACCTTCGTACTTTCCTACTTTTCTCCTTTAAATCAAGTCTGGAGAAAGCAAGAACAGGATGAAGACGAAGCCCAAACTTTTTCTTTGTGCGAATGTCTGCTATTCATCATTATTCTGTGAAGCGAGAAATGTCGCCACAAACGAACCCTATAAAATAACACTTATTACGGAAGCAGACTTTTTGAGACGGTTAAGAGGCAAAGCAGTAACATAGGTAAGTGCAGAAATGTACTACCTAATTTTCCCATGTGGGGGATTTTCGTAGACAAACCAGTCGTAAAGTTACATCAGCGCAACTGAATATTTTGAACACGTTCATGCACTGCACATGCTGTAACTCTACACAGAGACCCAGTGCAAAAATCCCCCACATGGGATTGTTAGATCATACCCTTTGCTTGCCATTTTAGCCTTCAGCGCACAATTATCCTTCATACAAAGTCTGCTAAGCGATTTAATGGCTGTACTCATCACCTGGCTGTCAAACAGCAAAAGTCACATGAGGTCACATGGTATTTGTGTGACATTTTGTAAAAATGGCCGACAATACGGTTTTGTATCCCGCAATTCAGCAGTTCCCATTGAACGATTCGATCAAACGTTTACGTTAAGAATTGCTCTTGTCTTCAAGCACATATGTAGTAGCTGAACACTACTTATTAAGGCGATTTTGTCCAGAACTTCCTGTGCAGTCACGCAAATGTCACATGACAATGCTTGCGTATCCATGGCAACACAGGAGTTCACACCTTTGAGGTGTCATATTTCCTTATGTAAACAGAACTGACATATTTCACATGCGTAATGAAGTAGGGTAAATCTGCAGGAAGTTGCCTTGTGTGTATGTGTACACACACATGTAGCATGTGTTATATGGTAGTGTACAAGTATATGGTACTGTGTATGTGCATGTGGACATGTACATTAAATGCTGATTCTGTCTGACAGTGTTGCTATGCATGTTTCATGCTTGCATTCAGTGACACCCTTTACATGCATACGGAGTCACACAGATGCTGTGAAGCAACAATTTGATGTGTGTTATGTGTGTCAAGTTTCTAGTAGAGTTTGTTTACTGTTTGACATACTGCTGCCTACACTGTAGTTGGAGAATTTGAGAAGTTGAGAATGGATAAGGAGAATTGTTGATTTCACTGTATCGCACTCTTTGTATTCCGTACTGTAGGACCGTATTCTGTACTGTAATACCGTCACTGTGTGTGGGGGGGGGGTGGGTGGGTGTGTGGGTGGGTGGGTGCGTGCATGCGTGCGTGCGTGAAGTTCCCGGCCACCTAATTGACATTATCGAAGAAATGTACACTGGCACATGGTGCCAGGTGAAGACTGATGAAGGTTCCTCTGAGGAGTTTAAGGTTGAAAGTGGAGTCAGACAGGGCTGTGTTCTCTCTCCACTCCTCTTCAATTGTTTCAAGGCTATATAAGATCCTCAGAGAGACATTGCAGACAACACCAGGAGGATGGAGCAGTGTGTGTGTGTGTGCGCATGTGTGTGTGTGTGTGTGTGTGTGTGTGTGTGTGTGTGTGTGTGTGTGTGTGTGTGAGTGTGTGTGTGTGTGCGTGCATGCGCGTGTGTCACTGTGTGTGTGTATTTTGTGTGTACATGACAAATGTTGACCCCTATGTGGTGGGTGGGTGGGTGGGTGCGTGCGTGCACTTATGATAGACGAATACATTGATGATTATTCTTCATGTGTGCAGATATACAACTTTGCCACCAGCCTTAGAATTTATCCATTCTTTTGTTGCGGTGACAGAAAGTTCATCTTCTTGCATACTTTGTTGCAGGTACAAGAACTGCATTTGCCCTAATCACTGCCACCTCCACTGAGCAGAAGGTAGTGCGGCACTTCTTCAAACTGGGTGATACTGGTCAGGTATGGAAGGAAGCTGAAGGATGTGACTACACAAGTGATTTTTACCTGAAGAAGGAAAAGTTAAATGTTGAATATATGGGCACTCACAGCGATCCTGTGAATGGCTGTGTATTCGAGATATTCACTGTTTCCAGTGAGAATAATGAAGTGATCGGAATACACGGCAAGTGTTTGCAACAGGTCACTTTCACTGCAGGAAGTTCACAGAAGACAACTACTGCCCTGCTTAAGTTTGCTAAAGAACAGAATTGGCGGCTTGAAGTAATTTTCTCTGTTGGATGCTGTGGGTTTTCTGCTGATGACAGAAGTGAGGAAAATGCTTGCAACATAATGGGTCGTGTGCTCCTGTCAAATGTGTACAAGGACTATAATGTCAGAAGAAAGGTCGAGGCTACAAGTCTCAATCTCCACCCTCAGTTCCATCATGGTGCTCAGGAATGGGTGTCTTACCTGGAGGATCACAGCATCACACAGCCAGGTCAACAAGCAGATGACTCGGAGAGGTTTCGAGTTATTCCTGTAACTGAGGTCCCTCATTCTGTCACTGGTCTATTTGTCATCAAAACAACTGAGTTCGAAGATAAGCTTCAGGGTGAGACACAAAAGGTTGGGATTGAAATGGAAGCGGGTGGCATTGCATCTGCCTTGAATCAGTGGGTGGACATCACTGGGCAAACATCACATGTGCCCAAATTTCTTGTAGTGAAGGGGGTGTCTGATATTCTTGGAAGAGAGAAGGGGAGAAAAGTGAAGGCCTCATTCTTTGGGAAGCCTACTGCAGAGGAGGTGTCAAACGATGAGCGTCAGGAGATTGCCACATTCCATTGTGTTGCCCTGGTAACCAGGGGCGTGGCTAAGAAGTTTCTGCTCACAAAGAACTTTACAGGTAATTTCACATTATGTATGCTATAAACTGAACTTAATTGCATCATTTGAATTTGTCTAAGGCACTTTATCTATCCTTCATTCCCCTTTTTACATGGCCTTGTGAAGCTGATTCGGTGCATCCACATTTACATTTTTAAAACATTTTAAGTATGCTAGAACACTTTCAAAAACAGTTTAATTAAACCTGCTCAGGAGCAGCTTTGAGGTTGAACAGGTTTGTTAAGCTGTATAAATATGTGATAAAATGGCTACTAGTGGAAGAGTTGCAGATAGATTTGGAGCAAATGAAGATGCAAATGCTGGTCTGGTGAAGGACCAGCTTCTGTTCCTGACCCAAAGCAGACAACGCTGCGTGGTACTTAGAATAATTTGATCAGTGACGATCATGAACACGGTTTCAAGTAATTTTTCCTGTTGGTCATAAAAGCTAGCGATTGTCTTCGCATTGCTTCCACCTGTTCTATCCCTCTAGAACATTAGCTTTTCTGTCCACTACTAATGCAAAATGACCACAAACCAAATGAATATAATCAAGTGTTCATTTGCCGCCATCTTACTTTACATCTAATTGAATCAAGTAAACAAATAACGTGATAGGGATGTCACTGCACTGAACTGCTTTATGCCCATGTGAACGTGATCAACTTAAGATGTTTCTAAAACACTTTCAGAATTGGTTTAAGATTGATCATGTGAAAGGGAGATTGTGAAATTGAAAGATGCCCTTTTTGACACTGTTACAGCAAGATTTGGAGCCCCTGTTGCGCCTAACCTATAGATTATGTGCAAGTGCGTGGGCCTGGGTTTTCAGCAGAAGTGCCTGTGTAACTTCATGCTAGGATTTGCTCATAATTACTCACCCAAGGGCATGGGACAGGGAGTGTATATTAGGCCCTGTCACTCCTCCCTGTTTTCGGAAGTAGCCAATTTGTTAGAAGGCTGGTGGCTGAAGAACCAGTATTTTGAGGTAAGGGACTCATGGGGCTGCTCCCTTTGGTCACTACTTTGTAATTTACAGCAGCTATTGTAACCAATTTTCTATAATTCATGAGCACAAAACATGCACACCAACTGATTTAAGACTCGTTCGCACACACTCGCACCACACACACACATGCACACACACACATGCACTATAAGAGAGAGCTCAAGCACATACAAGTCTTACAGTGCAAGCAGCACACTGGGACTCAGTCACCACTGGTACAGTTGCAAGTGTTCTTGATGGCAGAAGGTAGCTTACTCAAGCCATAGACACATGTCTGTGCTCGAGCGTACTATCCACACGCCAGTATAAAGACCACTTAGATGGGTAATGGTGTGCACTTAAGCTTTCAACACTGCATGTGGCCGACAAATCTTAGTGTACATTATTCACAATGCTTACCAAGCTTTACTTGGCTCCTGCTATTCATCTTAGGCAGCGGACTGAAGGCCGTCAGGGTGGTCTGACATTGTTGAACACGATGCGGGAATCAAGTCGGCAACCTATTGGGTGCTATCCCGTTGTTTTCTCAAAGCCTGTCCACCAGCCCCTAAAACAAATTGTCATGCGTGACTTAGACTATGAAGTCTAAGGTAATTGTTTGTAGTTTCCATACTGAATGTAGTGAACCCTTCAGACGTCTTTTGTATGTACCTAGAGGATTAAATGCGTCATTGTGGCTCCTACATGTAAGCGATCGATCAATGTAGCATTCACCACGTGCTCAACTCATTATTAGCAAGTGCACATGCGCAGTACAACGTGGCATACATTAAGTGGTTATGCAATAGTTAGCAGTCTGCATGTAATGGCCTAATAACACAATCACAGCAACTACAGTTCACATAGTCTTAGATTCTTGAGTGTTACATACATAATAATGTTACATGTGAGTGGATTTGAGAAAACAATCCACTTCATGCAATATGCAAACAATAGCAATGAGCCAAAACAGTCACGTGGGTGGTATTTTATGCTAATACCACATTTCATTCTACAAAGGAGATAATGAGGTAAAGTAAGCATGACTGTTGCTGGGTAGGCTAGCTGAAGGGACCTGGATAGTATCATTGTAGTAATGTGACATGCAGCCAGAAAGCTCTAGATCCCGCACCATTCTCATAACCTGTATCCAATCCAGTTTGTATTATTTATTTTGTATTTGCACTTGAAATCCAGATACAATTTGCATTGAACGTGGAATCTTGAACATTTTGATTGCTTTAACTATGCCATGTCAAACACTGTGTACACGGACTGCAATTTGAGTTGGAATCAAATTGGAGTTGTGTTCACACTTATGGCAATTTGTTACTGTGGCAAGACAAGTATATGCCACACATTATTATGTTGCTTTTAAGTTTACTTGCATTTGAGAATGGCTTGTACAAGTGTACTGGAATTGTGTTTAAAAGTTGCTGTTTTGTAAATGGTGCTTTCTTCAAAGCAGTGAGTAGAAGGCAAGGAAAGTTGTTGGTGACAGCTACATAAACCTTTCCGGAAGGGACAAGGATGAGCTGTTGTTATTGTTGGTGCTTTTCTCCATAGTCTGTACAGTCAATTTATAATTGAAATTGGAAGCCACTTCTATGTACCAGTATCAATAAGGCGCAATGCATGCTGTGAAACGTTATGTCACAAAGTGTGCACTTCTGTTTGCTGTCCTAATCAACTCTATGCTAAAAAAAATAATGTATAGACTCTAGTACTTAATGTTGGTCCTGATATGATCAAGGAAAGGGAATAGGGTCAGACAAGAATCTGATCTGTGGCATATAGCGTAAGCTGCCAATTATCGACTGGTACCTATTATCAACTGATAGTATCTTGAAACATGCGCGGAGGTGTACAATAGTTTGTGAGCGTTTTCAGAACTATAAACAGTGTGGGAGACCTTTGCGCGTTGATAGTAGGCTTCCCTTTAGACTCTGGTAAATGTTAGCCGTCCGTTTTAGGATGGGGAAGGACTTCTTTATAAGAAAATTATAGCTGCACGAACCGGCGCAAGACTAAATGTGTATGCGTCCGGCCTGAATGCATTATAACTTGCGAACAGTACCAGTTATACTCTTGAAATCTGCTACACAGACGTGGCACACCTTGCTCTGCAATCCTGGCAAATTCCAGATTGATGGGTTGTTGCGAAGCAAGGTTACTGAATGATTTGTGAGAATTGGTCGATAATTGGTATAGGCGTTTGTATGTTCAATTGATAATTGGTACGCTTGGTTGATAACTGGTCAATCACCGGGTCCATGGAAATGGCAAGCACTTAGGCAATGAATGTAGTTATAGCTTCAAAATGACTGGATGAGACGACGGATTGTTTGCCATAAGAACGAAGCTTCTGTGACCTTTGGCGCCCGAGTTGCACTCCAAGGTACAAAAAGCAGTCGATAAGTGGCAGCTTATGCTATGTAACCCACATCTTTGTGACATGCAGAAAGTGTTGGAAACTTGGTCTCCATTAGAGTTTTCCACCACACACTGGGACGTGACAGTAGTCATGATATCTATTAGACATACTGAGTTGGTAGAATGATACTTTGTTTGGACTATCAAGCACACCAACAAAGCCACTCCTTGATGTGTCACATAATTTGCCAAAAGTTTTCCTTTGTATGTTCCATATCTGTGTGTATGCATGTGTATATGCATGGTGTGATAGTACAACCCTTATTTTACATGCAGGTGAGGAATATGCCAGAATAGTTACGGAAGCAATTAGAAGGAAGGGGAAAGTTGACATAAAGGTCAGTAAATTAGTCTTCCTTGGTCCTCCTGAAGCTGGGAAAACACAGCTGAAACTTGCTTTGATGAAGAATTATAAAGAGGTCACTGAGAGCACACCTCTCTCAAGCGGAGCTGAGCAAGTGTTAGAACGCTATGTGATGGAAGATGGCTCCACTGCTCGTTGGCAAAAGCTTACAAAAGAAATGTTAAAAGAAGCTCTTCAAAACAGTGCGAAGGTTGAATGTGCGAAGAATGAGGAGTCATTTCACCCTCAGCCTCAGTCCCATATTAGCCAGCCTGGAGACCCTGAGCAAATCTCAGATAGTGCTCAGTCTGAATCATCCTCAGGAGACATGTTGCAGAGCTTCACTACTGAAACAGTCCTCAGTTCTTCAACAGAGGACTCCCATGCTATGGAAAAGAGATTTAGCACATCCTATGTTGATATGAAAGACCTTAGAGGTGAATTTGATCAGTTCAGTCAAGAGGTGCATTCATTATCACTCACTGGTGCCAAGGAGGGTCTCAGTATGCATTACATTCACATGATTGACAATGGTGGACAGCCTGCATTCTTTGCAGCTCACCCAGTAGTTGCTACATCTCGAGCAGCCTATGTCCTTGTGTACAATATGCAGCAGGGCCTGAATGCTAAGCCAAAATATACATATCGCAAGAAGGGGTGCAGTGGAGATGGTATAGAAAATGAGGATTTCACAAACCTTCAATTACTTAGGGAATCTCTGCTGACAGTTGTAAACTTAGAAGAGAAATTTAAGCGTATTGAAGAGAAAGTAGTGACACATGGGAGGGATAGTTCACAGGAATGCCATGTAATCCCTCCTCCGCATCTTGTGTTGGTGGGCACACGAAGTAGTGAACCACGCAAGACAGATGCAGGGACAGACAAGGAGCAAAACGTGACACTTGAAGATGCGTTTTCAGCTTGGAAAGGTGATTTACTAGTGTGCAAGGACAAGCGCACCCTATTATTTCCAGTTGACAGTCTCAAAAAAGACTGCCCAGGAGTACAGGCACTACGAGACAGGATATCTTCTGAGGAATTCAGCCTCAAACTGCCTATCCCTATCTCATGGTTCCAGTGCCACCTCATCTTCTGGTGTGCTAAGGAGAATAGGGTAGACAAGGGTGAGCACAAACCCTCACAACTGGAGGTACTGCCATTTTCAGTCCTCTCTGACCTTTGCATAGAGAAGGGACTTGTTTCTGGAAAGGATGAAGTGCTAGCCATGGTTCAAGCCTTCCATATTCTTGGTATATTCTTCTTTCCTGCACTCGATAATTATTGTGCAAAGGAGCCTAGATGGGAACCAAAGGATAACGATCCTGTCTTCACCAATCCAGATCTTTTGTTTGGTGAACTGACGAAAGTCTTTGAGATCACTTTCAAGGAGACCTCACACCCCAGTCTCCAGCAGTTTAAAGAAGATGGAGTGCTCACCCCCGACATTATGAACCACCTTAATATCCCAAAGGCAATGGGTCCTACCAATTGTATTGACTTTCAAGACTTCCTATTGAAGCAGTTGAGTCACTGGGGCCTTGCTGCAAGGATTCCTGTGCAGCCACAGTACTTCATTCCTTGTATTCTGAAGCCATACAGTGAATCTGAACTGAACCAGGATTCATTCGATGAATTCAAATCCACAAAATCTGTTGCTGCTTCTCTAACTGTTTGCAATTCACCTTGTACTATTCCTAATGGATCTTTCCCACACTTAACTGTGAATTTAGTTCGTGATCAATCTGACTCTGAGCAAGTTTGCAAGCTTCCGACCCAAGTGTTCATGCGTAGGACCGATAGCAAGGTGTATAACAACTTGGTCAGGCTTATGATAAAGATGAAAGATAGTAGGGTGGAGGAGACGTATTATGTTACACTCGTTAAAAAGATGGACCACATCACAGTGTACATCATGCGAGAAGAAGGTGAAACAGTTGACCCTTTTCATTGGCACATTATCTATTTGGAGGTGGAGGAGATGCTTCTGGATGCCTGTAAACGTATGTATGGTAAATCATTCTCTGTGAAAGCGGTGACCAAATGCCCATGTGGTAATCCTAAGTTTGGTGACCACTTAGCCACATTCCATGTTGACAAGCCAAGGTTATTCTGCCTACGCAGTTCCAATGAAGTCAACTTCTCTCCTGAGATGGAGTCTCTAAGTAGGGTTTTACAGCTATTAAGAGGTATGTTTACACGCCATAATTGTCCTGTATTCTTTCTTCAGTTTGCTGATATTAAACGAAGCTTCGAGTGTGTAGTAATTGTAGAATTGGTTATGTGGACAGTCACCTCACTTCCACATGTGGGCCTGCTAGTGTGTGTGTGGTGACAGTAGTTGTATGTTCACCATGACTTGTCCATATAGTACATGTCACAAGTAACTTGAATTTCCGTGCTGAAATCCACAGTTAGCCAGCACGGAGACATTTAATGACTGTGAAGCATGCATTCAGCAGTGCGTGTGTTTGCTGTCTGCGGAGCGTGTGTGGGCAGTCTGCAGAGCGTGTGTGGGCAGTCTGTGGAGCGTGTGTGCCCCGTCTGTGGAGCTTTGTGCCCGCGACGGTACGTACGTAGGAAAGAGCTTGTTTAGAATATATTATATTACTCGTGTGAAAATGAACTGCTTCGGGATGCCTTAAGGTAGCAGCACTGGCTCACGTGTCGAAATCAAACCCGTGCAATTTTTGGTGGAGAGGTAGAGTTATGGATCTGAATTACGTATCAGAAGTTTTGTGTCGATCACTGCTAGCATGCGCGAGTTATGGAAGAAAGGAAAAAGTGAAAATCGCGACAAATTCCAAGTGTTACCTGATTAATTAATGGCTTGCAGTCTTCGACCTTTTCTCGGCGTTGGGAAGTATTCTGAACCAGATTCGTCTATTGATGGACTGTACGCAGTATCTGCTTCGATCGCTGTCATTCTAGGGCCAGCAAGGAATTCCTGAACAGCCGTCCTGCTTGTGAAGCAGTGTCCAGCGGGAGAGCGATACGTAATACGAACTTCTGACCCAACTCGTCGTTCTTCGGTGATCCAATCTGACGGGAGTAAGATGTCCTCCGAGAACCTGCTGGCTATTCCTACTCTGCGCATAGCGTGCCCTCGGGTACTTATGTCCGTAAGGTGAGTGCGTTTCTTCCCCAACTTCACTTTTGGCATCGCGCACTTTTACCGTAGCTACTACTGGTGCAGGCAGGCGTTTCCCAACTTTCAGAAGCTATCGCGGTTAGCTGATGAAGTTTGGGATACGCCTGCCTGAAGCACCGAACTGTAACGATCAGCTCCGTCACACACAAGAAGAATGTAAATGAATTCTGCAAGTTTGTAAACACACGTTGCGTAACACGCACAGGTGTGGGATTAGGTGTGAAAACCGCGACTAATTGGAACTCGACATTCCGAAGAAGGATCTGAGCCTCTCGTGGGTGTTCGCTCTGGTCGTGAAGCGCAGACCACGCTTATATCTGCGTCATACACATAGTTCCTAGCGCTGGTCACAGGAATTAGGTAGGAACTATTCAAATGCGGTAGTTGTGGCAAGTTAGTGTGTGGGCAAAGGTGTTGCAGACCTATCTAGTCTGGCGCGTTTCAATCGATCCAGACGCGTTATCTCTTGCCGTGAAGCACACGCCCATATGCAGAGAACTATGGCAGCGATCTCGGAAAATTGTCTCCGCGAGCGAGTTATCGCGAATTTCGCAATTTGGAAGGGAACAGGGAATAACTCTGTAATAAAATGGAAAATGCTAGATCGCTGCCATAGATTTGTGCACACATGTTTGTAGATTGTATATCCCAGGTTTGATCCAATTCAGCCTTTTGGAACAGAAGAAGATAGGATTTTCCTGAAGCTGCTTGACCTCACCTGAGGTGATAAATTTTCACTTCCAATTAGATTATCTCATGAAGGGAAGTACTGATCAATTAATTAATATCACCAAATTATGGGGAATTTCCATGTCAATTACATTTGCAATGGTCAAGATTGTTGCTTGCAAGGTTTGAGAGATACATATACAAATGTAATGTACCCTAAAGGAAGCTTTTAGCCAGTGCTGCTACCTTAAGTATATGTAGTCTGAGGCAGAGACGTCTGAGCTAGGGCTACAAACAGATATCGACAAATGAAGGAAATTTGCTCGAATAATTCAATGATTATACCACAAAAATAGAAGTATAGTAAATGATGAACCATGCAGGAGAAGTACAAGTATAATAATAGCATGCACCATGCAAAGTAAAGTCGGGCGTTCTCCTGTTCATTGCATATCTTGCTTTTGCGGCACACTTTGTCCACAGCACTTTGCATCTCATTCTTGGCCATCTGCTGTGTTTCCAGCCATTGCAAGGGGAAGTGCTGCATGCACAGTGAATAAATTGTCTTTAACTTCCACTGGTCAAACGCGGTCTTTCCCTGCTTTCCACGACAATTGCTATCGACCTTTTCCCTCAGCGTGTACAGCTTTGTTGCCAGTTGAGTAGCCAGGTTTCTTTGCGAACGACAACTCTGCAGAGCAAGGTTAAGAACACAGGTGATATGCTGACAGGTGGGCTATGAATAGTAGCAGCCTGATTGTTGATGTATTGAAGAGGCCCTGGATTTGGGAATGGAGTCATCTGGTTGGTATCTGTATTTTCTGGACCATGCCAGACAGTCAATGGCTCCGGTGTAGACGCCTCCAGTGACTGGGGAACTGGTGGGAGCCAGGGATGAACTGCTGTTGGTAAGGGCTGCTCAGAAGATTGCTGAGGAATCGACGTCTCTCTGACCAGAGCTGGGAGGCAAGACTGGACCGGTGCCAAGGACTGCTTCAATGGAGGGTGAAGAACACACCTCTCCCTGATTTCCTCCAATATGGAGTCTTCAAGCATCTGAACTCGCTGCAGCAACCGAGCTTCAAGTTGTGATACAGCATCTGTAAGGTTGTCCAACTTGTCTTCCTGCCGTGTCGCTGCCTGGAGCGTAGGCTGATATGGACATGGAAGATCCACAGGCTGCGGTTCAGGAGCTGGTGATGCCAGTTCAAAAGTGAACTGCTCCTCGCTGCTGGCGTCTTGTCGAGGGGTCTCCTGTGATGAGAGGATTCCGCCGATGCTGATGACATCCGCATTGTATGTCTTCTTTGACTTTCCCCATGCAACCACAACCTTCTCTCCTACGGCAATCTTACCCTTCTTCATTGCTCCTCTGAACTACAATCATCTCCACCTCGATTTGACTAGTACTTGTAGGGCAGACACACTCAAAGCTGGAACCACAAATAGGTGAATCACATCTGAAATCAATGGCTAATTATAACAAACACACTTGAGGTGTGAGATAACTATGTTGGATTTTTGGCAGATCAAATTACTGTTTACACTACACTTCAGTCCAGTTAATGATGGACTGGCATGTAATATTCTACGGTAATCTGATTGGCTTAAATTCCTACATAATTATCTCACCTTGAGTGTGACTGTTATAATTATCCACGATTTCAGATGTGATTCACCCAGTGGCGTATCCAGGGTTCCTGAGTCGGCAGGGCACAGGCCTACAGACCCCACAACCCCTGGGGGGGTCTGGGGGCATGCCCCCCTTCCCCCCAGGAAATTTTACAATATTTGTGTGTTTAGAGGTGCATTTGGGAGCCTTTGGAGGCATCTTCTAGTACTCTCATATAGCTGTTAATATCTCAGGTACAGTAAGATAATTCATACAGTTGTTGCAGTGGATTGTATACACTACATAGATAGCAGCTAATTAAAAATTCCATTCAGTATATATAAATTGAGCAAAATGGGGAGGAAACAGAGAATGATGATTAAAATTTAATAGACTATGTTAGTAAGCAAGTGCATGCACAAGCTTCATGTTCACACAAATAAAGTAAAGATACTGACCGATTTTCTTACTGCAATACTTATTACGTTAACACAATTCTTCTATTAGTGTCCTTAGCTGCAAACTCTGTGACAACGGCATCCAATGATAATTCGTTTGTGAGTTCCTTCTCTGTCATCAATAGCAAGAACACTAAGATCTGTGAGCCGTTGCTCAGCCATAGCGGACCTCAGATACGTTTCAGTGCTGAGAAAGATCTCTCACATTCAGCTGTGCTGACAGAAATTGTCATGCTGATCTGGACAGCTTTCAGCAAAGTTGGAAAGCAGCCCTTAAAGGTATCAACTGCGAAAGGGCATCACCCATGTCTTCAATTTTTGCCTTAGAATTTTCCAAGGTATGTTTTGCTAGGGTTGATTTCATGCACAGGGTCTTGTAGTCCGGATCATATGCGAGTGCTAAAGGCTTCAAGTCAGATTGTTTCAGAAAGTTTGCAGACTGTGGATGGAATGCTTGAATTTCCTTCATTATGTTGATGTTCTTCTGACTGAAGCGATGCTGTAACTCTCCAAGTAGAGCATCTAAAACAGGGAAGTAGAGGTTAACCTTGTACTGGTGGTTGGTTGACAAAGGCTCCCTATCTCCTGTAGGTGCCAGGACAATGCCTTCCTGCAAACGTCGAGGTGGTCATCTCTGTCTGGGTAGCTCACACGCAGCAATGTGGTTGACTTCAGCAAGTTCTGCATATCTAGATAACTTCTCCCACTCATCATCTGTTCGTAAACTCTCAAGTGTGGGCTTCGTTGCAGAAACCAAGCTGCTTTAGCCAAATCAATGTGAGTGTGCTGCAGGCAGTCAGATAGACTCTGTGTGTATGTGAGCAATCTATCAAATGTAAGAAGAATGATTTGAAACTTAAAGCTTTTAAGGTGGTGAGGTCACCTGATTTGCATAAACAATACGAATTTGCACAGCTCCTGCACAGAAGAGAATAATGCACTGCAACTGTTGGGTTCTTCATTTTAGAAGTTCTTAGAGGCCACAAACTTACCTTTATTTTTCAAAAGGAGACAAAGCAGGCATGTGCGAGATTGTTCGTGCTAATACGCGACCCATTTTTGTCACTTGCTGCGCGTAGAAGATAAGCACCTTACCTTTTCTCATGCTCAATCCTTAGTTCTGTATGCGCTGCATCATTCGACGTATGCTTTAGCTCTCACTCCGCTAAATAGCCAAGTATGAATAAAGAAGAGGCCCAGAGAAGGGACTTCGGCTAAGTCTCGGCGATGGCCCGCCATCTTGGAAGGGCGAAAAGGAAGATCATATGTAGGATGCTGCACATGCTGGTCACGAGTGTGCATGCAAAAGTTTGAGCTAACAGTGCAAAAACTGGCTATAACATTTGTTAAAAAATGTAAAGTGTCCAACAAAATGTAGTGTGCATGTGCTAGTCACAAGACATTGTGTGATGTGTGATTGCATAATACGCGTACAGCAAATAATATAGATATTCACGGTTATAGAAAAGGCTCGCAAATGGGCTGTCCAGCTCTGTATTGTGGCAGTACAAATTCAGGAAGTACAGCGTGATTGTAGAACTGAATAATCCACGAACGCGCAGATGCCCAGAACTCAGGATCTGCTTCGATGGTCTGGACACTGACACCCTTGGGTGTCCACAGAACAAAGTGGCACCATGGCATACCACTGTCACTGTCACTGTTATCACTGTCACTGCCATCATCGTTCTCTTTTGATGTAACTTTGCAGAAAGCAGGGTTGCATTGGCTGTGGTCGCCAAATACGTGATTTGGACCATTTCGAAGATCATGTTGCAGCTGTCTAACATTACCTGTTTTACTATGCACTTTAATTGCTAGGCGAGCTCCAACCATCAGCCTCTGTATTATTCTCTGTGTCAAACCTCCTCTACCTCGAAACTCTGGATGGTCTTTAGCCAGTTTTTCTAGTCTTGATCTACAGCTTTTGCAAACGTGATTGGCACATTCAATTTTAGTGATGAACGGACCATATGCTACAGATTGCTAGAGATTGGCCATCAGCGAGCTGTCGCCATCCCCAACAACACGCATGTAGCATATGCCATGGGATTGCTCTGACAGACGAAAGCCTTCAACAAGATGTTGCTTCCCATGGCTGCTGATGAGCCACTCCAGTTACAGTAGCACCTATGTTGTGGAGTTTCCTGCTGCTTAATCCCAGCCAGTGAACAAACAGCACAATATTTGTTATGAACCCCAATGAAAAGCAGTTTCTATGTTTGCTCTCCAAAAATCACAGCAACACCACTCTTGGCGTTGTATGTGTGGTTATGTGAACGCTTCGACCACCCTCCGTCTACAACTACTGTAATGGCTGGAATGCTCTGATTGTATTCACCCTTCTGTATGGCAAGTTTGCGTTCCTCCTCCCCAGCTGCAGTGATGCTCTCACCAAGGAGGTCTTTGAGTTTGTCACTGAAGAACTTTTCTGTCTCTGTGTATAGGCGTTTGTCCATTCCAGAAACGTTCATTGGTGTTAGAGCACACGTGAGTGATGTTGCACCTCCACCAGTACACATCTGGCCACACACTGCTGCAGCATTCACCATCTTATATATGGCCGTCAGATGTCTTCACCTGCTTGGATAATGCAATGCGGAATGCACTACCACATTTGATGCACTTCACTGACAGCACTGCTGCCAGCCCTGCATGCATTGTTACCCCATCTACCACACACATTCCACCACATTGTGCACTATGGCTTGAGATTTCCCTCAACCCACAGGCCAGACTATCTAAATCCATGATCCTTGACCCAGATAGTGTGTGGGTGTTGGTAACCTCTCCTAGGGGCATAGATGCACCACTCCATCTTGATTCTATTGCATTTATCTCCCTGTCCCCTCTACCATATGTAGCCTTCCGTTTGCTCATCCTGGTTCACTTCTACTCTTGCAAATTCCTGCCACAATAGTGTAAATAGTGGGGAATATCACAAGGAGGGCATGTGATAGGTACTAAGTTACTGATATTCACTAGGGCATACATTAGAATGCAATAGGCCTCGCTGAGGTGGCCGCTAATGACTTCATCAAGATGGCCGCTCAGGCTGCCCGGCGACGCGATGCAAGAAACTGACCTTCCCACTGGCCCAGGTTAACTGTAGGGGCATGTGTCAAGGTAAGAACATCCCACAATGCGCTGGCTTGGGAAAAAGCCTGTGGTGGGAGCCATTCATGATTAGCACGTGGAAGCTATTTACACATCCTTTTGGTAAATGTCGTAGGTAGTTTGTGCACGCGCAAGTAGCAAGGTGCGAGCTTTCTTGAGTGTGAACTAAGCAAACTGAAAGTGACTCCAAAGAATGGCTACAAGTAGTAGAAAGCGTGCAAGCTCCAGGCACGTGGTCCCGGGACACATTTTGGCTGCATGCTTTCACAAGCCTTGCACAAGTGCGACAGAGGTACAAGCCTAAACCATAGGAGTGTATTGCACAAGCGCTACAGAGCACATATGCGGCCATTGCATAAGTGTCGTGAGTTGACTGTGATGGATATATTACTTCCCTTGCTTTTCAGCTCAGCAATAATGAATGATATTCCCCAAGAGTGTTCATAGCTAATCAGCTTATGCTTTGTGGTACTCTCACCCTTACACACTAGGCCCTTGTACACCCACTCAACTGGTCTAGCCTGGGTTTTCTGTCACTGTGTTGCCACGCTCTGCATACAGAACTCGTAACGGTCAAAGTGTACTATTGCATATTGTGATAAGTAATTGTGATTAACATTACTATAAGTACGGAAGGCCTGTGATTGATTCATTGGTTAGGATCATGCACACACACACACACACACACACACACACACACACACACACACACACACACACACACACACACGTGCACATACACATACATGTATGTGTAGAAATGCAGGGAAGACATGGATGATGCAATACCAGTCCTCGGGTTCCATAACACTCAACTCACACCTAAATACATATGTGTACAGTAATCAGTTACCAAACGGCTCTGCGGTGGTTTTACCACATTCAGCCAGTTCCAAAAAGCCATGTGGTCACCTGTCTACCAGGAAAGGCAAATTAAATTAAGTTACATAAACTAGCACCGCATTGCACTTGGAGACGCAATGATAGAAGTGCCTTGCCCTGAATGGCCAAGTTGAGTGACCGCTGGCCAAGCTCCAGTGCATTCAAAGTCCAACAATCAACACCTTTGCTGCATCTTTGTAATGTTGTCTCCTTGGAGGTAGCATGTTCATGGAGATAAGCAGTTTTCATTCACACCTCCATTTGTTGACATAATTAAGTGCTTTACAGCCATACTGTACATATACAGCTGATGGTACGCATTGTCCACAATATAATTATTGACCATTAGATTATAATATTATTATAACATAACAGCGCTATTAACAATATATTATTACCTATTATCGCCTGGTATATTAGTTAAATATTATAATAATTATATTAATATTATAGGTATTAATATGAGGATATCAGTGGTTTTGTCTTCCTTCTCCATGTCATCCATTTCAATGCCGACTATGTAATTGCCATTGTCACTGGACATCACTAACTGTCCTCGTTCAACAAGACATGTGCAGTAAAAGCTACAATTTGCAAAAGTACGTATATGCACCTGATTTGACAGCAGCTAGCACAAGTACAGTCACTCTCCCTTCACCAATGCATGCACTTATATAAGCATATATAATCATTATTATATAAATAAATATTTAAATATAAATAATAATATTATAATAATTATTTATTATTATTATTATAATATTATTTGATTATATGTATATGTACATACATAGCTTGCATTAGAGTAAGGTAAAGGCAGTACTTCCAAATTCTTGAAAATAGGAAGAGGAGTCCAGCTTAATATAAATCACATTGTACAACACATTGTAGTAATATATTACGTATGTACCTTGTGTCATAGTTCAGCAGACTCTACACAAGAGCATAGCATCTTAACTACAATATTACATATTAATACCATCCTCATATTAATATGAATGATATTCATATTAATATGAATATCATCAATGTGTTTACAATTGGACGGTGACCCCGCCACTTTATGAATGGCATTCACCGAGTTTAGTCAACATGCCCATCATGTGTCTGACAACTTCTGCAGTCGATGCACTGGCTTTTCTGGATGAAGCTCCTTCTGCTTTGCCACAAAGGCAGCTTGTGCCTTGGATGCTGAAATAAATATGTACAGTGCCTCAAGAAGACAGAAGAAGTCACAGGCACACTGGACATGTTTAATGCAATCAACTAGAGCTAGATTCAACGTATGTGCGGCATAGCAGTGTACATAAGCCACATATGGAGCAACCTCCGTCATTCGCTGCTGCACTTCAGTGCAGCTTCCACTCATTACTGCAGCCCCATCATACCCCTGGGATACAATGCACACAGGGTCCAGGTGGCACTTGGTTAGAGTGGAAACAAGATAAGCTGTCAAACTCTCCGCAATTAAATCTTTGGCTTCCACAAATGTAAGAATATGCTCTTGAATGACAGCTTTGTCATCGACATATCTAACTACCACAGCCATCAGTTCCTACTTGCTAGCATCTTTTGTTTCATCTGCTAGCAAAGAGAAGAAGAAGCCAGCTTGTTGCACACAAATTGATTTTCTCACCATGTCGCCCATTACCTGCAGCAGCATATTCTGGATGTCAGAGTGTATGTGGCATTGCACGGCCCTTGCTCAAAACGCTCTTGGACAATTGGGTCATGTTTGGCAACCACTTGTAGTATCTCACGAAAATTCCCTCTGTTCAGTGAGCCAATGGATTCATCATGTCCTCGCAATGCAGTCTCAAGACGACTGCATAAAAGGATCACCTCAGCAATGCTCTTGAGATAGTGCCTGTTTCTGAGGATCTGCTCCTTTCGTGCAGAGTCCAGACGATTGGCAACAGATGTCCCATGCCCTTCATTTACAGTGAAGTCATGCCAGGCCTGTATTGTCTCAGTATGTGTGTGACAACTAGCATGGTGTGGGAGAATGCCATCTTTGCCAGTGGCATGCTTCCAGTCCTTAAAACTGCCTTTGGTGAAAGCATTTTCAGCTTTACCACTGCCCATGCTAAAGTGCCGAAAAGGGAAGCAAAATGCTGCATCTCTCTTTGCTGAGTATTCAGTAAGTTCTGAACATTAAAGATCTCTTCTTATTTCCCATTATTGTTGATGGAAATTTGGTAGTTGATTGATTTGGCTGAGTTGGCTTATCACTAGGGCTAGAAGAAATGTCAGAGGGCAGGTTGGGAGTGTGAGCACAATGCTGCTGCTGGCCTGTACTAGGCACATTAAGTGGTTCTAATGATAGTGTCCCAGTGGTACCAGATGTAGGCACTTCTTCAACCAGGTTGATAGGTACACTGTCAGCATCAATAGCTAGTCTAGGGCTCAGGTCAGTCTCAGTGTCACTATGCTCAGTTTGCTGGGCTTGAGCAGAACTTACGCTGTCTGGATCTCCCACATCTGCACAATCATCTTCTGCAGCCAGTTCTGGACAATGACTCAGGTTCAGCCTTCTTCTCTTTGCCTCACAGTCAAACAAAGTTAGCTGTCCGCAGTTCCCACTGGTTGAGGGTTTAGTGTGCCATTTTGCCATGTTTACGTAGCGTCGGTTAAATTAACCCATAAATTAAACAAAACGGCCATTTTTCCATTGCAACACTTAGAAAAATGGCTAGCAACAAAATGGCAGAAGGAGTAAAGGGTCAAGGAAGACATTTCTGTTGTTCCCTAGGCTGGGCTGCCTCGATACTTCTGAGGTAAGTCTACTTCAAGTATCCGGTGTTCTATATTCACTCTTGATTTGAGTGAAAAGGGGCTTCATCCCCTCTTTTGAATCAAGCTTTAGGATGCCAGGGCATAGAGTCAAGTTGCCTGGGCCAGTGCCTGGGCAGGCCCGGGCTAAGCTACGCCACTGCATCAGCATGTTCTGAAGAGCACCCTGCTTTGTAACAAAGGTGACCACTGGAATGAGTAGCAGTAGCTAAAACTCCACAATTGAGCAAAGATCCCATGGTTTGATTCTCAACTACGTAACTAGTTTTCTCTCTCTTGCTTCTCCTATGCCACTCACATCCTTAAACTCACATTCTTACATTCTCAAACTCTCTCCAAATTTAACCCATTCCTCATTCTTAGCTCTTCTTACTGCTCTCTTTGCCTCTATCTTCGCCTCATACTTCTTCATAGCTTCTTCCGTGCCTAAGTCCAATAGCCTTCTGTGCATAACTTTCTTCCACCTCACCGCACCCTTCACCTCATCCTTCCACCACCTTGTATGCTTCTCACTCCTTTTCTCCCCTTGACTATTTCACACATGTTCCTAGTTGTCCCCACAATACATTCTTTCATCCCTTTCCATGCCATTTCAACATCTCAATCACTCTAATACCTCTTCGCCTTCTGCACTTTATGCAATTCACTCAATCTCTCTTCTCACTCCAGCTTCCTTCATATGTGAGTGGATATGAGAGGAAGACCCACTTTGCGCAGTTTATAAATTTTGAGTTAGTGAAACTGTGTTAATGCAGAGTGGTTGAGCTCTCTATTGCCCTTTGTTGCACTTCAATAGTTGCTTCAGTTCCCGAGATACGCTTGTCTAAAATACAAGATTATGCTAGGTGCTTGGCCAAAAAGGCGTTTAAACAGGGACTTCCGTCCATGGCACAAATGGCCAAGCAGTTGGGTTTGTCGTTGTGGAAAGCGTATCTGCCTTGTCCTTGACATTAGGAAGGTCTTCATGCTCGTCGGTAATGCTGGATTAGTGTACGTATTTCGACTTCGAGCAAGGCCTGGTTGCCTTGAATGATATAGCTTTTTACGCTTACGTGACATGTTCATATATGTCATGCGTGGTGGCCACCATGTAAATTCACAGTCTGCATTGACTTTCCCACCAACTGAATGCACAATTTGTCCTGTTGCCATAGCAACGGTTACAAATTAGTTCTAACCCACTTTCTCTGGCTAAATACAATTACTTGGCCTCAGCTTTGCCTTTGCCTCATATTGTATTTTGCCAGCAGTCCTTATTTCCCGTTGCCATGGCAACTGCAAACTGAGTTTTCTCATGTCATTCATATTAGGTCAAGAGCACTGGGCTAGTGAGTTGATATTGTCGGTATCAACCGGTTGAAACCGGTTGATAGCGACAATATCAACCAGGTCAAAGGTTATCTACATGTTACCAGTGAAAAATTAAAATTAACTAGGAACATCATACTGCATTCAGCTTTTCAACTTTGCATGGCTTTGGGAGAGTCAGCAAAGCAGTGAAAAGGGAGTGAAATACCTCCCTCCATCATGCTGCAACCAATGCACGCAAGCTAACAATGTAAAGCGGTCTGTAGCAGAGTGATGAACCATGTATGCGACCTGCACAGTGCACAAATGAGAAACAGCAAGCACGTGCACTAATTCGGCAACTCAAACTGACTGTGGCAGTAGAAAGCACTGTTATAAGGAGAAGAGAAAGTTGACCTGCGAGGGCAATGAACCTTGAAGATGGAGAACATTGTACACAGCCTCAATCACTTTAGCACCTACTGAGAGTGTTGCTACAGTGGTTTAACTTCAGTCAAAATGTCACAGCACTTGCGAATTCAATAAAACTAGGCAGCCTCTTGAGAGCCACTGTCCTGGAAGAAACTTGCCTTTCGAATAAAAGCTTACGTTGTCGAAAGCAGTCATACTCCCACCAAACGGGCGCTTATAGGGCCATGGCAACAGGAGGCATAAGAGTTATAGACCTCTTAGTGTGTGATAAGATGCATGCACAGCACATTGGATCTTTAAGTTCTTCTTGGTCTCTCTGACCTGGTCACACCCTTTGCAGGGGACCTGGTAGACCACTGATCCTTACTTCTCCTCTGGCAATCTCTTCTTCACATTTAGTCTTGAATGCTCGCAGACTATCAGTGAAGGAAACGAAAGCTAGAGCATTAATTTGGGGAGACTGTAGAGCATCTGCCTTTGTACTATTGTTACTCTGATTAACTCCAAGAGATAAAGTCCCAGGCTACGATGTGGTCAGCCTGTTATCTAGACACAAATGATTCTTTTGCAGTAAAAGATGGGTGAATTTTGAGGCATTGGCTTCATTATTGAGCACTGTATTTTTATTGCACATACAATCATGGTGGTATGTTAGCAACTGTGTAAGCTGCTGTGGGTGATGGAACACACAGGGAGCTATACTCACAAATGCTGAGACTGTATGGAGGGTACACAGTGGGGATGGTATAGCTAGTCAGACTATATTGTGGTGTGTTTTCTTGGAAAGTGACCTCTTGTCATAAGACAAGTGGGTGTACACATAGGTGAGTAAAGCTTTGCTGGTAAATTGTCTGTACTCTGTGACACCTGTGCTAGCAGATCTACTGTTGGTGTAGCCTTAGAAGAAGTTGTAATTGCAAAGTGAAAATTTGCCAACAAAAAAGTCATTGTGGTAATCACGGCTGTGTTTGTTGGTAAGTTTGTACTATTCTTATGCACTTTGTGTGTTGGGTTCACTGTGTGCAGGTAGCTTGAAACAATTAATCTAAGTGGAAATTTGTAGTTGGTGAGATGCTTGAGTTGCCCTGGGTGGGCTAATCAGTGGAGGAGTGCATGTGCCTCCATTGGCTATGTTGGTCTACTGTGTCATCAAGTTTGTGTAGCTAAGCAGTCTGTCCATGCAATAGTTAAATGCTGACCAAGAGGTGTCTCTGAGATTTAGAGCACAAGGGCGCAAAGCGCCCGAGTGCTGAGTGGTCTAAATCTTCAGAGACACCGATTGGTCAGCATTTAAGTGTTATAGATCCCAAATGATTGGGTGAGGAGCCAGCAGCGAATCAGTTTATATCTACTCGTCCCTACGTCATCACGCATCTTCCAGAAGTAGTTAGCTACTCCTGACATGGCAGAGATAACGTCGTGTGATTATGGTCTCAAGTTGGGTTGTTCAATTCACAGCGGACGCTTCCTACTGGTCAGCAGTGGATGCGGCGCATCAGCTAAGCGCGAGTCACTGTCAGTCACGTCAGCCACAGCGCTTCCCAAAGCAGTGTCTTTAACCAAAGCCTGTTCCCAGCTAGTAGCTAACCAGTTCTTTTCTCGGCCCTGGTTCGGTCCCTCGGGCAACCTGTGCATCGTATGTTGTGGTGTTAGCTACTGTTGCTTATCACAGCTGCATTTTCTCTGCTATAGACCACAACAATTTAGAGTATAGCGCGAATGCCGCGCATGCCATGCCCATGCTCTAAATTGGCATTTAGAGCATAGGCACAGACACCGTGGGTTGAATTAGAACACGGCTAGACGAAATAGACCACGGTACGAAACAACACTTGGGTGTCTACAACATTTAGAAACATTGTTTAGATGCACGTTACCATGGCAACGGAATTTATACTATAGTTAGACAATGTATAAGATAAGGCCATTCATTGAACAGTTTAGGAAAGTAAGCTAGAATAGTTGTTGCACTCCTAATTTGACTGGACTGCTGCATCCATTGTTAGTGATAGCATTTGGCCATCAATACTGATAATTATTGAGTCACATTCTATAGATGATGAGATAACATGCAGTCTGTTTTGAAACGTGACTGGAATTGAAGTCACAAGGTTGTTAGTAGGCTAGAGAAGCTGTCCTTCACTGTTCACACTATTGTTGCACCCAGTAGTAGGTGTACTACTGATACTAGGTATGAGAATTTGGCAGTCAGCAATATTGACTTGCATTTGCACTAAATCAACCATTGTGATGCAAATCAAAAGTGTAATAGTCATATTTACAGTAAGTTGAAATCCAATTTCAGAAGTTAGAACTTTTTGTAAACAATCATTCAACCACTTGAAGATTAGAAACATAGTAGGTTGGCTCTGAATCCTGGCATGGCCTGTTTCCACATTAATCACAGAAGGAGTTCTCCTGTGTTCCACCCCATTGTCATTTTACCCTTGCATTTCAGTGAAGTGATTGGCCAATGTCTTAAAGGAAATAAGGACACTCTTTATGTTAGACCATAGATATACTTGACCCTTGAGTATCTATGGTTAGACAAACAGTAGTGTGCTCTACTTTACTGTGGCTTTTTGAAAGTTATCAATCAATCAATGCTCAGTGGACATCAACATCCCCAGTAGCAGGGGTAATCCATTACAAGTAGACATAAGAGTTTCAAAGAAAAAAGTGTCATGTACTTGTAAACTTTAATATGACTAGACATTGCACAGCTAAAGAGTCCATATAGTTTACATCCGAATGTCTCAGAAGGGGTATCTCCATCTCTTCCTGGGGCATCCTCTCAGTCTCTTTCCAATTCCTTCCCCCGTCATAACTTTCTCCACCACACTTACCTTCCTGCTCTTCACCTTTTCCTTCCAGCATTCTCTCCTCCTTTCCACCTTCTTCAATACCAGTTCTAATTTTAATGTCTCCCTCGTCAGCTCATTCCTGACATGGTCCAACCTAGACACACCTGCAATCTTCCTCAGCACCCTAATCACCATTGCCTGCAACCTGGACTTCTCCCTTTCCTTTAGAACCCACGACTCACACCCATATGTTAGTGTTGGAACCGCCACTGCTTTGTCTGCATGCTTTGTAAAATAATCTCAACTTTTGAAGGTTGAGATTATTTTAGAAGACTAGATGAACTCTTGAAAGGACAGTCAGGACTCAGATGGCATTCCACCTTGCTGTGGAGGAGCTTTCATTGGTGTTGCATATTTAAATTTTATGGAAATCACAAGCCACCTCCACCTGCCTGTGTGTAGTTGGTTATTATTTCTCTCTCATCTGATGTGTGAGGGAGTTTGCTCTCTTTAAGGGAGGAGTACTCCACCAGACAAGCAACAGTATATAGCTTGATTTTCAGCCTATCTTCATGCATTGTTTCTCTGCACTAGTGAGGGATCCATTATTAATCATAATATATAGTATCAGGTTACAATAGTCCTTGATTTATGTATTTAAGTCCATGGCATTGTGGTATTCTCTGCAGCAACTCACACAGGCTTGAAGAGGAGTCCTGGTGGTGAGGATACTTCCTTCAGTAAACGGCCAGATGAAGGTAAAATCACTTCAAAAGGTATTGTTCACTGGCTAGTTAGTAGAGTGGTTATGCGGGGGACCAACCAAGTAGCTAGTGGTAATTAATATCTTCATCAACTTCATAATCGCAAGTGATTATAACGAGTGTATGACCTCACAGCTCTGATTACCGTAAATCTTCTAAAAATTTGGAATCTTTTGAGACTCTTCCTTTCTCACCTTTTGAAGTTTTCGTGTTCCGTGAAAGTTAGAGCCTCTTGCAAAATTGGAGGCATTCTCTGCCACCATTTTCTGAAAAGCTCTGTGAGTAAAATGGCTGCCACTGGCTCTTTCTTAATTACAGAATTGTGTATTGTTCATGGGATTGTCCTCAACAGTATAGTAACCAATAGAATTGCTCACCATGTGAATTGTTATATCGAATCACCACATTTCTCAACCTGTCCAACCTACTCTTCTCAGCAATGCGCTTCAATACCCTCATTTCTGTTGCCTGTACAGCTGACTCCTCCCGCGCGTGAAAATGGCGCTCGAGACTGTGGTATACATTATTACGAGGAATTTACTGTAAATTCCAAATCTAACTTGCGGATTTCCTCAATTCAATTCGGTAAGCGAGATATGGCTTGTAATGTAAGATTCGGTGGATGAGACCAATGAGATCGCACCATTTAGGTCACGTGCGCACATACAAACTGCGTGTGTTGAAGGTAACACGCAATTGTTCTCAAGTTGTGCAATAGCAAAATGGCTACCGACCAGGATGGCAAAAATGTATGGAATATTTTAAGCAAATATTCATATACAGCTCCTGTTACAAAGCAACAAACTTGCCATTTCTGCAAATAACATATGCGGCAGTCAAGAATAAAAATCAAAACTTACAAAGCGTGTAAGTTTTCAGAAAATGGCGCCGAAACATTCGTGACCGAATGCAGCGGGAATGGTGCACCGTGCCTATGATTGGTTGATACGAACGTGTTTGGGGCTCTTTTGGCTATCTATTATCTTTTCTTTGAAAGCTGTACAAGCTTGCGCCACAGAGAAGAAGCTTCGAATTTGCAGTCATGTCGGTAGAGTTGCCACATATCAGCAAGTTCATGGCTTCAGAAACCGTCTGCAGCACTCCCTGTGCTACTGACGTGGTCATTAACACAACGCAGAACCTCACTGACTTGGTGTCAAGGTCACCACAAGGAAGAAAATGTAACCAACTGGAGAATTTCTTTGCGGGAAAGTCAAGATCGGCATATGGCCTATCCCACACACTGGAGAGACGTATATCCAGCTCAGTAAGCTCAGCAACAAGAGAGGAAGGCACAGAAGGGGTGGAACAGTGTTGTAACCGTGGATGCAGTAAAGCAAAAGCTTGAAATTTGACAAAATACACACCGGTCGTCTTCCCAGGCGGCCATTTTTTGCCTTCATTAATATTTACAATGTCATTGTACCAAGTAATGATCTTCTACAAGCCATATCTCCTTTGCGGAGATGAGTTCAGCTCTAGCGCTTGGTACACAGCTAGTTTAAGAGCCATTCTATACATTAATGCAAAAATCGCATTTTCAGTTGTGTGACAATTTTTGATTTCTAACCTCAGACTGTCACATGTGTACTGTGATGACTGATGAGAGAAAGACTGCAGAGAAATTCATGAACAGCAGGTACTGTTAGGGGAGTTCAGTGGAGATGGCTTGGGATGAATTGAAGGGAGCAGTGGTAGAGGTGGCTAGTGAAGTGTGTAGAGTAAGTAGGAAGAAGATAGGTGCTAAAAGGACAAAATGGTGGAACAAGGAAGTGAAGAAAGCTGTGGCTACAAAGAAATAGCATACAGAAAGATGTTGGAAGTAGAAACGGATGAATCTAGGCAGAAATATGTAGAAGCAAAGAGGGAGGCCAAGCGGGTAGTGAGGAGAGCTAAGAATGAAGAGTGGATTGACCCTGGTAGAGAGTTGGAAGCAGTTGCACAGGGTGGGCAGAAGTGATTCTGGTCGAAGGTGAGACGCTTGAGAGGTAGGGGAAGAGAAGAGGTATTTAGAAGGATGGAGGATGAGGATGGAATGATAGTGGGCGAGGAGGAGTTGGTTGTAGATAGATGGAAGAGGTACTTCGCAGGACTGTATTCAAGGACAAGAGAGGATGTGGAGAACTGTAGGGTGGGTGTAAGTGTGACGGAAGAGACTGAGGAGATTGAGCTGGAGGAAATGGCGAGAGAGCTGAGAAAGATGAAGAATGGGAAAAGTCCAGGTGTGTGTGAGATTTAAGTGGAGTTGATGAAGGCGGGAGGAATAAACTTAATGAAGTGGATGCAAATGGTGTTTAATATGGTGATGAGGTTTGGTAAGGCCCCAAGGGATTGGAGGAGAGCAGTGGTCATTCCCATCTGCAAGAAGGGTTGCAGGTTGACGTGCAGTAACTACAGAGGAATGAGTCTGCTGAGTGTGGCCGGGAAATGGTTTGGTAAAGTATTGAACACTAGGTTAAGAGCTAGCACGGAGGAGAGAGTGATGGAAGAGCAAGGCAGGTTTAGAGCAATGAGAGGTTGTTTAGAACAAGTGTTTACCCTAAGACAAGTAATGGAGAAGGCAATAGAGAAGGGAAGAGAGTTATTCATAGCATTTATTGATCTGGAGAAAGTGTATGATCGAGTGAATAGAGCGAAGCTGTGGGAGGCACTAAAAAAGGCACAGGTGGGAGAGGGGCTTGTGAGGGCAATACAGTCCCTGTATGTGGAGTGTGAGGCGAGAGTGAAGGTGGGGGGAAAGCATTCGGAGTGGTTTGAAGTGGAACAAGGGGTAAGGCAGGGGTGTATTCTCTCACCGTGGCTTTTCAATGTGTTCTTGGACGTCATTGTACAGGAAGCAAGAGAAGGCTTCAAGGAAGGTGTGAGATTGGGAGAGGAGAATGTTGATATTTTGCTTTTTGCAGATGGCATGGTGTTGGTGGCAGACAGTGAAGAGTCCCTACGAGTGAATCTAACAAAATTGGATGAGGCATTGACAAAGTGGGAAATGAAAATGAATTGGGAGAAGACAGAAGTAATGAAGGTGGGGAAGGAGAGAGGACATTGCTGTGTGGAAGTTGGAGACAGGAAGTTGGAGTCAGTGGAAGTAGGGAAGTGTTTGGGAGTGATGATAAGTGGATATGGAAGGATGGAAGAGAAAATCAGGAGTAGGATTGGGAAGGTGGCAAGAGTGATAGGGGGGTTGAATGAACCG
This sequence comes from Ianthella basta, assembly GCA_964019415.1. Taxonomy (NCBI): domain Eukaryota; kingdom Metazoa; phylum Porifera; class Demospongiae; order Verongiida; family Ianthellidae; genus Ianthella; species Ianthella basta. The sequence continues at coordinate 915,567 of OZ025874.1, read as the reverse complement.
GTGTGGAAGAGGAAGGAGTTGAGTAGGAGGACAAAGTTGAGGGTATATAATGCCATTGTAGTACCCACACTGATGTATGGAAGTGAAATGTGGGTACTAAACAAACAACTAGAGTCGGCAGTCCAGGCAACAGAAATGCGTGTGTTAAGGCAAATTGTAGAGAAGAGAAAGGTTGACAGGGTGAGAAATGTGTAGATTAGGGAGGAGTTACAACAAGAAGGGGTGCTAGAGAAAGTGAAAATGAGCCAAAGGAGATGGAGAGAAGCATTGGAAGAGATGGGTCCAGACAGGCTAGTAAAGAGAGTATACCAAGCTGAAATGGAAGGAAGAAGACGAAGAGGGCGGCCAAGGAAAAGATGGAATGATAATTTTAGGCACTGACATGTTAATGATATTATATAGGTATGAAACTATTATGTAAGAACAACCTCCTGCATAGGAGATACTGTTCATTGACTGACTGATTGATTGATTGATTGACTGTGATGACAGAAGCAGCGAAAACATTATATAAGTGGAGATTCTTTAGAGTCAGTTTTCAGTTAATGAGTAAATTTGTAGCCAAAAGAGCAGCATAGACAATGCTTTTAGAGATTTAGGTGCTTGCAAGGCTGCCTAGCATGCAAGGATTCACGGTCTATAACAGGTAAGTGTTCCATAAATATTGCAATGGAAGGGAACTGCTGATGCACTGACCCTATAGTGCCACCAGCCCATGCAGTCTAGCTTGCAGGAGATAATACCAACCCAGTTGGATTGTATCATACGGCTGTAGCAGACCCAGCACTGAAGCACTGTTCCCTGTCAAGGCGTGAGTTGATCCTTGACAACTTAAGCTTGCCTGCAGCTAGTCTGCACCATCCCAATAAACTGGTGCATACTGACTGGCAATAGACCTCGGCAATATTGTGAGGTGCTTACTTTGTGCATTCTGGATTGCCTTTAGCTATTGTTAATGATGTGCATGAAGGATGCTGCTAAGTACATACAGAAATGTGGATGGAGTTGGCTAAGGAATCACTTATGGGAATGCCAATAATAGATTCAAATGTTAACAAGAGTTCACATGCATACTATATGTTGCTCAGGCTTTGTTCCAGACCTCCCTAGGCCTGTTCATGTTTACTTAGGCAGGGTCTGTCGGTCTGTAGGATGGTGGATAAGGGGCACATCAACACAACACTCACAAGGGCAATGGCCGCGCTGGGCAACAGTGTGGCTAGCAAGAGAGAATTGTGGCATTACCACTGGGAAGCTAATGAAGTGCTGTCTACAGGACTCAGCATTGACATGGCAGTAGGCTTCTTTCACACTGTTCTGCAGCTGCATTTCTTTGATTGCAAAATAATGTATCGCCTGAAAATCGAGCAAAATAAAGGTGCCTTACTATCCAGACACTTTAGGGAAAAAGTGCCAAATAACATTTTTAGGCAATTGTACCTTCTTTGGAAGTATGTACAGAATGATTGAGTAACCTGCTTCCTTGCTCGCGTAATTTTACCGGACTGAATGCACCCAGAATTCTCACTCGCCTCTACTTTAGCCTTTAAAGGGCTTAAATCAAAAGCGCGCCAGATAATAAGTCTGCACATCTTGTTTTTGTCCTTGCTAATACAGCTCATGGATGTTTTGAACCTTTGGTAACTTCAGAAATTGTCAAAATGCTTCCATCTGTAAACTCATGTGAATTGTCCATTTTTAATTATATTTGATAACTATGGAAACAAAATAATGATGTCATCGTGGAGGGCGCAGTCTCATAACCTCACCTACCAAGCACTTTGACTCTGCATTATTCCAAACTCGACTTTCATCGCTGTCATCGCTAGTACCTACAATTTGAAATTTATGGTGTCTTGCACTATACTACAATGACATTGTACACTGTCAGCTTTGTTCTCCTATTCAGTTCCTTAAGCTTCCACACCAATTCTTCAACACCCCTATCACTCTTGCTGCCTTCCCAATCCTACTCCTGATCTCTTCCATCCTTCTGTCTCCGCTTATCATCATTTCCAAATACTTCACTACCTCCACTGACTCCAACTTCCTGTCCCCAACTTCCCAGTAGCAATGTCTTTTCTCCTTCCCTACCTTCGTTACTTCCATCTTAAATTCATTTTCATTTCCCACTTTGTCAACACCTTATCCAATTTTGTTAATTCACTCATAGGGAGTCTTCACTTTGTCATACCCTTTCTGTAGATCAATAAAAGCCGCAAATAGCTCTCTTCTCTTCTCGATTGCCTTCTCCATTACTTGTCTTAGGGTGAACACTTGATCTACACAACCTCTCTTTGCTCTAAACCTGCCTTGCTCTTCCATCACTCTCCTCTCAGTGCTCACCCTTACGTAGTGTTCAGTGCTCTACCAAACCATTGCCCAGCCACACTCAGCAGAGTCATTCCTGTGTAATTGCTGCATGTCAGCCTGTAACCCTTCTTGTAGATGGGAATGACCACTGCTCTTCTCCAATCCCTTGGGGTCTTGCTGAACCTCATCACCATATTGAACACCCTTTGCATTCACTAACCCTAACCCTGCCTTCAGCAACTCCACTTGAATCTCCCCCACACATCTTTCCCACTATTCATCTTTCTCAGCTCTCTCGCTATTTCCTCCAGCTCAATCTCCTCAATCTCTTCAATCACACTTACTGTTCATTCAGCTGTCCATCACTAATCAATTAGTCAGCTCACTACCTGGTCACACAGTTGAAAGCACCTTTACCTTGTAGAAGATTGCCATTCTGATTATTGGTGCAACCTTACTTCTAACAAACACACCATTTGGATAGAGTGCTGACATTTTAACTACTGGCATTCACATCTTATTGGAATGACATCAACTATGTATGCCCTAACCCTAACCTTAACCCTGGGTCCAACAGATTTTGACATTCACACCCACCCGCCCACCCCTTGCACATACGCCTGTTTTAGAAGCAGTACATTTTAATTACATATTTGAGTACAGTTTTATTAACAGAAAAATTGAGTTTAGGTTCCTCTTCTTCTAATTCATATGTGCATCTGTATAGGTAACAAAAGGTGTACAACCGTTATACATAAATTATTAGACTATCATGCATGTTCTTGTTGATTATAATGCCAGATGCTGACACTGCCACTGTTTTGTGTGCCATGACCCTTGTTTAGGTGTGTGGCCCCTCACAGACCATGAAACAAATTTCTCCAAGTCCTGCTTTATGGTGGGAAAGATGAACTGTCTAAACATTTCAGCTACTTCTGAAGAACGCACCTTCTCTCTCGGACCAGGGAAGGAGGTGTCAGCCAAGCTCATTGTACCTGGTGGGGCCATTCGAGGCCCAAACCTGCTTGTCAAGCATGTTATACTCCTGGATGGCCCATTCTCCATTCCAGAGGATTATGACATTGTCAGTCCAGTGCTATACATTGACTATGACACATCCCTGGTGAGGAAGCCGCTAAAACTTCACCTCCACCACTGGTATGCTGGAGTGGATTCGCAGAGGACTGTGGATTTCCTCAAGGCATCCCATGTAGCAAATAAAGATGGTGTTTTCCGTTTTGCAGTACCGCCAGAGTACTGCCAAGCATGCATCTCAGCTGATGGGCAATTCACAGTTTTTGAACTGAGGGAAAACCTATGCCTTGTTACGGCAGCTGTAAAGAGTACAGGCCAAATTTCTTGCCCATGTGCCTGTAGGCTTCACCTTTTGAAGAAGACACATTCTGCTGATGTATCATTTCGTCTGTATGCCACGTACGATGACCCTTCTTGGAGCAAGGTATGTACATCACCAAAGTAAAGCTGTGAAAAGTCAACTATTTTCTCTCCATTTCTATGCTCAGGTGATTAATAAACACATAATGGAGGAAAAGGGCTGGGAATGTGCGATAAATGCACCAACACAGGTTGTCACAGTGCAGAGCCAGAGTAGCAGAATTGTAGCAGAGGTGCACCCTAACAGTGGAGATGGCTGGAAACTTGTAGTTCAAGGAAGAAAAGATGTGGGCTCCCATCAATTAGTCACTCTATTAGTAGTCACTATATTTTGGTGTAACTATGTATTGCTCTTGAGGTCATGATCAAGAGTGTTTAAAAGTCTGAATTAGCATGCTAACTTTCTACGTATGCGTATAACACTATGTTTGCCTTCATTCATGCAGATTCAGATGAGTTGGATTCAGGATGCAGTACATAAGGAATACAAGCAACTGCCTTCACGTGTCGGTAGATTCCTGATCAATGCTGGTTTGCTATCCCCGAAGCCGAGTAAGTTGAAACAGCAGATTGAGTGCGAGGAATACCCACACTGCATTCACATGGACTTGAAGTATGATCATTCGTGGCAAACTGAAAGACCAAGGGTGGAGACAACTTTGAAGATATATACAAGCTGTGACCCTAACAATTCCTATTCTCTTACAGTAGAAGTTCCAGGTGAGCTGGTTATTGACAGGTGGCCATGATTTTCCCTATTAATTATGTCGTCTAATTATGTATAGTGACTAGCAGATTGCATAGTATGACTTATATTGTAGCAGCATAGTTAGTTATTGATTGATATTGTATGGACCTTAATTTTCAAGGTACTAAATTTTTGTGGTTTTTGCGGATCAGAAGTCATCCGCAAAAGCTTAGTCTTGTGAAAATTCAGACTGGGAGGTTGTGGTGCAGCCATTTTTGAGAACAGTGACATCATAATTTACACAAAAATAGCCACCGTCTAAAGGCATAGTGTACCCTGGTGTGGTGTAGTGTTGAATCGCATTGCGGTGACTAATTCCATCGCTGGTTGTTACCCTCCTCTCCATAGATGGCCGTGAAGAATCTCCATTGATACAGCGATTCACAATGCCCAGCGGTACGAGTTAATCAATATCAAGACGAAGAATTTTCATTGATAGTTACCCTGATTCAGTGAAATATGCAACAGCTATGATTGAGTCGTAATTGTGCAGTTACCCTATCGCATCTTTGCAAAGTTAGTCGATATCTGTTGATGGCAATGTTTATTCAAGACCCTACTCTTTTGATACAGACATATAAGTACATGTATTTAATATTGCATTGTGAGACGCACATCCACGAAAAAGAAAATGTGAAAAAGCAAAATTCTTTAACCCTTTAGTGCCAAATGACACATTTATGTGTCATAATGTGCAATGTCGTTAATCTCAAATGATACATTTAGGTGTCATAACCAAAGAAGCCTGATAACCGTCACTTTTTCTCTAGCTACAAGTCTACAACGCAAAGAGCTGTTTGGCAAGACTTGTACCAGTGGCGGAAGCTTCTCTCGGTGAGTTACTTTGTCTCCTGGATGCACAAGCTGTAAGCAAGTAGCTGCTTTACTTCGAGCGAAATTTCGCCATTTTTTTCTTGTTCGTAGATGGAGCCCAAGAACGTGCACAGTGTAACGAATTGGTGAAGTACGGACTCTACATCCTTCTGTGATACTGCGCCAATGGTTCATCTACATTGTCACATTTCAGGGCCGAGAAAAGGCTTGGAGAGCTGCTGAGCACTGAGAGCAACAACAACCAACGTCTTGCTCAGTCGCACCACTCGCGTGAAGAGACTGGATTGGGTGCAGATACACTGTTGAACATCATTAAGTACACAACACTACACTACCTTCCTCTTACGTTGTCGTTTAGGCAAAGAAATGGCCAGAAAACATGAAAACATGTAGCGCACAATATTCTTTGTATGCGCAGCCATTTAAACTTGGGCATTGGAGGTATGGCGCGAATTTTAAACTTCGGCACCATAGGGTTAATCCACAAAAGTTTAGTACCACAAACATTATGGTCCATATGGTAGTTCTGAAGTTACTCTAGAAAGTTTGTGCACTGTTAGAATCATAATACATCTTATATTGGTAATTTATTTGAGGTTGTAATGATGACTTTAGTCTTAAGTGACAATATATAACGTGCATAATTTTTGATACATTCATTGGTTTAGGAGTCTACCGTATTCTCTCTAAACATTTGTCACCCATTGTGCCCAATTTTTTGTCACTTGGTGGCAATCAGAATAGGAATGAGCAAGATGGCAGAGGGTGACAAATAGTTGGATTATCGCGACGAAACATTAGAGCAGACAGTGAAATCTTGGGGTGCTTTGTTAAGGGCATTTCTCGATGAAATGTCAGATTTTGAACTCACCGTTGGGACAGCTGTTTGAGGGTGCATTCACACTGACTCCTGGATGCTGACGACCACCCGCAAGTGCAAAGAACTTGCCAGTAAACACATCAGGCATGCAGTAGCCATGTAAGGAGATGGAGATGACGTACTTGGGCACCCTCCAAAGGAATGGAGCAACAAGCGGCTGTCTACTGAAGAGAAATATATAACGCAATTCTTGTCTGATAAAATATTAGAGTAATGTGACAAATATTAGAATACCTAAAATTCATCAGGAATTAGAATATGTTTGGACAGGTTTTTCAGGGGATAGAGTGACGAATTTACAGAGAGAATACGGTAATATGTGCTTATGAAGTTTGGAGTGGATTGCACCTTTCCTGCATGAGTTATGGGGGACTGAAATAAAACTAAAAAGTGCTGCATTAGAGGTGATAGATAATTTATCTGACAAGACAGATATACTTATCGATGATTGTCACACAAATGATGGCAAAGCTGACACTGATGAAGTTAAGTGTGAAACAGAACAATTACAAAGTTGCAGCCCACAAATATTAACTGTTCTGCACACAGTGGGAGAGTCCAGCACCAATGAAGCCTTCTAGTGGTCATTCTATAGCAACAGTGTGTAAGTATAATGCTAGAAGAGCTTATTTGTAAGGTAGCACACAGCCCTGGGTGAAAGACACAGGCCACTCAATTGCAACTGCATAGTGAATTTTCCAGAAGCTGGTCTGTTTTAATCTGAGGTAATAGATTTTCAGTTTTTATCTTAATTCCAATGTATGAAGCGCTCATGAAATTGTAGGAACACTCATTGTTGGACACATGGTTGTCAGTTACATTGTCCTAAAGGAAGCTTTGTGCAGTTTCGGCTATGCCTTCCCCACTATAAGGTGACTGGTGGACTGAATCATGCATGGCTGTAAAAGCCCACCCAAACATGAAGCACTTGTAGAAGGGAAGCAAATATCAATACTTTTGCCGTATATACTTACAAATTTTCATGGGAATGCCCCTTGCCTGACGATTTCCGGATTTATTTACTTGGGGTTAGGGTAGCTATAAATATATTTCACAAATGACTCCTTTCGTGCACAAAGTATCAAGATCTAAAGGGCACGTACATCACACTTGGCTTCATCAGTGAGCACTGTCCAATGTAACATCCAGGTCTTTTGGTTGTCGTACAGCTAGCTACAGTCATGTGCACAGTTACAAGTAACAAAAGTTCCTCTCACATGGACAGTGTGAATCTGGACCTAATCCAGATTTGCAACCCTGAATAGGTTTGTGTTCACACGGACAATTTCACTGCAGCTGAACAGTCAATATCCAACCAGATGGCATTTGAAGAGCTCCTGTATTGTTGTCTTGGTTGTGTGTGAGGAAAGCAAGGAAGTGCCAAGCTAGAAGACGACGGGTGGTGGTACTATGAAAGGTCTGTAATGGAGTTGCAGCAGCAAATGCTGCTTTGCGCATGTCTTATGACTGGTGACGCCTCTTACAAGGGATGCCGGTGGACAGATTGTTGTGGATAAAGCACAGGATTATGGCATTCTTGCAGGATATAATTCCTGCTTGGGCTTTAAGGGCAATTTTACGGGTTAGTTTTGTGACATTTCTCTACTTAGCGACTTGCTAGCTAAGTAGAACTACTGCTGGTCCTCCGTGACCCTACCATACTCACTCACTACAGGGTTTTCTCTGCCGCCTAATTCCAGCAAGTACCTGGGAATTGCAGCAGGCTTTCCCTTCATGACTCTATACATAGGCCAGAAATGCCTCCAATCAAACTGTAGGTCTCCATCTTCACTCTCTATACCTGCACGTCTTATGTGAAGCTTGTCTATGGTTTCCTTATACTTCATCTTTAAGTCTTTAGTATATTGCAGCCATGCTTGATACCCCGCTTCATTAGCTCACCTTTGATCCTACTAAATGCTGATCCCTTTCTGTAGGTAGTATTCAGTAGTCGTTGAATAATTTCGTTGGACCAAATGTCTATTAATATTAAAGCTTCCGTTTCACTGTCCTACCAGGTCTGGCCATGCGCTGCCATCTTTTTTCCAGATTACAATCTGAGTCAAAACTCACTCAGCCAGGTGTTTTGACCCAGGTTTTAATCTAGAATAGATCACTTGTGTTAACACAACTAATTCAGATTCCATCTGGTTTTGACCCACTTTTAATCCAGAATACCATAAATCTGCTAAAAGTCGTAAAGTTTAAACTTCAAAACTGACTTTTTGAAGTGTTAAGAGGATATATGTTTATTTCTTTCGAGTCTTGTGAAAACTAGAGCCTCTTGCAAATATTGGAGGCACTGTAGGCCGCCATTTTCTGGAAGGCTCCATGAGTAAAATAAATGGATACCACTGACACTTTCTTCTTCATTGTATTGTGTGTTATTCACAGGAATCATGTCTACAAGGAGGTTTAGAACCCCAATATTGTGGAGGATTTCATATGGGTTGCGGAGGAAAGAACATCCAGGACAGGAAAGCCATGGCTGTCACCTGCAGTACTCATAACGACTAGCCAGTAGCTAATCTGAACACATTGGACATCTCCAAAGGCAACATTGCTTTGTTAGACGTGTTTATCATTGTTAAGACACCATTATCAAGGTGTATGGTGCAGTATCCCAGTAACTGTTGCCAAAAATTAGAGGTCTACACAAATTCAGAGTCTGCCATGGATTCGAAATTTTAGAATGTTTCAAAATAATACTGTGCAAGTTTGCAAACATTAGATTTTCAAATTTTTAGAGGAATAGTGGGAATGAATAGAACCCAGAACACATGGGTGAGCAGAGCCTTGCTGGTGAATCCATATCTATCTGTAGTCTGTGGCACCAGTCTAGCAGCTGTAGTCTTAGAGGGTATTGTCATTGTAAAGTAAACGTCTGTTACAGTCACTGCATGTGTTAAGTCACTGCTGTGTTTGTTGGTAGCTAACTAGCTAGCTAGCTAGGTTTTTAGCTAGACTAAGTGTTCTTATGCACTTTGTAGGGGACACTGACAGTAACCGTGGAAATAGTTTTAAGTGGACATTTGGAGTTTGTGAGATGCTTTAGTTGGCATGGGTGGGCTAAAAATAAATGACTATGGAGGGGCATGTCCTTCAATGCTAGCTAGATGCTATATAGTATTTGGTCTACTGTGTCATCATGCTAATGTCGATGAGCATTGGGGAAATCCAATATTTGTAACCAATTTGGTCCCTGTCATCACTTGTGAAGGTCTGTCCATACTATGTAGGCAGTGTAACAGATAAGGCCACTATTCTAGAACATTCGTTGTATTACTTATTAAACTGGCAGTGCATGATAGCATTTGGTTGTCAATGCCAAAATTAAGTCACATTAGATGATGAGGTAACATGCATCAGTCACAGTCACCACACAGCTAGTTAAGGTTGTAGAAAGTGGCCACCAATCAGGTTGCCTGTAGGCCTGGGATTGTCCTGTTCCTTTTGCTCATGAGTGATATGTGGGTTCTTCTGCATTCAATCATATAGAAGAGTAAGTTAGGTCCTTGGATTTCCTCTTTCACTTTGATCTGTTTTGAAAAGTAGCTGGAATTGAAGTCATGAGATTGTTAACTGATAGACTGGAGAGGCTGTCCTTTGTCCTTCTTCACTGTTCACACTATTGCTGCACAGAGTAGTATACGTAGGTGTTCTGCTTACTGAGAATGTGGCAGTCAGTGATATTGAGTTGCATTTGCTCTAAATGAACTTTTGCTGCTCTTTTGAGTGCATACTTTGTGAGATCAGAAGTGTAGTACTCTGTAGAAATCATTGTCTAAACATTGTCTAAACATTCACTTATGAACCACTTGAAGATTAGAAAACTATAACTAGGTTGGCTCTGTGTCCTGACATAGCCTGTTTCCACACTGATCATTGCAAGGTGTCCTCCTGTGTTCCACCCCATTGTCATTTTTCCATTGCATTTCAGTGAAGTGATTGGCCAATTACTTAAAGAGAATGAAGACACTCTTTCCATCAGACCATAGGTACTTGACCCTTGAATATCAGACAGCCCAATAGTGCTGTCTAAGTAGGGATGGCAGTAGTTGTTTGTATGCTGTAATGCAAATGAAAAGTTGCGCTACTCCTGAACAGGACCAAAAACCGACAAACAAAGCTTACCATGAAGAAGCGAGGACTGAACAGTGCACATAGCTAACCTTACTTCACAGCAAAGATGTGCCTATATGTAGAGAGCGCCCTCGACATTACCCACGTTTTGTCTTCTTATCAGACAGCACAGTATTGCTGTCTATGTAGGGATGGCAGTGGTTAATGCTCCACTTTGTAACAGCCTTTACTTGTTTCTGTCCTTTTTATGCCATCCCTACATCCTTACAATTTTTGTAGAAAAGTATTATTTCAATTCTTATTATTCTTATTCTTCTTTGACAGCAGGGGCGTAGGGAGAGAGGGTTTCGGGGGCTTTCAGGAAACCCCTTTTCAAATAATAGTATCAATAAAACTGAAGAGAAGTAGCTACTGCAAACTTAACTGGTGCTTGAGGTAGTGCAGCCAATGGCCTTTTTGTAGCTGGTGCACTGCAGAAGACAGGTTTCGTTCGAATTTACATCGTTTCCCTCATGACTTCAGTTGTAAAAATGACAACCTTGCGTTTGGCGGCCATTTAGATGATGTAATATGTCGTCATTCTTAGCATAAACCGGAAACCCCCTTATGAAATTCCTGGCTACGCCCCTTAACAGCCATAGCACACGAACCAGAGGGTCCAGGAAAATATTTCTTGCACCATATTGCACCATTTTTGGCTGGCTGCATTCCTTCGTAGGTTAGAAGGTGCGCAATTTAGTGCGGAAGACAGCGCTTGCCACGACTCCCGCGGTGTTGCTTGGCCAAGCGGAGTGGACACCATTTTCAAATTATGCAATTCAACCAGATGAAACAGGTGTGACTGGTACCATTGCGAGTAGCTGCGTACAGCTTCCGGAGGCTCCTTGTTCCGTTGTTTTGCACCACTGGAATTCTTCGCCTTGCTCTATGACTTAGCGTGGCATTAGGCTTGTGGAATGAATAATTTACAATGTCATTACAATTTTTAAAATGCAAATTGCAGCTAATTCCATTAGGAGCTACACAAGGAAGTTCAATTGCTATAATATTATTTGTGCCTTTTAGCTCATGCCCTATAAAAAGTGCAGAAACTAGAAATAATAAAAATTTTCTACAAAAATAGTAAGAATGTAGGGATGGCATAAAATGGACAAAAACAAGTAAAGGCTGTTATACAGTGGAGCATTACCCATCATCCCTACATTCAAGGGTGTAGGACTATACAGTGGGACATTCTTGCATGCAGGGACCATGGTTCATGCTCCACCGTGTAGCAGCCTTTACTTGTTTTTGTCCTTATTATGCCATCCCCACATTCTTATTAATCTTGTAGAGCATTTTTATTATTTCTAGTAGACAAACAGTAGTGTGCTCTACTTTACTGTGACTAATGAAAGCTGAGATCATTTTAGACGACTAAATTAACCCCTAAGGCTAATCAACACTCAGGTGGCATTCCACCCTGCTGTGGAGAAGCTTCAATTTATAGATCCCATTACCATGGCAACGGGCCTCTTTCCGCAATCTCTAAATCTCATAGACACCACAGCTGTACCTTGCCACCATGACTTCTATTTTGTCTAGCTGGGCTTTAACTAAGGCGCATCATTCACGCTGGGAATTTTATAGGAAATTAGGAATGTCGAACGAACTCTACAAAAATGAGATATATTTTAGTGTTGAGCAGCTTGTTTCCGTGCTTTTTCTGCTGGCCATCCTAAATCCCTTTCAATTTTAAAGGAGAATTTTATTATACTGGTTTGTACACTGTTTGCATTTTGAAGAACCATGCTGCATCAATTTCTTCTTTAGCTGGCAATGAAGGCTGTATACCATATGCAAATGCAACAAGATGGCAGCATTGGTGTATCTTGCCATCGGCATTCAGATCCTAGTTCTTCAAATTAGTGCATGCATGAGTCCTTGTACATGAGTTGGGTCCATAGTTGTTCTGTGTCATGTGCTAGGAGCACAAAACTTTAGTGCATGGGAAGAACAAGGAGGAGAATAATATATAAAGAACCAATTGGGTACAAGCAGCCGGTGGCGCTTTTCTCTTATGTGCACTCCAGGCTGGCTTTGGCTGTGCTGTTGTATTCAATACGTTGAAGAAAGCCTATCCATGGCCTTCAATTGTTCTTTGCTGCCGCTGTTTGGCTACTTTGATCAATGAGATTAGAGGAAAATGGAATTCAAAATAATGCACAGTCGACAGTTTTTGTTGTGGCCATGACAAAGTGCTGCAGAGGTCTGGAAAGTGCTCATTCTTGGAGAAGATGGTCTTTGATGTGCAAAACAGTACTGGAAGGGGCATTTTAATCACTTTTGGGAATGTTCAGCTGAACTTGTTCTAAATACGAAGTCACTCAATGGAATGGCTTTGTGCACCTTCTAAGGCATTGTTTTGCAGAACAGGGACTGGCACAGTGCCTAGAAGATGTCCTTTTCAGTGGCTTGTTTTGGAAATTTTATACGACTGCTTCATTCCTGTGTTTTGGGGGCACCAAAGGCACCCTACATTTTTGCTGTCGCGGCCTCATGGGAAGCTCCAGTTTCTTGGTAGCACCCTTTGTCACTGTCACAGGGAAAACAGTAAGGCATAGTTCTCTTAATATTGGACTTATTGCATAATAACATAGGTCCCATGTCACGATATGGGACCACTTGGCAGGTCTACATGAGATGCATAGGAATGATTAACTCCCAATGGTTGCACAATCAATGTACTGTATTCATATATACTGCGTTGTACTAGCCAGAATATATGACCATGGTAAATGTAGTGTATTCTGAAGACTCTACTTCGGAGTCTTAGGTTTAGGTTCACTTATGTCTAAGGGTGGAAAAAATATTCAAATAGTCGAATATTTGTTCGGTAGCCAAATATTCGATGAACTATATTATTGAAGTGAGGGCTTCTCAGCTGGCTCAGGCATCAGAAAGGGTTGGTTCTCTAATACCAGCTTCACAACAGGGTTGAAAACCTTGCCGACGTTTCGACTAGATGCTCTGGTCTTCTTCAGGGCGAAGATGATGATGCATCTGGTCGAAACGTTGGCAAGGTTTTCAACCCTGTTGTGAAGCTGGTATTAGAGAACCAACCCGTTCTAACTATATTATTTGTTCAAATATTTGTGTGGGCTGATGTATGACGTCATAGGAATGGCTTCTGATGTCCAAAATCCTTGTATGGAGCAAAATGCCGCATAACACTCACAGTGTATGGAGATATGATTGGAAAGTGCTTTCTTCAGGACAGATGTGCCCGTTCTGCCCTAACCCTAACCCTAAGTGGCACTGAACAGTGTAATAATAAGACGAATGGATCATCCTCTTTTAAAGGTCCACTGTCGCAGTTTTTAAATTTTCATATTGATAGTGCTTTGTGAAACATCTTCAATGATACCTATTTCAGTGTCCTTTGCCTCACGATGGGGGAGTTACGAGGGCGCAAAGTTGCAGAAAAGACCAATTATGCATGGGCATTGCCAGTTGTCCGTCCGAACAATGCTAATACGTCGTGACGTCACAGTAGGCTCCGGAATGTTTGCACAAGTATGGAGGAGAGTAGGCCAGGCAACGGACTGAACAAGAAATCGTTATCTCCTGCGAGTCTTTATTTTACAATGAAGGCAAAACCTCTTGAGACAATGAAGGAGATACCCCTGCTGATTCTGAAATGGATTTGGGCATGCAGGTTGCGCAGCCGTACGACACGACATCTATTTTGCGACACGACCAATAATAGGGTTATGACATTGTTTCCCAATGTGCCAGTGTATCAATTTGCTTCAAGCAAGATACATTCACTGATTGGATGATATAAAACCAATCCAGCTATATTTAAACATGGATTACAACAATGCTGTGCTTAGTCCACTTACAATCAATCAATCAATCAATGATCATGAAGGATACATATCTCCAGTTTCTGGAGGTCATCCCTAAAACAAGCTGTCTTAAGGCAATTAACATATATTATATCAGTCTGAAAATTACATACCAGTACATAAATCACTTAAAAGTATCACTCCATCTCATCCTTAGTCTACCTCTCGGCCTTCTTCCTTCCATCTCTCCTACATACACCTTCTTTGTCACTCTGTCGCTGCTCATCACATTCAACCTGCCATTCCAATTTTCCTGCCTTCTCCTTATCACATCTAATACACTTTCCTGCCCAAGATGCTGTCTAATGTGTTCACTCCTTATTCTCTCCATTCTACTTACTCCTTGTATTCTTCTTAAAACATTCATTTGCGTTGCCTGCACTTTTGACTGCTGCTGCTTTGTCAAGCTCCATGCCTCACACCCATACAACAAAGACGGCATCATTGTGGCATTGACTACTTTCAACTTTGTGCCCTTACTTAACTCTCTCCTCAATACTGCCTCACTCATTCCTCCAATCATTCTCCTAGCACCCCCAATTCTTGCCTCCATTTACTTCTGCATCCTACCATCAATACTTAACATCACCCCCAAATATTTCATCTCATCTACCTGCTCAATAGCCTGATCACCAACTCTCACTGCACAGTCACCTCTCTCCCTTGCTACCTTCATCACTTTTGTCTTCTTCCAGTTTACCTTCAAGTCCCATCTAACCATTGCCTCACTCAGTACCTGCAAATTGCTCTGCAGCCCCTCTTCCGACTCCGCCATCAACACCATGTCATCTGCATAAAGTAGCACTTCCACCTCACCTGTAGACAGCTTCACCTCTCTCACAAACCCTCCTCTTGCTTCCCTTGTCACCTTATCCACAGATACATTGAACAACCATGGCGATAGTGTGCAGCCTTGTCTCACACCCCTATTCACCCCAAACCACTCTGACTCTCTATCTCCAATCCTCACACTTGCCTTCCCACCCTCATACAGCGACTGAATTGCTAGTAATAATCTTTCCCTGATACCATATTCTTCCAGCACTCTCCATAGCTTTTCCCTATTCACTTTATCATATGCCTTCTCTAAATCTACAAATGCCATATACACCACCTTGTCCTTTTCAATGGTCTTCTCCATAATCTGCCTCACTGTAAAGATCTGATCATTACAGCCCCTACCAGCCCTAAACCCTCCTAGCTCATCCATTACTTTTTCTGCCGTTATCAACTTCACCCTATCATTAAGCACTCCTGCATACATCTTATAAACCACACTCAAAAGGCTTATCCCTCTGTAATTTGAGCATTCCAGCCTACTACCCTTCTTGAAAATGGGGATGATCTGTGCTTTTCTCCAGTCTGCTGGGGCTACACCGACTCTCCATACCATATTGAACAACAATACCAACCATTTCATTACCACTTCTCCTCTGGCTTTAACATCTCTGGTCATCATCTACTTGGACAAACAGTCCACTTACAAACCTTTTTAAATAGCCATGTACTAATCTATATAAGGTTTTGGGCCTCCATAGGTGAAAGGTTAAATGTAGCACCTAGGACGACCCCCTTTCAGATGGCCTCCTTAATCTGGATTAATGCATTCACATGAGCACCTTAATCCTGAACTGATCAGGTGTTGGCCTGGATCCAATCCAGATTAACTGATCCTGCTCCGTAGTAGGATAATGATCCAGTTGCTGACCTGATTAAGCAATAACAGACTCAATGTGTGAGAAAGATGGTGGAACAGAGGCGATAGAAGAACAGCAGGGGAAGGGGTAGGACAAAGTCCGTTGATTACATTTCAATCGCATCCCTGTGTTTAAATCTCACTATGCTCCAATGCTGAGTGTGCCATCTCTTTGCTCTCAACTCAACTGAACACCAGTAAATGCATGCTTGCGAATTTGCTTCAGCCATATTGCAGCGTGCATGTTTGGCCTTGTCCTCCCCTGCAGTGGCGGATCCAGGGGTGGTGCCTGGGTGCCTGGGCACCACCCTGGAAGTTCTCAGTGGTAGAAAGAGTGTTAAGGAATAGGGCCGTGTCCTAGACTCCTGGAAACTGTCGGAAACGGAAATTTTCGTCAGGGGAAAAAGTATGCTCAAGTGTACTCTAATCGTGACGAATTTCCTGTCTCTCTAATTTCCGCCATTGGCCTCAACGCAGTGTTGTGATGACATGTAGATCCTCTGCATGCTGAAATTTGTTGATGCCACCCCTATAATGGGTGGTCTATTGCATCTGTTCTATACAAGTTGCTGTGTGTAGCTATAGGTGAGTGTGGTTCATAGTCAGAGATACATAGGAATGATTAACTCCCAATGGTTGCACAATCAATGTACTATATTCATATATACTGCGTTGTACTAGCCAGAATGTATGACCATGGTGTATGTAGTGTGTTCAGAAGACTCTACTTCAGAGTCTTAGGTTTAGGTTCACTTTTATAGGTGCAAATATATGGCAGTTGTTTGATGGGTTTCAATCCACACTACTTTCTGAGAGGTTGGCTGTTCTGCAGCAGTCATGTGACTGGTTGGTGTGTCTCAAGCCATAACCATAGCTATGAGCAAGAGTATACATAAGAGATAAGTGTGCAGCCACATAATCTCGTGTGTATAACAACACTTTTCTAAAATGACACAATAACATGAAACACATAGGCATGATAAGACATTAATGCATAATGATGAAAGCGTGCCCCAGTTTCTTGTGCTGAAGGGTGTTTCTGATATTGTGAAAAAGGAAGGTGGAAGTAATAAAGATGACAACATTAAGACCTCATTTTTTGGGGAGCTGACAAAAGAGGAGGTGTCAGATGATGATCAGGAGATTGTTGCCCTGGTAACCAGATGTGTGGCTAAGTGGTTCCTTGAACCGGATATTTGTGTCAATAGAAACAGTTTGGTAGTGAAACAAAGTAGTTTGATATTTGTGTAGACAGCTGTAAAGTTATAGGTATGTAGTACCCGGACTGTGGGACACTGTCTCTTGTATTTTTGTAAGGATATCTTCTAATGTAATTCTGATTTTGGTATATGTAGACTTTAGGACAATATGCTGTAGGTGTACACATGTGGGTTATGTCTGATGTAAACAATGGGGCTTCCACGCGGGCGAAACATTTGTCTCCGTATTTCCACTTTTTTCTCCTTGAAATCACACTCGAGGAACTTGTGGTTGGTATCATCGTAAACACCTATCCTTGCACTACAATTGTGTGATTAAAACTTGGGGATAGTCAGTCTCCTTTAAGAAAAACATCGCAGTCAAGTAACCCAGTAAAATAGCACATATCGTCAGTGTGGATAGCAGTGCAGAGGCTCAGCAGTCTAACTTTTCCATGTGGACAAAATTTGTAAATTACTCCGCTGCAAAGTGACATCAAGAAAACTAAATTCCTCCCCCTTTGTTGCAAGTTACGCACCTTATAACTTCGCACAGGAACATCGTAGAACAAACATCCATATGGAAATGTTAGATCATTGTCTTCGCTTTTGAAACGTGCCGCCATTTCGTTTTCTTGCAAGACCGCTATCCACACGACAATTTTCTTTAGAACTGCAATGGCAGCCATGCCAAACAGCCAATGTCCGGGACAATGTCATGACTTCCTGCTGAACCGTCATAATTCATTCGAATGAGCCCTCAAGAATGAACGTGTAACCTACTGCAAGCAGCGCGCGGACGTCTTGCTACAACATGGAACAATTTTCTTTGTGATTGCTTCAGACAGGAACGACAAATTCTACTTTTCTAAACAATTAGGGCTCTCAAATTACATGCACATCACGCGCAGTCACATGCGTAGCCATGGTAACATGGAAGAATGTGATAAAACCACACTGTTCACTCTATGTAAACAATACTAGGCAGTTTATAACCACTACCAGGGTTTGCAGAACCAGTGGGATTGCTAACTGGAAAATATAGCTAGTGGAGGTTTTACACTGGTAGTCTCACTAAATTCTGCAAATTTAATTCTATAAAATTAATATTATATGTAATATGTATATAATTGCATAGCTACCTCTCTCAGGCAACCTAGATCCATGAGTAGGAGTCTACTCACTTTGGTATGCATGATGCAAAATGGCTGATGGGCTAACAACCGTCTAATCTATCAGGGTTCAATCTACTGGGGGGTGGGGGGGAACTTCTTCCCCAAACATTCCAGCTTCCCCCCAAAAAATGTACCCAGTTGCTATTTAAATTTTTCATAGATAAAGTTCTCACCTGGCTGATGGAGGCATTTATTACATATCTTTCACACACATTCTGACAAGATGAGTGCAAATGAATTGGTTCCAGGAATGTCATTTTGCCTCTCAGATGATGTCAGAATTGATCTCAGTGGATGAAATATTCTAAATTTCCCTGGGGAGCATACCCCCAGACCCCTTAGCTCTCACACTCTCCTTATATTAAAACTATCTTCCCCCAAATTTGCGTCCTAGATAGAACCCTGTCAATGCTGATAGAGTCACAACATTAGTTCTAATACTGCCTACCCTTCCTATCACTGCATTGCCTAACTGTCTATTCTAGTATGGTATTGCTCAGAGAAAGTCTGTAGATACAGAATACCGACTGATTCTCCAATATTACTTGGAATGCTTGCTGATTGCATATCAGTGAAAGAAATGAAGAGCATTAATTGGGAAGACAATGTAGAGCATCTGCCTTCAAACTATATGTATGAATATGTAGAGCATCTGCTTTCAGACTACTGTGACTTGAGTAGCTCCAAGAGATGAAAGTCCCATGCTACATCGAGATCAACCTTCATCTAGACGCAAAATTATTCTGATGCTGTAAAAGATGGGCATACGTAGTTTGGGGCATTGGCTTCATTATTGGGAACAGTCTAGCTAGTAATTATTGCACATACAATCAAGGTGATATGCTGGCAACTGTGTATGATATAGCTAGCTGTTGTGGACAGTGGAATACACAGGTGGATACACAGCTGGGATGGTCTAGCCAACCAGACTATAGTATGGTGTGTTTTTGGAAAGTGACCTATTGCCATGTGCTCTGTGGGGACTGGATAGAAACCTAGAACATGTGGGTGAGCAAAGTGCAATGTGCACTAAAACAGTCGGCCATCGGCTGTTTTCCGTGCAAGTCGTGGCCATGACCGACCAGTAATCGTTCTGTGCAGACGTAATGGCCGACCAGTGTTTCTGTGAGACTCCCTTCACTTGTTCAAGGTAGTGACAGTGACAGTCTATTTTTGGAGCTGGTACTATAGCGCTATCAGCTAATTTGAGCTAGACATGGCTAGGTTGCGTTTGCTAGGAACCACTTCTATGTTTGACGGCCAAAGAAAGTTTCCACTGCTGTGGTACACCATTTTATTTATCAGCTGTTCCATTGGTATAGGTGGTAATGTGCAAATTATAATATAAATTATAGTACTAGAACTTGCATGCGGGCCCCTCGTGGTGAATAGAACGAAGGCTGAACTGTTGCACCTAGCGAACGCGATCTAGCCATGTCTGGTCGAAAGAGAGCAGCTGATAGTACTCCTGCTACAAGCTCTAAGAAGAGAAATGTCACCATGACTGCCTTCAACAAATAGAAATCGCAGTTTGAATGCGACCGAAGACCGAATCTGACATGATCTGACCGAGTGTCAGATCATGTCTGACCAAACTAGGGTTGATCTGACATTATATCAGACCAACTTTTCAAAATTATAATGCACACTGCATGAAGCGTTGCTGTTAAATTATCTATCTGTACTCTGTGACACTACTAGTAGATCTACTGTTGGTGTAGTCTTAGAAGAGGTTGTCACTGTAATGTAAAAATCTGTTACAGTCACTGTGTGAAGTTATGGCTGTATTTGTTGATAAGTTTGTAGTATTTTTATGCACTTTGTGTGTTGGGCTCACTGTGTGGAGGTAGCTTGAAATAATTAATCTAAGTGGAAGTTTGTAGTTGGTGAGATGCTTTAGTGAGTGAGATGAACAGTGACAGAGTGACAAAGAAGGTGTATGTAGGAGATAGAGATGGAAGGAAGAAGGTCGAGAACTAGACCAAGGATGAGATGGAGTGATAATTTTAAGTTAAATTTATGTACCGGTATTTAATGTTCAAACTGATATAAGTGTAACACTGGGATGCCCTTAAGTTTGTTCGTGTAACACAGCAACTGAATTCAACGCTCACAGATTAATCTCATAACAACAACTATCAGAATGCTCATGTACAGCTTTAAATGGTCTTCACATATACAATGTTGTGTCATTACAGGACATGGACAAATCACAGTACACAGCAACATGTCTGATCTCAATAGACGAATGGATGTGCTAGGTCTCTGCTACATACGTCCCCCCTAGGACTCAGCTCGTTTCGAGCTGCAAGTGATTTGGTGGTCTTGTCCGCTGGGGATAACAGCGCTGCTGTGGTATGTCTTCCATGGGAATCTCATCATGGTCAACCAACGGTGGTTGCCAAGGAGGCACTCTTGGGCTTGTGGGAGTTGGCTGTGCATGTGGCTTGCTGGATTGGACCCAATGCTGTAGCCTGTTGATGTGAACAACTTTCCCTCTGGATCCATCTGTGATGCCATATGTCGAGGGGCCCTTCTGTGTTTGTATCATCCATCCCCCCTTCCACCGAGGACTCAGTTTTCCTCATGTACTTATAAACAACCACACAGGATCTCCAAGTTGAAATGAACGAGGCTGGCAGCTCTGATCAAATGCATACTTCTGGCGAGCACCCGCCTGCGTCAGATATGCATCCACAAAGTCTTGCAGTTGTGCAAGTACGTAGCTGGCGTTGATAAGTACCGGCATTGAAGGCAGAAATGGGTAGCAAATCAGAGACATGAGGAGAGTACCCAAACATCAGTTCAAAGGGGGAAATACCTGTGGCCATAAAGATGTCCCCAGGCCTATAACCAATAACTGGTCGGGACAACCGACCCAAAAAGAAGAACCCAGTAACCCTGCTGGTAGGCTTTCTCCAAGGATTTGTCTATGCCTAAGTGTCCAGCTCCAGGGCATCATGGACCTGCCGCAACATGGATTGTCGCAAGGTGAAGGGAATGATTGGGACCATCACAATATTATTAGTGGGACCTGGTCTGTACTGGCGGCAGACCACACCATCAACCATGGTAAGTTGGGACCATAGCTGACCATACCTACGAAGAGGTTGTTGCTGCCACATGGCCAATTGTGGTTGAGTCCGGTTGGACTTGAGAGCTTGCCAAATTATTGGAATGTGGGGATCATGTTTCTGTTCGTGCTGCAGTTCATCCCTGTGGTAGGGAACACATATATGTATATGGATTTTAGACAAACTCGCCTTCGGTGCCCTTGGGCTCGTGCGCTTACAATTCATATACACCTCAGCATCATGGTATAAGCGATATATATCCTGTCTAGCGCATTTAGGCTCTTATTCAAAAGGCGGGCTTCTTCTAGGACGGCAGCAGCTCAAGAGCGGCTGCCTAGTTTTGGTGAGTTCACAAGTGCTGTGAAGTTTTTGCCTGAAGTTAAGCCACTGGAACAACACTCAAAGGAGCCAGTAAAGTGATTGAGGCTTCTGCAACGTTTTCGGCCTTAGAGGGTTCTTTGCGCTCACTGCTCGACTTTCTGTTCTCCTTGAAAACAGTGCGTTCCCACTGCTGCAGTGAGTTTGAGTGCCCTTGCGTACAAATTATTGCATGAGCTTGCTGTTTCTCATTTTGCACTGTGCGAGTTACGTACATGGTTTATCTAGCTCGGCTACGGAGCGTTTTATGTTGGCTTGCGTGCATTGGTTGCAGCATGGTGTAGGGAGGTCTTCTTCTTTCCAATGCTTTGCGGACTCTCCCAGAGCCACGCAAAGTTGAAGCTGACTGCAAGTTACTGCATTTGTGTGTTTTGTGCTTTGGTGTGATTTGATACCTTCGTTGTTATCAATAGCAGTTCTTTGTTATCTTGTGCCTATATATGCTTCTTAGCTCCTGTTATATACCGGCTAGCTTGTTTACACAATATATTTTTGCGTGGTTGCCATGGCAACGGGGTATATTGTAATATTATACTGTCTTAGCACTGTTTGTCTTAAGGATGATTGACCTCCAGCAACTGGAGATATGTATCCTTTATTCATTGATTGATTGAGATGCTTTAGTTGCCCTGGGTGGGCCAATTACTATGGAGGAGTGTGGCCTCCATTTCTGGCTGACATATCTTTGTCTACTGTGTCATCAAGTTAGTGTAGCTAAGCAGTCTGTCCATACTAGCCCTTTACCAACAATAGACGAGTATTCTTCATTGAAAGGAGTTTCTTTTGTAGCCTCGTTCCCAGGCTGTCCTAATTCACGCACTAATTAAGGCAGACTGCCTAGGAACAAGGCTAAGCCATGATTGGCAGGAGAAATGAGCGATGCCATCTTTATTAGAAGTAGCTGTTGATGTTGCTCCAGTGCAGTGCTGGGTGGTGTTCGGTGTTCACTAGGCGTGTACTACCTTTGTATACCCATCCTTGCACATACCAGTAGTGTGGCTGACATCTCTTTATTTGTACAGGAATTTCCCAAACACCTCGGACAGCGAGTCAAGCAGGAGCACTAGGTATGTAGTGGTGTTGTGATGACATGTAGTGAATCAGATCCTCTGCGTGCTGAATTTTGTTGATGCGCCCCAATGGGAAGTCTGGTGCATCTCTTATGTACAAGTTGCTGTGTGTAGCTATAGATGAGTATGGTTTAGTGGGGTGAGCCTGAGCGAGCCCCACACTGATCAGTTGTATGACAATTTGTCTGTGTGCTGTACATCCGTTTGGGCCTCGGGGGAAAGTTTTGGCGCAATATTTTGGGCATGGGGGTCTGCAACACGGGCAGTAAGCGTATAAACGGTATACACTTCGCGAATGTCATTTATACCATTCATTTTGCATTTCATAAACCTTGTAGTTGCACTATCATGCATAGCATTATGCCTGCACTGTGCGCGGACACAATGTATGGTATAATATTATATGTTGTAAAACGGCTGCTGCTTGTGAACCTCTAGAACATTCGCTGGGGAAAACTTTCAGCGCCGAATTACACGAACGGCAAGAAGGCGAATTATTTAACTACTATCCAGCCAATGACCACTGGCACCCACAAGCCCCCACAAGACTCATTTAGCTTGAGACTTTCAACTATGCTCAGAGATGATGCCACAGGTGCAGACTACTAGCGGCTATGGAGATCGGGCACAACCACATGGAAGCTGCAAGAGACGAAACCAGCCTCAACAACAATAGCACAGCAGGAGTGCTGATTGCACCCTAGCTACCCACCACGTAGGCCCACTGCACAGAATACCATACTAGATCAGTCCGCTGTTCCTCTGCTTTTGAGCAGTCTCAGTACTACTATGGATCCCACGGAAAGTTGCAGCGCTACCAGACTCTATAATCTCGCTCAGGCTTGCCCCACGATGATCATCTGCCTAGTACTCATATATACTGCATTGTACTAGCCAGAATGTATGACCATGGTGTATGTCTTGTGTTCAGAAGATTCTAGCTTGGAATCTAGTTCAGGTTCACTCATGACTACCGATGACTGCTTGCCACATTCCATATTGTCGTTACCAACTCTTGCATCAAAATTTTCCATAATTTTCCATATTTCTTATTGGTGCTACTGCAAGAGTGGCTTGAAGCTGCTTGTAAAACTCGTCTGACACTGTCTCTTTATTAACAGTGGTTGGGTTTGTTGGGGCATAAATGACAATGATTGATGAATGATAGCCAGAATGGGTTTTAACCCAGTTCTAAGGATGAGCTCAGACAACAGATGGAAATCACTACCTGCTTCCTCCCAAAAACAATGAGCAAGCGAACTGGAAGAATAGTGTGGAATTAGAAGACAGAGAATTCATCAAAGAATTAGAAGAAAACTGCACATTTTGTACAGATGACAAAAATTGGAAGGATGAAAATTAGAACATATACGGTACTAGCAGGGCTGCTATGGCAAGTCGCACAACAGAGAGTTGGCCCAAGCAAGTTTTGACGTATGTGAGCTGGTAGCAACGGAAGGTAGCTGCTATAACGACGGCCGAGTTTAAAGTCGATCGATGAACGACAGCGAATCAAACCGTCCGACAACCGGAAGTCAAGGGAGCAATAATTAATAAAATAGCCTTTAGCCACGAGCGAAAATCGGAAATAGAAGGATACCTCTTCAAGAACTGCAAGACGGGCAATTTCAACCCGTGGAGGACACTCGCGGAGCCCCACTTTATAATCCCTGAGAGTTTAGTGGTGTTCTGTGCAGTAGTTTTTGCCCGAATTGCGAACGAACAGACAAACAAACAAACAAACAAACTGAATTATATATATAGATTAAAACTCCCATGTGTCCACATTGCTCTGTTATGCATGCCTAGTGCCCTGTGTGTGTCTGTCCCCAGTGTGCATGTGTGTGTGTGTGGAGGGAGGTGTACTTGAGGTGTGGGCTTGGTGTTATAGGAATGCCATGGACTGACTATGGCATGTACATATGTTTAGGCCAAATCTGAACTGAGGGGAGGTGAGCCATTTGATCATCAAACTATTGCTTCTTATCATACTCTTTATACACATTGCTGTGTTGAGCGCACATTACAGCTTGTTCTCACTGGATGCCTATGTGTGCATGTGGACATTTGTGAATCTATGTGTGTATTGCTTCATCTGGCACACATAACCACCACCACTCTCAGCCCCACTGTTAGCTAAGGTACAGCAATTGCATGCTAGCTTCCTGTCTACTCCTGTGTGGGATAGCAATGGAAGTAGTGTGGTGTGTAGTGTGGTCTGGTCAGGCCCAAAGACACCAGACCACACTTTCTGGGCGGTTTTGTTAGTGGAAGTGGTGAGCTGGGAAGGAGACTTTCTGATTTCCTGCATGTGCCCAGTCACTTAGCACCTATTTTAAGAATGTGCCAGAGTGTGCCTTTACCCAGTGCAACACCTTTTCATCTGCAGTGTTGACATAATTATGCAATTATCGCCTTTACCACAACATTCCAGTGTAGCACATTGTGGGATGTGGCTGGTGGGCAACCTAGGGGGCTGTGGTGGGTGGGTGCAAGATGTATTACTTCTGTTTGGCTAGCCTATCATTTTGCAGAGTCAGCTGTGCTATAGGTTAGGACAGCAGAACAGGGGGGCTAGGAGGCTGTAGCCCCCCCCCCCTCTCAAAATTACTTAACCAGGAAATCGTGGCGGTAGGCAAGACTGGCTTGGTCACAGAGTAACCCACAATCCCAATCTTATTTCGCTGCCACTCTGACTCACTGTCTGGAGGGATATTGGCTATAGCTACATATCTACCCACACCACAGGCAATCTAGTGGTACAGCCCCTACATGCAAACAAAAGAGTTGCACTATACCTACACCCTTGAATGCAGGATGATTGTGGAGAAGAGCCAGAAGTGACAGCTAGCTCTGCACTGCCAAACAAACGCGAAAATGGCGGCCAAAAGCAACCGTGCAGTATGGGAAAATGGCTGCCAAATGGCACAGACGTGGATAACCTCCGAAACGGTGTGTGCGCAAATGTCGGTCGAAGCATCTCCTGTATGCGCCCTGAAACACTCATCTCACCATGTTGTGAAACTATTGAATCGCAACAGAAAGAGGATTAAGAGATCAAGATTGTCCCAACGTGTAGTTACGTCAGCGTAAAATGGCATCTTTCTCCCAGGAACGCCACCTCGAGGTCTAGCAACCTCCATTTGTGGACTTGCTCGCAGAGTTGTCAAACCTACAAAAGGCACTTACCTGTCGAAAGCGCTGTAGAATTATGGATCATTTAGTCCCTTACTCCTTATCGTTCATGAGTTACAGCTGACAGAGAAGAAGAATACGAATACTAATAATAATGTTTCCTTCAAAAACAAGGGCAGATGTAGGGATGGTGCAGTGTGTCTCTGAAGGGCATGGCAAACCACCTGGCGGAAAAACCACAGGAACAAGGAGGAGGGCCGGTCCATGCAAAGAGGGGGACCAGCCTGTCCCCACAAAACCCATGCAGATCATTAACACTCACTGACTTGAATACATTTGCACCATCCCTACATCTGGCAACATTTTGCTGCGCTTGTGGTCTTGCTACAATCCCTTATTTCTCCACCTGCATGTTGTTATGCAATTGTGAGTGTGCAATGACAAGCTAAAGGGCTGCTATATGCATGCGATTAAGATTGCATGCCTATTCCAGCTATGCATCTTCCCATGTACACATCACCAAGCTGAAGGCATACACCCATGTACATGACTAAAGCGCTGATGAGTAACGGCTGTACAGCTATATGTATAGCAATTGCAGAGTCTGGTACACCGTGATGCATGCATATGTACAGATGTGTTCTGATATACTGTAAGACACTAGCTACCTGGATATAGATGTATGAAGGTTGAACTTCACAAACATTGGCAGTGAAGTGTGCAATGTTTGTGCTGGCCTAGAGCTACACAGTGTGGGCATGAAAGTGGGTGTGGTGGTTTGCAGGCAGCGATGTAATGAGCAGCTATGGTAAGTATTGACACTGCATTTGAGCTTAGCACAGCAAAGTAGATTGCAGTTTAATTTGCAGGGATGAACCTTCTGGAAAGGGAAGATAGAGCACAGCAAAACAGAGAGATAGGTAAATGGTAAGGCTGTACTTGTAGGTGCAAAAGGGAAGCTGAATAGCCGGAATGGTTGTGCAGTAGTAGGAGGCGCGTCAAAATGTTGCCAGATGTAGGGATGGTGCAAATGTATTCAAGTCAGTGAGTGTTAATGATCTGCATGGGTTTTGTGGGGACAGGCTGGTCCCCCTCTTTGCATGGACCGGCCCTCCTCCTTGTTCCTGTGGTTTTTCCGCCAGGTGGTTTGCCATGCCCTTCAGAGACACACTGCACCATCCCTACATCTGCCCTTGTTTTTGAAGGAAACATTTTTACGCACCCTTGTTTCTCGACTTTTTATGGAATGCAAATTGCACATGGGCAACGGCTGATCTACTTGAAAGGCTTCCAAACAACAGTGGCAACAAAGGAATGTGTTCCAAATGCATAGCAGGGTGTGTAGCACATTGTGGGATGTGACTGGGTGGGCAACCTAGGGTAGTCTGTGGTGGATGGGTGCAAGATGTATTACTTCTGTTTGACTAGCCTATCATTTTGCGGAGTTAGCTCTGCTATAGGCTAGGATGGCATAACAAGAGGGCTAGGGGGCTGTAGCCCCCCCCTCCCCCCCCCCCCCCCCCCCAAATTACTTATCCAGGAAGTCATGGTGGTAGGATTAGGCGATCAAGTGTGTCCGAATGTGTAAAATGGCGTCTTTCTCCGCAGAGCGGGCATCTGACGGTTTGGATAGGCTTCCCTGTTGTACAGCTAGCTGTGCTATGCCATTATATAGCCTAGGGCAGCACATGGGGCTGGGTGCGCGGCCGTGGCGAAATGACGCGCGGCCGAATGTTGGCCGAAGCATATCCAGTATGTACCCTGGCACAGTCGTTTGACCGCGATGTGGAGCCACTGGATGGTGAGTGTATGAGAAATAGGCGGACGCGTGTAGGTTGTGGAGTGGAACTGAAAGTGGCAGCTAGCTAAAGCGCTGGCCGGAAGCAACCGCACAGTAATTGCAAATGGCTGTCAGAAATGGCACGTCCGCAAATGACCTTCGAACGGCACGCAGACGAACGCTAGTCGAAGCTTGCCTTGTATTCACCTTGGAACAGTCATCTGACCGCGCTGTGGAAGTATTGAATGGAAACTGAAGGAGGATTAGGCGAATCTAGATGCCGAAACGTGTGGTGACGTCACCATAAAATGGTGCCTTTCACTCAGGAACGCCTCCATAACTTCTGGAAACCTCCATTTGTGAACTTGTTCGCAGAGTCATCTAACCTACAAAAGGCACTTACAGGTCCAAAGCGCTGTAGAACCGTGGGTAAACTATTCTCGTACTCCCTGTCGTGCGGGCGCGACGGTTGACGAAGAAGAAGAAGAATAATAAGAAGACGAAACACGGAAAAAGGCGTCGACGCTTTCTTCACAACGGCGCGCGCGCGGGGGGAAGTAAGGTTAGCTCTGTATACTGTACAACCTCCCTTCCTTGTAGGCGGTTTCTTGTGTCGGTTCTTACTACCGTTCAGGAGTAGTGCTATTTTCCGTTTGTATTACAGCATACAAACAACCACCACCATCCCTACATAGACAGCACTACCGTGCTGTCTGATGATAAGAAGACGAAACACAGCAAAAGGTGTCTGCGCTTTCCACAAAACGTCGCGTGCGCACGTGGAAGTAAGGTTAGCTCTGCATACTGTACAGCCTCCCTTCTTTGTAGGCGGTTTCTTGTGTTGGATCTCACTACTGTTCAGGACTAGTGCGACTTTCCCTTTGTATTACAGCATACAAACAACCACCACCATCCCTACATAGCACTACCGTGCTGTCTGGTAGTAGCCCCATTGTAATGCTTCAGGGTGTTTACTAGGTAGACTCACAAACTGGGGCCATAATTCTGTGACACTGGTATTGAATGGTGCTTCTTTTCTAGTGAAATCACTAGTCAGGAATTTGAATGTGACTGTACCTGTAAACACCCTGAAGTTTACAATGATGTTACCATAGTTACCATTGACCCTGTGAGACACCTGTTAGGACCTGGTCTTGTGAATTGGTCAATGGCTCAGTCGTGTGTGTGTGTGTGTGTGTGTGTGT
This sequence comes from Ianthella basta, assembly GCA_964019415.1. Lineage (NCBI taxonomy): Eukaryota > Metazoa > Porifera > Demospongiae > Verongiida > Ianthellidae > Ianthella > Ianthella basta. The sequence goes on along the minus strand of OZ025874.1, from coordinate 886,712 downwards.
GTGTGTGTGTGTGTGTGTGTGTGTGTGTGTGTGTGTGTGTGTGTGTGTGTGTGTGTGTGTGTGTGTGTGTGTGTGTGTGTGTGTGTGTGTGTGTGTGTGTGTGTGTGTGTGTGTGTGTGTGTGTGTGTGTGTGTGTGTGTGTGTGTGTGTGTGTGTGTGTGTGCATGTGTGCGTGCGAGCATGTGCTTGTGTGTGCATGTGTATGTGTATGTGTGTTTGTGTATGCGCATGTATGTGCATGGGTCTGTACTGGAGTATGAGTAGTAGCTATGTATTTCCTCGTAACAGTTTTGAAGTGTGTCTATGGTCACATAGCATGGATGGCTCACATGAACGTATGGTGCTGAAGCAGTATATACTTTTTGGTTAGACCGATAACTATTGTCGCAGTAAAAGTGGATGTGTCCCACACACACCAGAACCTTGGGCAGGGGCTGTTTGGAGTAGGAGACTAGTCCTAACTAGTCTAGCCTGCTATACCCAACTTCCTGCCACAACACAATTTTATAGTGTTCATGATGGGGAACACCCTGAAGTTTTACAATGGTCCTACCATTACTATTGACCTTGGTGGGACACCAGTTAAGGCCTGGTTGTGTGAATTGTTCAATGGCTCGGCTGTGTGTGTGTGTGTGCGTGCGCGTGTGGGTGCATGTGCTTGTGTGTGCTTGTGTGTATGTATGTGAGTTTGTGTATGTGCATGTATGTGTATGGGTCTGTACTGGAGTATGAGTAGTAGCTATGTACTTCCTCATAACAGTCTTGTAGTGTGTCTATGGTCATATAGCATGGATGGCTCACATGAACTGTTGGTGCTGAAGCAGTACATACTATTTGGTTAGACTAAAAACTACTGTATTGTCGTAGTAAAAGTGGACGTGTCCCACATGCATGGTCAGGTGTCAGAGTAGCACATTTAGAATGGACGCGTAACATTTTCACTTCACCCATAATTGCACCTGCTAGCCCTAAAGTGTATACAGACATGGTCAAATTCCATGCCCTGTGTGGAAATGGGGACATGACTTGTGTTGGGTAAAATGGACTTCTTGGAAGGTGACCTCTTGTCATTTACTTGTGCAGATTATCAAACCAAATTAAATAATGATTGTTTAGACTACACCACAATGAATATGGTTATGACTTCATTAACACCTTAGAATTAGCTATGAATATTGTATTCTGCATCCTGTCAACAAGCCTGAATTTTACAAATCCAGTGGGAAGTTTTGACTAGCTGGAGCCCCTGTTTAGAGCCTGTGTATCTGTTCATTGTTGGCATTGCAATCCATGCTCTATGAGGGTCCAGTAGAACTGAAGGTTCTTCTAATGTTAAGAAGCAGATATTCTGAGCAGCAGTCGGATATCTATGTCCTTTCTCCAACAAACGACACTGTAGCCTCACAACTACCTTGCTCCTCTGTTCAAAATGTTTTCATCCAGTCTCCATCCCAAAGTACTATAAGCGAAGCTATAATTTTGTGTAGAACTATCATCTACGTCCTATTTCTGTTGCTCAAGAGACCTGTGGACTGTACAATACTCCTGAAGCTTCTGGCTCATGCTGCCAATCCCGTTCCTTTGTGTGTCTATGGAGGACTATACATCGAGCCAATGCAGCATCTTTCATCCATTATTCTAATGCATAAGAGGATGCAATGACTATAGCAACACATTTGTTACTGGGTGTGAGTACTTTGCATCTCATGTGCAACTGGTCTACGGAAGTTGCTACCTTTAATTACACCCTTGTACAATGCCTATGGTTGCAAAGCATGGATGGCTGATGTGGTGGTGCTAAACCAGTATATGTGAGAGTTGCCAGTAGAAATTGAAGATTAGCGCATTTTGGCGATTTGGCGGTTCTCTGGGATTTAGATAGCCACATGTCTTAGATTGTTTAGCAAGTTTGAGGTGCACCTGAGCTTCCGTTGTGGAGAAATCGTCAGTTGAATGTAGCCGACTCGCCATTTTATTTATATACTCAAGATACAAAATAGCAATTAAAAATGACCACTCCGCTTTAACTCCTGACAAATTTGGTTTCACTTCGTATCATATTAATGTTCAATTGAGGTATAACTGTGGGAATCGTCTACTACAGTGAGAATAAAGCTGTCAGCAGAGTGATGCTAGTGTTACAGTAGCCAAATGTTCCAGTCAGTGTTGTGCAAGAGGTCTTTGAAAATATGAGACCAAGGGCGACTTTTGCCATCGAAAGGTCCAAACTGTAGTTTATATAATGCAGAAGGCATGCCTTATTCAAGCGCATTCATGTAAAGGGTCCTAAAATATTGTTCAGTGGGACTTTCTGCCACTTCAATGTTGCCGATTTTTGACGGCCATTTTCAAATTGTAACGATTGGTCTAATTCCATGCCCAGTGTGGAGTCTAGGGGCATGACTTACATGTTTGGTGATACTGTGGCACAATTAGCTCACATGTTCACCAGGTGCTCACTCTGAGTTGTACACAGAGGACCAGTGTCAGATGGGGTGGCTGCAGATCTAGAACCCATCCTTGTGTTTGTCAACATAGAGGGAGGCAGTGCCGATGACTTGAGGGTGGGTAGTGGAGATGTCTACAGCAGCTAGCCTGACTTCAGCATGGTGTGTAATGGACTTTGAAAGGTGATCTCCTGTCATATGACTTGTGGAGGTGTTTGTTGTAGCATGTACACTACCTTAGCCTAGTGTGCTAAACCCACTCCCCCCCCCCCCCCCCCCCCCAATGGCTTTGAAGAGGTTAACGTGTAGCACCAATGTGCTACAATCGCTGCTGTGTTTGTCTGTGACTTTGTGCATGGAATACTTAAGTTTCTGTGTTTTGTTTGCGGCTAAGTGTTCTGTAACTAGAGAAAACAGCTTCAGAGGAGACATGAAGGTGATGAGGTGTTTCAGTTGTCAAGAAAACCTATAGATAGCTAAAACACTAGCTGTGGAGGGTTCTGGTCTCCAGAGCTAGCTGACTCCTTGTAGTCTACTTTAGTACTCAATTTGGGTTATAATAGTCTCTGCTTATGTATTTAAGTTGCCATTTTAGACACCTCGGGATGTTGTGTAATCACTGAGGCAAAGCTTGAGTGATGTGCACAACATCCTGAGGTTTCTAAGGTGCTGTGACAAGGCTTGGGGCAACAACTGACTTATGGCATACATATTGCAGTACACACTGCACTTACCTGTGTCAAGTGAGTGGCTGACTGAGGCCTCATGCATTGCAGATTCAGTGGCCAGGTTTCCTATAAGAAATTAAAGACCTGTTTCAGGGTCAATACACCATTTTATCAGCCTCATTCGCACCTAACGATCAAAGTGTACTATGCATGCTTTGGTATAACCTAACAGAAGGTCCATTACAGTACAGCAAGAGTAAAGGCCTGTATTTTACTTACCCTTTTGTTCTACAAATGGCCAACAGTATCTAACTCTTTTGCAGCAACTCTAATCCGTCTCTAATGGCTTAAGCTCTGAACAAGGTACAAAGAAAGTGATTTAAGCTTCAAACAAAGACAAAGAAGGTGACATCACAATAGAATACTCTTATAATGACGGCGAATTGCGAATTTGTCAGAGAATTAGAAGAAAACTGCACGTTTCGTACAGATGACAAAAATTGGAAGGATGAAAATTAGAAGATATACGGTATTACAACTGCCATGTCTCCATGTTGCTCTGTTATGCATGCCTAGTGCCACTGTGTGTGTCTGTACCCAGTGTGTGTGTGTGTGTGTGTGTGTGTGTGTGTGTGTGTGTGTGTGTGTGTGTGTGTGTGTGTGTGTGTGTGTGTGTGTGTGTGTGTGTGTGTGTGTGTGTGTGTGTGGAGGGAGGTGTACTTGGGGTGTGGGCTTGGTGTTATAGGAAGGTCATTATGGACTGACTATGGCATGTACATATGTATCAAGTAAGTTATGGTATAGTCAACTATGCATTGGCTCTTTATTGCACCGTCCTCAGGCGCTTCGCACCCTCAGGACTTGAGCAATAAATATGCCGACGCATAGTTGACCATACAATAACTATTACCAACCTTAATGGTATCCTGTATGTACAGTAACTAATCACTGTCTACTCCTGTGTGGGGTAAAATGGAATTAGTGTGGTGTGTAGTGTGGTCTGGGTCAGGCCCAAAGACACCAGACCACCCTTTCGGGGCAGTTTTGTTAGTGGAAGTGGTGGGCTGGGAAGGAGACTTAAGCTGCTATGTGCCCAGTCACTCAGCACCTATAGTTTAATATGTGCAAGAGTGTGCCTTCACCCAGTGCAACACCTTTTCATCTATCATCCCAAGGGGCTCCAGTGTTGCCATCATATGAAATTATTGCCATTCCTGAGTTATTCACAACCAAGTCCTAACTAGCCATGTTGTCCCACCAGGGTCATGCTTATACTATGGTAGCACCATTGTAATGCTTCAGGTGTTTACTGGCTAGACTCACAAACTGGGACACTGGTGTTGAATGGTGCTTCTCTTCTAGTGAAATCACTACAGTAGTCTTTACAGAAATAGAAATCACTAATTTTAAAGTGACTGTACCTGTAAACACCCTGAAGTTTACAATGGTGTTACCATAATTACCATTGACCTTGGTGGGACACCAGTTAAGGCCTGGTTGTGTGAATTGTTCAATGGCTTGTGTGTGTGTGTGTGTGTGTGTGTGTGTGTGTGTGTGTGTGTGTGTGTGTGTGTGGTGTGCATGCCTGTGTGGGTGCCAGTACTTGTGTGTGCTTGTGTATGTGTATTTGTGTATGTACATAGGTTTGTACTGGAGTATGAGTAGTAGCTATGTATTTCCTCATAACAGTCTTGTAGTGTATCTATGGTCACATAGCATGGATGGCTCACACGAACTGTTGGTGCTGAAGCAGTATTTAGTTAGACCAAAAACTAAAAGTGGATGCATCCCACATGCATGGTCAGGTATCAGAGTAGCACAGTTAGAATGGATGTGTAACATTTTCACATCACCCGTAATTGCACCAGCTAACCCTGAAGTGTACGGTCAAAATTAATTCCATACCCTGTGTGCAGTCTTGGGGCACAACTTACATGTTTGGTGTACTGTGGCACAAATATACCTGTTGGCCAGGTGCTCACTCTAACCCCCTTTCACATGCGCAACTTAAACCGGTTTTGACCCGGTTTCGCAACATCGCGTTCACATGAGCAAGGAGCTCGGGCCACGCAGCGTACGATGACATTAAGTTTTCGATTAAAACATGGCTACCGTGGATTGGCGAAGTGCAGGTTTGTTGTTGTTCAGCTTACTCTGGGTGTGGCGAAGACGGAGACAACGAGGAATCGCTGCTAATGCCAGAGCAAAGGCTTCAAGAAGACGAATGAAAGCTTTTCTTCGCTATCAAGCGAACGTTGTGCTCCTTGCGCTGTTCGTTTGTCGGCGGCATTTGTCATTCGCTGCAAGACAGAGGAGGATGCTGTGGATGAAAGTAAGAAGTCACTCGTTCTTTGCCAACATTGTTATGCACTGGGATGACGTTGAGTGGAAGCGAAACTTCAGAATCGGCAAGCCTACCTTTCGTTTATTTTGCACGCAACTCTGATCAACTCTTCTGCGTAGGGATGTAGTTCGACGACCGTTATCTGTGGAGGAAAGAGTCGCTATTACCTTGTGGAGGTTGGGGACCAACATTGAGTACAGATCAATTGCACATTTATTTGGTGTGGGTTTGTCAACCATATGTGTGGTCGTCCATGAAGTCTGTGCTGCGATAGTGAACACCCTCTCTTCAAGGTACATCAGGATTCCTACAGGTGAGGATGCTCGAACTGTTGTAGATTGTTTTTACACATCTGGGGCTTCCCACAATGTTTTGGAGCGATTGACGGCAGCCACATCCCAATCATAACACCATCGACTGATCCCTTGGACTACTACAACCGTAAGGGCCCACTCCATTGTACTTCAAGCCCTTGTTGACCATGAATACAAGTTCATGAACATTTTCATCGGCTGGCCAGGAAGCTGTCACGATGCACGCATTTTGGCTAATTCTAGTATATTTGCCAAGGCGGAAGAAGGCAGTCTCCTGCCAACTACAACAGAGAACATCAGTGGAGTTGCTGTGCCAGTAGTAATTCTTGGTGACCCTGCCTACCCTTTGTTGCCTTGGTTGATTAAGCCTTACTCTTCTGTGGGCCAATTGACAAGGGAACAAAGGTGTTTCAGTTACCACTTTAGCAGGGCAAGAGTGGTAGTGGAATGTGCCTTTGGTCGTCTCAAAGGACGTTGGAGGTGTCTGTTAAAGCGGAATGATACCAAGCTGTCCTACATGCCTACACTGGTTACAACTTGCTGTATCTTGCACAACTTGTGTGAGGTGCATAGTGATGGATTTAATGAGGACTGGATGTGTGAGGAAGATGAAATTGACAATACGGCTTCCAATCCTCATCCATCAAATGCATCTACTGTCACATCGGCAGAGAACATTCGAGCAGCTCTATGTAGGTACTTTGCATGAATGAACTAGTTGATGCTATCACAGCTATGTGCCATACAATTGCACTTCGTCATATTATGTATTCAATCAACACAACTTTATTGCAGTTATAATTATCATGTTCAGGTGAAAAGTGAACGGTCAAACGCTACATTAACACGAGTTTAAGGAATCAACATAACTGAATGCCATGTACTCAGTCTGACTCAGGCTCCTCAGTTTCTGGGTCAAAGCTATAGATAGCTCCGTAGCTAGGAACAGTGCTTGATGCAACAGGTCTCGAATGGGGTTGCAATGATGCTGAAGGGCCAGGGTTCTGACTTGTGTTAGCAACATATTGTGCAAACAAGGCCATAAACTGATCATCCTTTAGTGACTCGCGCTTAGCTCTTTCCTCTTCGTGCTTCATTCTCTCTCGTTCCAACTGTACGAAATCATTCCTCTGCTCATCTAGTTTCTTCATGATTCCTTCCAACATGTCAGCACTTGCTTCTTCTGCCCTTTCCATTTTTGAAACCTTCCTCTTCTTCTTTTTCGACGTTGGCTGTGAAGCAGTTTTTTTTCCCCTGTGGAGTTGGTAGCAATGACGGGCCCAGATTCAATGCTGTCTTCGATTGATGGAGTCTGCCTCCCACTATTCAGTTGTGCCGTTGGAGTCTGGACACGACTGCTTGGTTGTAGACTTGATGGAGTCTGCCTCCCGCTAGTTGGAGTCTGGACACGACTGCTTGGTTGTAGACTTGATGGAGTCTGTCTCCCAACACTCCCTTCCACAGATGATGCTTGAATCTGCTCCTCTTCAATGCCATCCCTTCCAGACTCTTCTATATCGTGCGGCATGAACTGGAGCAGCTCATCTTCCTCGCTGTCTTGATGCGAAACATCAGTTTGCTGTGTGTTAGTGCTGTCCATGACATGGGGTGGGTTAGTGACTGCCCTATCCTTCAAAACATCATGCATGGCGTCAAACCACGGAAGATCCTTCACTGATATGTCATCATCGCTCTAGTTTCCTGCGCCGCTCTTCCTGTTCTTGTCGATAACGCTCTTATAACTTCTTTTCAGGGACTTGGTCTTGTCCTGACACCGCTTCACGGTACGTTGGAAATTGTGAGCCGCCAGAACCTGCACGATCTACTCGAAAGCTTTCGCATTTCTCTTCGAGCCCAATAGATAGCTCTGAACAGTTTTCTCGCTCCACGCTTCAATGAGCTTCGCTGTTTCTGCTTCGGTCCAGGTCTTTCTGTGTTCCGCCATGTTTCCTAACACCTCGAACCCCGTTGCAACCGGGTCGAACCCACTACCGCAACTGGGTTGCGGGAACCGGGTTCGACCCAGTTTATAAATCGACATTCCATACCTCGAAGGTGTGAAACTGGGTTCGACCCAGTTCGAAAGTGGCCATGTGAAAGGGGTCTTAGTAGTGTGCAGAGGGTCATTGTCAGATGAGCTGGCTAGAGAACCCATTACCTTTTGTCAACATGAAGAGAGGCAGTGTAGTGTTACCACTGATTATGCTGACTTGAAGGTGGGTAGTGGAGATGTCTACAGTAGCTAGCCTGGCTACAGTGTGGTTTGAAATCGACTTCTTGGAAGGTGACCTCTTGTCATATCACTTGTGGGGGTTACCAAACTAAATTGAATAATGATTGTTTTGACTACACCACAATGAATATGGTTATGACTTCATTGACACCTTAGTATTAGCTATAAAAATTGTATTCTGTATCCTGTCAACAAGCCTGGATTTCACATTCTAGTGGGGAGGTTTCACTACCTGGAGCCCCTGTTTAGAGCCTGCGTATCTGTTCTTTGTGAGCTTGCAACTACCAGTGCTGTGCACCAGATAGAGTCTAAGAAAGCTAGAAAATGGGTGAGTAAAGGTTCTGCTTTGAATTTATTTGTCTAATAGAGTTTATTTGTGTGATAGGGTCTAAGAGAGCTAGATTCATTATTTTTTCAGTGCGCGCGTTTGGTACAGACCTCTTGGCTGATTCTCCCCTTCTTCAGATAAAGTGGCGATAACTATGTTAGCTTGCACAATAGCTAACGATGAGGCATCTCTGGAAAGAGGCCCTGAAGGACCTGGAACTCAGGTCGCGACCAGTCTTTTCGTGGTCTTCGGAATTGGCCTGAAATATTGTAATAGTTCTAACAACAATTCTTCTGAAAACACAGAACGAATTCGTACACCTGCTGTACACGCGTTACATATCTTGTCTTCTTGTTCTGCGTAGTCCCATTGTCCTACATATATAGCTTTGCCCTGAGAAAGCCTGCTACAGTCAGACAAATGTGCTACAGTCACTGCTGTGTTCTCAGTGACTTGGTGGATTACTTTGTGTGCTGTGTTTACTGGTCAGTGTTTTGTAACTGGAAAAGAGTTTCAATGGAGACATGAAGTTGATGAGATGTTTCAGTTGCCATGAGCAACTAGCTAGCTAACTGTGGAAGGGTATAGTCTCCAGGTCTAGCTAACACCTTGTAATCTAATACGTTGCTATGTTGACCGGGGGAATCTGTAACCCAACTGTATAATTGTTGGTGGATCTTCTAATCACTGCCCACAAAGTTGCCCACCGCCAGTCAAGTCTATTGTCACAGTGAAAGTGGATGTGTCCCACATGCATGGTCAGGTATCAGAGTAGTACATTTAGAATGGATGTGTAACATTTTCACATCACCTGTAATTGCACCAGCTAGCCCTGAAGTGTACGGTCAAATTCCATGCCCTGTTTGGAGTCTTGGGGCACAACTTACATGTTTGGTGTACTGTGGGCACAAATATACCTGTTGGCCAAGTGCTCACACTTACTAGTGTGCAGAGGGTTATTGTCAGATGAGCTGGCTAAAGAACCTATCATTACATTTGTCAACATGAAGAGAGGCAGTGTAGTGTTATGCTGATTATGCTGACTTGAGGGTGGGTAGTGGAGATGTCTACAGTAGCTAGCCTGACTACACTGTGGTGTGAAATGGACTTCTTGGAAGGTGACCTCTTGTCATATCACTTGTGGGGGTTACCAAACTAAATTGAATAATGGTTGTTTATACTACACTACAATGAATAATATGATTATGACTTCATTAACACCTTAGTATTAGCTATAAAAGTTGTAATCTACATCCTGTCAACAAGCCTGGATTTCACATTCCAGTAGCCAGTAGTTCCATTTACATGAGCACTTTTAATCTTAATCATGCTCAGAAGCGCTTATATTCGAGCGTGCTTAAATTCACGCATGTAAACAGTCTAAACACGCTTAGAAGCCAGCTTGCGTAAACCTCGTCTGGAGGTGGTTAGGAAGCGGGTTTAATTGGTCTTGACTAAGCTTGCTCGTTGTGTAAACAGGTTAAGCGAGCTTACAACCCATGGCAAATATCTGCAAATGGCTTCTTCACGAGGACAAACCTGGACCCACAAAGAAATCTTAGCCCTGATTCGTATCTGGTCAGACAACGCCTGTTCAGTCTCGTCTGGATGGTGCTTCGAGGACGGCTGACATATGGCAGGATGTTGCTGAATGGGTTAGTGCTGCTGGCTTCCGAAGAACGTTGAAGGAGTGTAATGACATGACAAAATGAAAAATCAAGCAGTACTACAAGGATTTGAAGGATGGCCATAATAGAAGTGGACACGACCGTTCCAATTGGCCTTACTACGACCTTATGGATGATGTTCTCGGGGACAGACTGGCCACTAGACCCAGGACTATCATAGACACAACACACTCCTCATCTATTTCTTTATCCTCAGTACCAGAGTCACCATCTCATGATGGTAATGTAACTGCTGATCACACAAGCCCCAATCTTTTTCAGACAAGACCAGCCACTTCTCAACCAGCCTCAAGAAGCAAGCTAAACCCCACTTACTAGCAAAACCGTCAACTATACTTCGCAAACGCTCACCATGAGGGGTCTGAATGTACTTTGGTAGCAACACTTGCACAATGGCATCACAGACATCCCGCACAATAAGGCGAACAGATGCTCTGGAGACACCAAACAAGTGGGCAATTGTTCTATAGTCACCATTTGTAGCCAGTCTCCAAAGAGCTAATGCACACACGTAACAGCACTCAAAAAGATTACAAAATAGAAACGCTGCCGGGCTTGCAATTGCCTGAATACCATAATACGACATTTCCTTGCGTCCTGGATTCTTCTCAGCAACCTGGAATTGTAGCGAGCAGCGCACGAATGGAAAATGAGCAACAAAACATAGATAATAATACGGAGAAACGCCATCTTTTCTGACTGGAAGGAAGAACGCGATAATACCGCAAATAATACCTCCTCAAATAGGCACGTGTAAACACAGCCCAAATTTAAGTGCAATTAAACTATAAACTAATCGCACTTAGGAGCGCGCTTAAGTGATCGTGTAAACGCAGCTAGTAGGAAGTTTTGTTACCTGGAGCCCCTGTTTAGAGCCTACGTATCTGTTGTTTGTGAGCTTGCAACTACCAGTGCTGTGCACCAGATAGAGCCTAAGAGAGCTAGAAAATGGCCAACTATGTAGTTGTTGGTAGATCTTCTAATCACTGCCCTGAAGTTGCCTGCTGCCTGTAAATCACTGCTCCATGGACGTACAGAATTCCCAGTAGCACATCCATGTTCCATGGGAAGGGTCTCTATTGATGCAACACCCCTGCAGTCACTGAAGGGCAGCATGGTGATTCTGGTGTTTTGCCTCTCAGATGGGGAGCAATTTGCTCCCAGTAAAGTTTAATAGTGCTTAAAATAGCGGCAATATTTGCCTCTGTGGTGACAGTTTTGGACATTTTCACCTAGCTGCTTTCAGTAGCAACCAGCCTTTGCACCTCTCAAATTGCAATTCCATTCTTCACCCATAAGAGCACAGATGGGCCAAGGAGCTTCAATCACCGCCCATAACTGCTCCTAAATGAACAGTCTGTCAAGCACTATCTAGAAAATACCCTTGATTCTCCTCCTTCACTAGAATCTGTTTGTTTCTAAGAGCAATGGAATTGGAGTCTCAAGAGTGTTGACAAGCTGGTTTGAGAACCTGCTTTTCATCAGCATAATGAGCAAAATGTGTGGTAGTGCATTGGTTAGCTGAACATCCCTATTAAGGTAGGACCAGACCATTTTTTCAGTCAACTTAAAGTTTTCAATAGTTCCTCATTAAGATTTTGTTTTTACTATCTCATCTTTAATGATGCTATGCTTCATTACCATACTCTAAAAGGAATTGCAGATTGAGCACAAACATCTACTGCCAAGTGCATCACTAGTCTCGCGCACCAGACCCCCTGCAGGAGGGTCTGGTATTATTGTGTGATATTGTCCATAGTGTGCCAGTGTGGCAAGCAAAGTATGGAGTGCCCGAATTTGCATTGTTTTGCTTGTACTAGTACTACTTGTTCTTGCTCTGCTTTCAGAGTGTGCCCAAGCGAAGTCACAGTGTGTCCAACAATATCCTTCAAGCGAGCCAATGCCATGTCTTTAAATTTAGGTTGTCATATAGGAATTGGCGAATCTGATTGGCCAGAACAGGATTTTGTACTAGACACAAGTCAGATTACACAATAATCCTGGACACTTCCACAGGGGGTCTGGCGCACGAGACTAGTGCATCACCACATGAAAGGTTACCCATAGTTTCCAAAACATGGCTGCTGCTCCACAATTGGTGTAATAGTGTCACTTTACTGTTACAGTATAGAACAAGATAGCAAAACAGCAGAGTACAAGAAGAGGAAGTTCCTTATACTTATACTTGGGCACAAGATAATTCTGTTTGTGGTGGCCAAGACCTTTACATACACAGGAAGTGGGGCAGCTGTAAACTGTACACTGTACATGTACATGTGTGGGTGCTCATGTGTGTGTGTGTTCGTGTGTGTTAGTGTGTGTGTGTGTGTGTGTGTGTGTGTGTGTGTGTGTGTGTGTGTGTGTGTGTGTGTGTGTGTGTGTCTGTGTGTGTGTCTGTGTGTGTCTGTGTGTGTGTGTGTGTGTGTGTGTGTGTGTGTGTGTGTGTGTGTGTGTGTGCGTGCACTTGCATACATGTGTGTGTGTACTTGCGTACATGTGTGTGTTTGTGCATGTATGTGCGTGGGCCTGTACTGGAATTTGAGCTAGTAATAGCTATGTATTTCCTCACAACAGTCTTTACCTAACCTCACCAGTGCCTGATTTTGAAGATTTGATAGTAAGATACCTCTAGTATACTAGCTTTATCAGCCAAGATAATCAGGTCCGTACACAGGGTTTTGAAAAGGGGGGGTTACATTAAAGGAACAAGTATTTTGAGTTAAAAATTTCGTGGGGCGCTGGGGCGCCCCAGAACTCGAACTACTTGCTAGCAATCTTTACATGAATGTTCAGTATTTCAGAAAGTTGGGAATACAGCAATGTTGATGGCCTGAAATATACATCAAGATGCAATAGACTGTTGGGTTTGCAAGAGTTTCAAGTCACCAGACCAGCTTATCATCCAGTGAAAGCACCTCTACTAAACACACACACACACACACACACACACTCACACAAAGTGAGAGAGAGGTGGGGTAGACACAGAGTGTTAGCTAGCAAGGTCTGTTGTCGCTGACTGGAGAAATATTTCATCGCATGTTAAATGCCCATAGTGTAATTTCAATTCTTCTAGGAGTACTAACCTTTGCACACTTCGGTGCCATGATTTCCTGAAGTGCGCCGCGCTGATCCGCTGTCTCAACGAACTCCACGAGGGTAGCTAGTTTCCATCATGTGCAATATCAGTTTTTTTCGGTTGAAAATCAAGCCAATTCATCCAAGGAACCTCTTTGTGTTGGTATGTTATATGAACAAATGGTTCTAATCCCGCTTTAACCATTTAATAGTACTACGCAATAGAGGAAGCTTAAATATATATAGTAAGTCGATAGCAACTCGTCTCAGAGCGCCGCCATTTTAAAAATGCCCGTCGCTCGGTCTTCATGATATTAGGAGCTATATCTCACAGGAGAGTCTTTCAATAGGCTTCTTGCTAGTATTAACGTGTAAACACATACCTATGTCCTAATTTCGACTGATAGATAGACGGCGAAATGCGAACATAGATGATTGCGAGCCTTATAAAGCATAGACCTCGAGCGCCGCCATCTTGAATTGTCCGAAATATACATATATACATACATACTGGCATACATAGTCCATTACGAACACGAAGCCATACGAATACCTAAAAGTGAAACTCCCCTTCGGCGCCCCAAAATGTCTGAAGGAAAATGTTTCCAGGAACTGATGTCAAAAATATGGCTGAGTAGACGAATGGTTGCTGGAACAGAGTGACAAAGCTTCAGAAAACAGTATGTCTGACACAACAGATCCTTGGACTACTGAAAAATGGTTAGGATTTTAATTTATGCACCTCTGATCCTGAAAGGGGGGTTCATGCAAACCCAACAACCCCCCCTGGGAACAGGCCTGAAAATGCAGCCCAAATCCTAGACAGCAGGTACACTCCCACATGTATAGTGATTGCCAGAAGATGGACAGATACAAACCACAGGCATAGAAATGATTCCCTGACAGCTGCTTGTGTCCCCCCTTTCCGCATACACCTACACATACCCACAGAGAATTATACTTGTGTGGTCATTCTCCATCACACAACACAGCAGGACTGCTGTATCTCTTCTCACTCTGGCATTTAGATCCCCCATAAGGACTAGTTGGTCTCCCTTTGGCACCTTAACTATGAATTCTTCTAGACTGTGGTTGAAACTACCGTATATTGCAAAATTTTCGCAACCTAGAATTTTTGCAAATCGCTGCCAAAATGGGGTGTCAGAAATGTTAACAAATAGAAATTTTGCAAAGCAGACTCTACAAGATGGACATTAAAGCCTTTTTAGTGTAAATAGCAGAAGCAATCACTTATGAAATCAAGCAAACGAAAGAGCTACATGCTGTTTGCTGATCTGCCATTTTATTATGACATCATGCACATACACAATTTATTATTATACCATAAGTATTATATGCATATAATATTTGCAATAGAAATTTTTGTGAATTTGCTCCATTTGTGAAATTCACAAAAATTAATGGTCGCGAACATTTTGCAATATACAGTATCCTTAACACCCTCTTCACTGTTTTCTGTAGGGGAGTGTGTTTGTATGAATGTCACCCACACCTGCCCCACCCACACAGTTGAACCTTCATATAGTCTTTCATTCACACACAACAATTCTAATGGCTAATGGTTGCCATTTTGTTGTGCAACTCACTGTACTATGGGGTATGGAAGATGTGGGTATAGTGATTGGACTTTAATGTTACAGCATTGTTACATAGAATGTTTCTGTTCTTTCAGGATCTGTAGAAGCACTTATTTCGTTGTTCTATGAAATGTGTCTCGGTACCTATTTTGTAGCTTTATAGTTGACCTAAAACTAGCACAGTAGTTTAAATTAAGCTAATGGACTCAATATTATGTATTCCTCAATTGCTAACTTGCTGCAGCTGGTACAGGTGGGAGCAAAGACAAAGACAAGGTAGTGAACTTTGCCATCCTCACTGCAAATGAAAGGGAAGACCAGGCGGTGAGAACCTTCCTTAAGCTTGGTAACAGTGCACAGTGGCTGCTCACTGAAACGTTTACACATGCCGCCGAGTGTAAATATGATGGGGATCCATGTCTGAAGAACAGAATGACCATTGATAAAGAGCAAGAGATTCACAATCTTGATTCCACTGTCTTTTCCCTTAAAGTTGATCATCAACACAAGCTAAAAGGAGTTCACATCCACTGTGATTGCATGGGACCATGGGGGGCTTTTGACAAAACTCTTGACCTCCTAAAAGATTGGCAGCCTAAGGTGATTTTCTTAGTTGGCTGCTGCGGGGCATCCATCGAAAAAGACAAGAAAGAGGACAGGAACTATCGTGGTACCATTCTTCTTGCTGAACAGGTGAACAGCTACCTACATACAGGAAAGGTAGAATCCGGTGCAAGTGCAGGAGAAATACGCATCAAGGGCAAGCCACACAATTATGATGTGGCCAAAGAATGGGTGAGTGCTTTAGAGAAAGCTAAGTTCACCGCAGATGGCAGGGATGTGCGCAATAGGATTCATGTGGAGAAAGTTAACTATTTGTCTGGCCCTTTGGTTGTCAAGGACCAGCTGTTTGGAGACAAGTATCGTGGGCCTGCTGATGTTGCTGGTGTAGAGATGGAAGTGCTGGGCGTGATTAAGGCTGTGGATGCATTTCATAAATTCTCAGATTCTCCAAAACCAGAAATTGCACTTGCCAAGGGAATTTCTGACTACACAGGTGGCAAGGGACAGCCAGCTGAATGTCATTTTTTTGAGAAAAAGACTGAAAAAGTGAGCGATGATGAACTCCAGGTGTATGCCACACTGCAGTCCATTGCTCTAGTCATGCGATGTGTGGTACAGAATTGGGAGGTGCTTCTGTAGCAGCAACACAGCACCTCCTCAAGTCGCTCTACTAACAATTACAGTGATACATACATAGGTTAGGATTATTATAGTGTTTACTTTAGTGTGTAACTTTTTGTTTCTCCATTCATATTGCTTACTTCAGTTGAGTGTAGTTTACATGCAACTTATCCATTATAGCTCTTTTCTTTAGAACTCCTGTTTTTCTCAGGACATCCAGTACACATCTCTCTTGCACACTAGTACTTTTACTTCACAAGTTTGTAAGTCAGAAAAGGAGGTTTAGCTAGTAGTAGGTTTCGAGTGATATGCATCACATTTTTGTAGTGATTAATCATTTTGGTTATCAATCCTCCTTGTGCTCAAGTGATCATGACTGTCAGAATATATGTAATGACAGGGCATTGAATCAGCTTAAAATAGTGTTATTCCATTTGTTTATATGAAGTGGCAATATGTTTACAGCTACTTACTAGGACTACTGAATTCTCATTAGGGTGAGGAGCATAAGGATATACCGTATAGTGGGAAAATTTCGCGATTTTGTTTAAAACCAAACATTTTGTGCTTTTAATTTCACAATTTCCAACCTCCAAAACAACTCCTTGGCAGGCAAACTACTTAGTTGAAGGGAATTTTCAAGCACGGAACAGTAAGATAGCACTTAAATGGCTAAATCCACTTCTGCGCTATACAGTGGCCATCTTATTATGACGTTTGCATATAATTGTTACATGATGAAGCCATACATCAAAGGAAACTACTGTGCGTTATTTTGGCAAATGCACTGGATAACGCACAATTGCCTTATTTGGAAGCGTATAACGCATTGTTTTATAATGCACTGCTTTGAAAGGGGCTCTTATTGACATATCCAATCATTTTCTAGCCTTATGTAAACGTTTTGTCTGCTGTTTTAGCAAAATCTCTTTGATATTCAGCACCTTGTGAACTTTAAAACATGAACTTTGGCTCCTCAATGATGAGTGCATGACACTTAGAAATGGTCATTCCCAGAAATTATTTATGCCTAGCACAGCACTGCACATGCATGTTTGATGGCAGAGACTTGGATTGTGCATGCAACATCTTAGAGTTTTCTGAATGTGATTTTAGTGTGAAAGAAGGTCCCTCCACTCTCCAAGCTCTACAGACCATCCAATTCCATGCAGTCTGCACTCTGCATGGAAGCTATGAGTTCGTACGCTGTTAGCAGGTCTTCAAATCATCTGCCATAGCACCAACTCAAACACTGCCGTCGCCTTATTCAGAAGGAGAGGCCGCTGACAGCCTTTACACTCACTACGCTTAGTCCTTCACCTTTCTTCGTCAAGAGGAGCGTGTTCTCCGGTTTCTATAGTAATTGCAGTCTAGTTCGTTCGGTAAAATGATTCGACGGCAAGGGAATTCAAGCGCAAATCGTTTCTGTTCGAACTGTAACAAGCCAGTTATCACATGGCCCCTCGGGCGTTTCGCTAATTTATCGCACTCGGGCGCTTCGCTCCCTCATGTGATATATAAATTAGCGAACGCCCTCGCGGCCATGTGATAACTAGTACTTATAATGATGGGTGGAGAAAATTTGCGAAGGAAAATTTCGCGATTTTGGTCAAATTGCTAACATTAAACCTTGCGAAATTTTCCCACTTATACAGTATAGTCTTAGACTAGGGGCTAAAATAGCTGGCTATTATCAAGAGTAGATAAGAGATATACTCTAGCTATTATCTATATATAATTATGTGTATACAGGCCTTGAGCTCAAGCTTGCACATGTGGTACTTAAGCTTGATACCTGTATGCCATGTTATGGTCAACACAAGACATATACTAGCTCATGCGTGCTGTGCCCCCTATACAGCTCAATTATACACTGGTCAATGTGCATGCATGTACCATAGCTGTACATTGCATGGACACTTGGTTGTGCCACTGATAGCAATGTATTTGCAATTAAGAAATAATTAGGTAATTAATTGCATAATACAATAAACCCCAGCTCTCCTAGGTACATGACAAGGTCAGTGCTAATTAGTGTACATCCTAAAACAGGAGTGTCCCCATTCCACCCATATCTCCTGTTGTTCCTTTACAAGATCTCAACGTACTGGTAGATTATGGTCACTGGTTATACTGATTCCAGCTCTAGCTGGCCAGAACCAATTGCACCTACAAATAGCTAAGAATTGGGAGTGAGAATGGGAACAGTACAATGCTAATGATCAGTTGTTTGGAAAAAAAACTCAAATTAATCAATATAAGATCACCATAGATACTAGACCCTATATGATGGCACACATCTTATATTTGAGCCACAAGGCACACCTCACAAAGCATACATGCCAGGAACACAATTGCAATGTACACACACAGTACTGCTGTCTGCACTCACTGTCACCAATGCACACACACACACACACACACACACACACACACACACACACACACACACACACACACACACACACACACACACACACACACACACACACACACTTCCTCACTGAGGAAGTCAGCCAGCACTGAGAGTGTTCCAATAAACAGTCCACCAAATGCAGCAGCAGTTGGAATGTACCTGTACATAAGGAGGCAACGTGTTAATGGGATGGGGCACACTGTGTGATCACCACACACCTCTCGTCATATACACACATGCATTCACCACTTGCCAAATTATGCCCCATCCAAATTAGGTCCCCCGCAGAACTAAAATAGCAGCCAGAATGGCTCCCTTTCTAGTAAATGATCAGCACCAGTGTTGACTGATGGACAGATTCTTCATGTACTTTGGTGTGGACATCTTCCGTAAGTTGGCGTGCATTCTTGAGCTAGGAAAACAAGGTTCCATTCAATTGATAGGCAACTTTGTTTGTTGAATAGGTGATTTGAGCTGACACAAGTACGTTGCAAGCTTAAGATAAGTCGGCACAACAGACCAGTACCCTACAATACCAGTACACCAAACCCATTACAGCAGCCGTTCTTGCCAATTCTGGCCTGGTGGAACTATTTCAGCAGGGGTACTTTTACAGCAGGACATGTACATACATGCATGCACCACTTGTATCAATAGCTATAATTACTACAGAGGCCCACAAGCCAACGGCCATAGGGCCATACACATTACGTTAGAAGCCCATTTCCCAATTTGAGAGGCAAACCTGTTTAGTTCATAAACCTTAGACCATCTGCTGCTCATTCAATTGCATAGCAACCTGGAGTGAGATTGCATGAACTTAGGCTAGCTACGTATAAAATCCCCTCCAAACTCACATCTCTGTACACACACACAACACACACCACTCACCACACAAACACACACACACGCATACACACACACACACACAACACACACACCAAACACACACACACACCACACGAACACACACACACACACATACACCACTCACTGCACAAACACACACACACACCACACATCACACACACACACACACACCACTCACCACACAAACACACATACACCACTCACCGCACAAACACACACACACACACACACACACACACACACACACACACACATACACACACACACACAGCTCACATCTTTAGCTGAAGACCCAGACACGTCGATCCATGTCTTTGAGAAGAAGGCGCAGGAGTCCAACATGAAGATGATGTAGAACACAGCATGCACTGGGTCTGTTATGATGTGGCCTATGCTCTCTGGTGGTGAGAGGTAGTAGCAGAGATCGCCCACTGGGTAGGAGCCCCGCCCCCCATAGTCACCCCACACACCCAACAGGTTCACAAGTATGTTGCCAGCAAACCGACTGGCTAGCATCTGTGTGGATAAGAGAGGAGGGGAGAGGAGGAGGGAGGAGGGAGGAGGGAGGGAGGGAGGGGGAGGGAGGAGGAGGGAGGGTTGGATAGCATCATTCTCTTGAATATACAGAAGGAACAGGGGTTAGAGGGGGAATTATTAATTACTTCTTCAAGTGAAAATTAATGAGCAAATTCACGTGGCACAAAAGTTCACAACAGAATGTTTCGGCCCAGAAGGCCTTCTGGGCCGAAACATTCTGCTATAAATTTGCCCATCAATTCCCATTTGAAGAAACCACAGTGTGCCAATGAGCCTCTGCAACATCAGAGTAATTGATGTCAACTTTTCTTACAATAAACTCTTCACAACTAACTGATAACATGATTTGTTATATGAGGAAGCCATACATCAAAGCAAGCTGCAGTGTGCTAATTTCGCATAACGCCACTGTTTACGCTTTCACACCTCATAACACACTGCGTTGAATGGGGCTCTTATTCGCTAACCCAATCACTTTCTAGCCTTAAACAAACGTTTTGTTTACTGTTTTAACAAAATGACTTTGATATTCATCACCTTGTGAACTTTCTCATGAACATTGGCTCTGATGATGATTGCTTGGCACTTGGAAGCATGGTCATCAACATAAATTTATGCCTAGCACAGCACTGCATGTGTGCATTTATGGCAGTGACATGTAATTGTGCATGTAATGTCTTTAGTGACAGAGAAACTCAGATTCCCTTTCCCGAGTTCACTTGATGGATCAACTTGAAGGTAGGTCTCGCCACCCCCAAGTTCTCCAGTCGTTTAAATCCTAGTACACTCTCTAAAAAGAAAGTTCTTCCTTCATACGCTGCTTGTAGGACTTCCAATCATCTGCCCTAGTGCCGACTCGAACGGCGCCGACGCTTTATTCAGTACGAGAGGCCGCAGACAGTCTTTTTCTTGCGACGCATCTCGCCTTTCGTCTTGTGCTCCGAGAATAGCGTGTTCTCTGGTTTCTATAGTAACTTTAGTCAGGTTCGTTCGGTAAATTCATTCGACAGCGAACGAATTCAAACGCTAATCGCTGCTGTTTGAATCGTAACAAGTCAGTTATAACATGGCCGCTCGGGCGCTTAGCTGATTTAGTGTTTTCTTGGGACCAAAACATCTTGTGTCAAAGAACAGTGTACCACGTGATTCATCACGCTCAAAATCATCTCCCCTATCTAACTGATGATAACATGCAGTCATCCTCAATTCAAGCAGCTTTTATCCCCTCCCCCCCATATAGATGACCACGACAAACACAAGGACAGTGGCTGAGAGGTTGGTCAAGTTGGGAAGGTTGGTGTGCTGGAATGCCTCACGTGGTCCCCTCACTTTGTACGCATGTGTTGCAAGGATGTGAAAGAGGGCTCACCTTCAAACTCAGTGCCTGCGGGGGGGGGGGGGGGGGGGGTGTACAGAGTGTAATGGAGTAGCTTATTACATCTCTCTCATACGTCTCACAACACACCTCTCCCAGTGTTGATGGTAGCTGGACTGAAGGCCTTCCATGCTTGCTATGTACAACTGCAGTCCTCCAGAATAAGGGTGGCTGCACTAAGCATCCTCTGAGTCAGCCACTGAACCCAACCAGTGTATAATAGCTATGCTTCGTACAGTGAAGCCAGCAGGGCCGTACGCAGGCGGGGGTTCGTTGGGTTCAGACGAACCCCCTCCAGGATTTGTGGTGCATAAAATTTAGAACTTATAACCGTTTTGTAGTAGCCCAAGTCCTTATGTTAGGGACAGAAGTAGTGTTTTTGAAGCTTACTCGCTCCTTTCAGCGATTCCAGTAAGCAAGTATGCATTAATACCGTCTTCCATTTTGTTATGATGGCACTGGCAAGAAAAAAAATTCTGAGCCATTTTTGCCAGAATGTAACCCTCCTTTTCAGAAGTCTGTGTACAGCCCCGATCCACTTGATGTTCTCGTGGGGAATCATACTTCCTGTGGTCATTAGATACTGTAGCTGTGCAGCTATTCCTGCTCCGTGTTACCCTGGCTTGCTACACCATCCACATCCAGCAAGCCAGACTAGCTGCTTGTGGACTAGTCCAGCAAGCTGGACTGTGTGACAACTGTTATTTTTCTTTCAGCACGTGATTTAATGGTTTTCGATTCTACGTGGTTGGCGTGAGGGGCACCGAGGAGATAGAAATCTGCTCCTTCTGCTTCAGTGAACCTCACGACTCCTGGTGTGCTCTTAAGTCAATGGGATCTGGAGGTGAATATGTTGTGTGAGGGTGTTCTTTATGTCATTTGCCGTTTTATACACTGTAAGATACAAAGTTAAATAAAGCCTTCTTGGTGGTGCCGCCAGGAATCAAACCCAGGTTGTGCTGATTGTGTCTGTGGTTAGACACGATTACTATCAAAGGTCTACGGACCAGTGAGGAGTCCCGGCCATTGGACTCCACCCCTGCTGTCCTTCATGATCATCAACTGCACACAACAATTACCTGCACTAATTATCACACAATTTCTTAGAGCAAGTAATATAAGGAGAAGAAAGAGAGCTGGTTAATGTTGTCGGTGGGTGTTGTAGCTCAGCGGCAGAGCGCTGGCAGCTATAGCCAGAGGGCTCTGGGTTCAATTCCCAGCGGCACTACTTTCTTTCTTCCCCATGCCGTTTCATAAGTCTACAGACAGTTATGTCATCGATTGTGTCTGTGATTGGATACGATTACTATCAAAGGTCTACGGACCAGTGAGGAGTCCCAGCCATTGGACTCCGCCTCTGCTATGATTTTGCTCATAATCCTTCATGATCATGTTTAGGGTGCGTCTTGTTTGTTTAGCCCAGGCCATTCGCAGTAGTGTGAACAGGACCAATGTGGTTTGCACTGAACCAATGTAAATTGAAAATGAACACATAACTTTGAGGGTGCAATAACAATAGTTTTTCCATGATGGCCAACAGGGTCTTGAGGTACAGGGCTATTGAATGACGTACCTACAGTACTTGTGACCACATTGTACATGAAACTTGTGCAAATGCTGTTCATTAAAGCATGCATTTTGGTTTGTGTGTGCCCACAAGCTCATGTGTTTGTTATGAGGTTCTGTAGTACATCTCACTTTGCTAACAGCTAAAGATGACCTTTGTCTAAATGTGTTGCTACTGTCCATACTACGTAGGTAAATTACTTGCTAACCAGTTCACTTCTATGTTCTGTCAACAGTTGACACACACACACACACACACACACACACACACACGATGTGTACTCTGGAGTGTGGCATACACTGCATTGCGATATGTTTGTGGAAGGTTGTTTGAATATCTGGGGTGTGTCGGGTAGAGGGTTAGGTTAAGAAGAATGGTTTAGACAGTAAGGATCCATACTCTGCCTTATTATTTACCAGTGTATGTTTCTGTAGGGACTACCTCCTACATTATATGCGAGATACTGTTCATCGCTGAATAGTTCATTGATTGATCATTATTAATATATTCTGATTGCAGCATAACTGTTGTATTTAACTGTTATCTCCTGTCCTGGCAGGTGTCATCTTGTTCCAGGACCTGTTACTGTTTGGTGTTCTGAGTGCCTGTTTCAGTAGCCACATTGACTGGATGAAAGTGGTAAGGAGTCTAAGGACATTTCTGTGGCACAAACAGGAGCATGCAACATGAAATTTCAAAACCAGAACGTCACTATGTACAATTGGATACCCCACACCTATAGCTACTATGCTATCCTTTTGTTTCTCTGTACAGCAACTGTCCCAGCATCTGGTGAGGCCAGTGGTGCTCCTCAGACTGACAGCCAAACAGGAGCACAAGGTAATGCTGGACCTGGTGGTGTGTGGTGTAGCGACCATTTGACCCACTATGAATTACATTCAACACCTTGACTCATGTCTGTCTTTATTCATACAGAATTGACAGAATGTCGAGAAACTTCAGCTGCTGCCAGCTTGGGTACAGATTCTCCAGAAATGGTTGATGACACAGCTGTGGAGGCTCCTCCCCCAGCAGACACCCTCAGTGCAGACCTTGAGAAGAAGTTAGTCTGTGCCTGCAGTAGTGACCACTGTGCTGAGGGCTCAGTGTCACAACTTGACACAGCAACAGCTAGTTGTGCCAGTAAGTAAGCAGACCTTCACACCTTGATAGCTGTCCTTCCTATAGTTCCTTGTGAATGTAGTGAAAGGCAAGTCCTTCACTTGTGCATTCCACATAGCTATGTACCATTTCAGCCAGCTTTGTGTACAAGGTCTCTCAATCACAACTGGTGACTCGTCTGGATATCTCACAACAAGCGCTGACACATGATGGGGCAGTGTTTGTTTGGAGATAATTTAATGCATCAAACATTGCTCACATGTCACTGACTTGGCTTATGCAAAGCACTATTCTCTGTTGAGCATACTGTATAAGGAGATGACCCTGTACATTGAGAGAAGTGAACAGGGCTGACAGTAATGTTGTTCTGCAATGAACACCCTGTTTCGACCAATACTACACCATACATATTTTAACAAGCAAGTCACACACTTTTGAAGTAGCAGCAAATTATTTAACCCCAGCTTGTCCCAATGTACTGCTGTTAGACACTCACATCCACTGGTGTTATTAGGTGTTGTGTATTAGGTGGGTTGCTGCGCTACAATTTTCTCTCTCTCCTTCTTTTCTTCTCCACAAACTGGCCCAGTGTCTGGTAACACTAGAGGTACCCCTCAGCCCAAAACAGAGGCAACAGCTCAAGGTAACATGCACTCACTGCACCTGGTGGAGTGTGGTACAACCATTCTACAAGTAGTCAGGATATGGGATTAAATGTGGAACTAAACTTTCAAGGATTTCACTATGCATATTCATGGTTTTTATTTTTGCAGAAGCTGTGTCACTCATATTGAATTATATTATTATGTATACTATATATCTATAGAAATACAATGATAACGCTGGCCATGCATGTTCCCTTACACGGCCTACCTTACCACTCACCACCCAACCCCACCCTTGTGTGTGTGTGTGTGTGTGTGTGTATGTGTGTGTGTGTGTGTGTGTGTGTGTGTGTGTGTGTGTGTGTGTGTGTGTATGTGTGTGTGTGTGTGTGTGTGTGTGTGTGTGTGTGTGTGTGTGTGTGTGTGTGTGTGTGTGTGTGTGTGTGTGTGTGTGTGTGTGTGTGTGTGTGTGTGTGTGTGTGTGTATGTGTGTGTGTGTGTGTGTGTGTGTGTGTGGTAGTGGTAGTGGTGGAGGTGGTATGTACTGTATATAAACTATTTATGTTTGAGAATGGCCAGCGTGAATTTTATTGTCCTGTAAATGAAAACCAGCGAGAAGTCCCAGCACTTCATATAATGCATTTGACACTCAATGCACATCGGACAGAGCATAGACAGAGCAAGAAGTTATTTAGCCTCATACACTGACGGGTACAAGGCTAGAAGTTAATGCATGATACCGTATGGCCGGAAATTTTGGCAGGGAATTTATTTTGGCGGATTGGCGGTTTTGAGAGCAATCCGCCAATATTTCTTCCGCCAAACTTTGTGCAATCATATGCTTTTCCGCTTAACAAGCCTGGTTGCGCCAGGCCTATAGATTAATCGTCAGCATGGAGTTCACAACTTACAGCAGCGCGAGGACCGACTATGTTTCCAAAGAGTTTTGAACACCGGAGGTGGAAGAAGAGAGCGAGGAAGCCGAAGGCAATCCAAACGGCGTCTTATATGCGGTCGCTGTGAAGACTGACGTTGAGATCATTGTCGGTAACTTACTGTGGCAGATTTCGGCAGCCTGTTCTCTGTTTCTGCGTTGGAGCGGTACGATTGTGTGCGAGGTCAGGCTGCAGGCGAGCGTCAGCAGATCTACCAAAAGGAAGCTTGAAAGCCTTTGTACGTTGCAGCATTCGTGGTAAAATCTAAGGATAAGAACGAAAATAACCCAATTATGGTCAAACAACAGCGTGTGTACTCCTCAGAGACTCTTCAGGAATCTAGCTCTGTTCGTCTGGGTTAGCCATATTGCTATGAATACCATTATGGCACAGGCTTTGCCAAACCGCCAAAGTAAATTCCGCCAAATACAGAAATTTCAGCAATCCGCCAAAATAAATCCCCGCCAAAATTTCCGGCCATACGGTATATCATGTTACCATGGCAATAGGGTGGTAATTGGAGTGTGATATATGTTACATCTCGCACTTGAACTTAATGTGATTTATATTATATTTGCCACACTCAAATGTATGTAATGCTAAGTGATGTCCTCCCCAGCCTTCTGCCTCAGGTGGATATCACTTATGCATCACACTGTAGTATCAGTAAGACGTATCCTCCAGTGAGGAGTGAGTGACTAATACTTAGTGAGCTACTTTCTGAGCTATAACCTCTCCTCGATCTCTTTCCCTGATGTAGAAACTGGCCCAGTGTCTGGCAACACTAGAGGTACTCCTCAGCCCAGCAGAGAGGCAACAACAGCTCAAGGTAACACTCACTGCACCTGGTGGAGTGTGGTGTAGCAACTGTTCTACTAGATTAGGATCAAACAAGGCAGTGTGGGATGGTCACAATTGGAGGTCTGAAATCAGGCAATCTCCCCTTCAGGATGTACCAGTAGCTCCATATGGTCTCTCTGTATGTGAGCGGGTGCGTGCGTGCGTGCGTCTGTGCATGCATGTGACTGTGTGTGTATGGTGTCACAGTTAGGGTGCTGTGTTCACACAGGTTACTTTCAAGTCCCAAGTCTGTACTGACATTGGGAATAGCTTTGCGATCCAACCCTGTCAAGTCACTAGAGAGGTTTAAGACTGCCGTTTGTGTCTAATGCATAACACCTGGAAGTTACGTGATCCCATGCTTGTCGTCAGGTTTGCTGGTTATCTTATGCGTTTGTACATGTAGACCCCTGTCTATATACACGTTAAAGGTTTCTGTCAATTGTTTTTGTTCGTTCCTTCACTTCGGTATACATTTGGTGAGCTTAGCTCGGTTATATGACGTCTATTAAGCATGCAAGTTTTCTTTGCGTATAAACAGACGTCACTGGTTGTCATGCTGTAAAACCGCTGTATGTAATGTGGGACTCACGGTTGTGTCTACGTAGAAAGGGCCTGTCCCGATCTAACAAAGTATACATTGTTACAAGGTACCTCTCTACAGACGGCCAAAGTGTCCAGAATGACTGATGCTTTGTGGCTGAGATCATGAGTCTGACTACTTATCATCTGAAATCAGCTGTGCTGCGCTGAAATAGCTCTCACAGCTCTATCTACGCTCTAACTATCCATCCCACACTTGCCAGTCTACTCCTTCTTGGCGCATTACTCTTTGTTACACCATCATGGATGATTATTCTATCCAGCCGTATGTATTTGTACACGAATGTCAATCTGAATTGCCATGTTTTACCCCACAAACGACTACAGCAAACTGCAGTTAGTGGTTAGACGTAATGACTGATCTGTACTTCTCCACTGTCTGTGTCATCCTGTAGAACTACATGGCATTCTCTGCTTCCTAATCCCTCAGCTCACAAGCGTAGTCCTCCACCTCCTGAAGGAGCTCCAGTGCGCTTTGCCATCTTCACAACCAGTCCAAGAGAACAGAATGTGGTTCGCCATTTTCTCAAGTTGGGTGCGGGTGCTGTGTGGGATGGAGCACAGAAGTGCACTTGGGACAACGATGCACTACTTGGTGAAGTGGTAAGAGTTGAGTTTGTCCGTAAAACAAGCGACTATGAAGTGTTTAAGCTTGTGGATAAAAAGAATGCAAGCAATGTGGTGGCCAGCGTTCACATGAAGTGCCCACATATGGGTGCAACCATGGGTGGAGCTACTGGCACAACATTCCGGCTGTTGGACGAAGCTACTGAGCAAAACTGGACTCTTGAGGTGATTTTTGCAGTTGGCTGCTGTGAGGTAAATATGGAGAACCCAGATTATGGTGATAGCTTTCGTGGTGCAGTGCTCTTGTCCAGCAACTTGGAGGACTACCTGGGACAGGGCAAAGCTAGGGATACAGTCTTAGACCCACAGATGTATCAGCTCAGCCCTGCTTGGACTTCCTACCTCAGTGAAATGAAATTTACTCAACCACTTTCGTCTACTGGCTTGTTTCGAAACATTCCAGTTAAAGAGGTCCACAAGATACAAACTGGTCAATTAGCAATCAAAGACACTGGATTTGGGAAAAAGATTTGTGCCGGTATCTCTTTTATTGGTTTGGGAATAGAGGGCTCTGGCACCACAAGAGCTCTGGCCAGCTCAAGGAAGAGAACAAGTTTTCCAGATCTTGCAGTTGTGAAGGGTATCTCAAACTGTGGGGTGGTGGACAAGAATAGCCTCAAGCATATATCAGTTTTTTGGCACTTGTCCTATCCTGCGAGAAGATGAGTGAGAAGAGGTGGCCACCTTCCATGCCATCACCTTGGTAACCAGATGTGCGGCTGTGAAACTCCTCAACATATGAGCCTCCTAAGTGTATGCCCTAAACTGGATTAGATTCATTGAACACCACAAAACATTAAAGTCAACTGGATGTATTGTAGCTCTGGTCAAGTTCCTGTCATATGTCTTCCTAAAAGAAACACAACCTTCATACATTTTTGCTTTTGTAAGTTTGAGTATACTTTACATCACATTCTGATACAGTGTAGTAACCTTTGGTTAGCTATGGCATTCTGCATGTTCTGGATTATAGGCTGTGTGTGTGTTACATATGTGCTCACAACTCCCTGTCTTGGAATTAATGCTGTACGTAATTATTATGAAAGTACATTGTACCGTGTGTCCCTCAGCATGTTGGCAAGTACTGTTATAAATGACTCCATTTCCTTGTTTTTGTAACGTTGTCATTCATAAGGAATATTCTGCCCCGTGTGTGTGCATGTGTGCATGCATGTGTATGTGTGTGCATGTGTGTGTGTGTGCATGTGTGTGCGTGCATGTGTATGTGTGCATGAGTGCGTGTGTGTGGGTGTGTGGGTATGGGTGAGTGGAAAATGAAGTAGCATTGAAGTTGAGCCCCCAGCAACTGTTATCACCAGATTTCTCCTCTGGTGTATATAGGACTAGCTGTACATGGTGTACGTGAGGTAATGTGTAATGCATGGCAGCTGGTGCAGCCCACTTACTTTGGAATGGTTGTAAGGTGTGCATGTATTGCTACTCTGACATGCAGCCATAGTTGTATTGTTCAGGTTAGTATACTACCTGCATAATAATAATTGTGTGTACAGTTGCTGTTTATTTCTGTGTGTAACTAGTAGGACTACAGTATTCCATACATTATACACTTTCAAAAGTATGGGGTGGTGTACATTGTTTCCCACCGTGAGCACATGCACTCATTTGCAGTGTCATGTTCACTCCAACCATGCAGTACACAACATACCGTTTATAGGAACAGTCTATAGCTGTAAGAGACTAGGCACTTCACAGTACATCTGTACACTATGCATATCAGTTCTGCATATATAGTGTCCTAAGCAGATATGCATAGTACACTACTACAAAGTTTGCATATACTATATATATAGGAACAGTCTGTAAGAGACTAAGCACTTCAGCCTGCTCAGCAAGTGTGGGTCGTCAGTGCTTTGCTCTGGTCAGCACTTGTATAATAATCTGGTAAACCCTTCACTCACTGATAAGACTACTGTCTGTGTGTTTTGACACTTCAAAGCATGACTCTGGGGATTCAAGTGATGACCTATATACTGTTGTCTGAAGTCCTGTAAGGTTGTGAGTATACTGGATGTGCTCTGATGAGAGTCAATAGTACGAATGACTTGTACATGGTTACCATGGCAACTGCTGTATAATATAATATTTGTATGGTGTACAGTGTGAGTGTGCGCATTTGTGTTGTTAATGTGTGTGTGTGTGTGTGTGTGTGTGTGTGTGTGTGTGTGTGTGTGTGTGTGTGTGTGTGTGTGTGTGTGTGTGTGTGTGTGTGTGTGTGTGTGTGTGTGCATGTGTATGCGTGTGCATGCGTATGTGTGTGTGTGTGTGTGTGTGTGTGTATGTGTGTGTGTGTGTGTGTGTGTGTGTGTGTGTGTGTGTGTGTGTGTGTGTGTGTGTGTTAAGAGTGCAAGGCAAAGGAAGGAGAGCCAGTACCTGCACCTGCTTGAAGATGCCCGCTGCAATATTCAAGTTGGAGCGTGTGTGTGTGTGTAGCCTACTCATGCAGGGTATGCAAGCCCATGTGCATGCATGTTATTGGTCCACTGCATCCATGTGCATCTCCTCTCTCTTGTGTGAGAGAACAACAATTAGGTGTGCAGGGAGCTCGAGGGGAGGGAGAAATGTTTGCTGGCTCTCATGATTTAAGGTGATGCTCACTAGCACATACACACATGAACACCTACCTGTGAATCTTCCCGCCTACCTACACCAATCCCTACCATCAGATTTCCTTCCTCTGCAGGTGTGTTCACTCTGCTTCATTTGGAGCACTCTCAAACATGGCAATGGTGGTTTCTGTGATCCATCAGGAGGTTATCGTGCCAGCTGGGGCACACACCTACTTCAAACTACAGTGTGTGGGTGTGAGTGGATTGTGCGGGGGAATATATGTTACATGGCTTCTGGTTTTCCTCCTATAGTTGTGACAGATATCTGGCTGCATTCATTTCCTACACCTCACATTCTATCCATGGCATTGTGTGATATGATTTATTGTCAGTGGTTCCAGTACCATACCAATATCACTGGACCACACGTTCCAGATTAGATGTGTGCATCTCCTCTCCCTTGTATGAGGGAGAACAGCAACTAGCTATGTGTGGAGTGGAGTGGAGTGAGGAGGAGTCTTTTGCTGGCTTGCATAAATAAAGATGATGCTCTCTATCGCCTACACACTTGCAAACACCTACCTGTGAATCTCCTCACCTACTCTAATCCCTGCCATTTATCCTCCTATGACTCTCCATCCTCTGCAGGTGTGTTCACTCCACGTTGTTTGGAGCACTCTCAAACATGGCAATGGTGCTCTCTGTGATCCATCAGGCGGTTACCATGCCAACTGGGGCACATAGCAACTTCAAAGTGTATAGTGTGTGGGTGTGAGTGGAATGTGAATGTGTACACGGACTCTCAGTAGGAATGGCTAGGTACATGGCACTTTCAACACTGCATAGATACGTACATACAATGTGATGTGTGGACATGTCCTGTATAATACATGTTCTCTTGAGCACTGAAGTGTGTACATTATACTCTTGAGCCAGTTCAAAGCTTTTCATTCTCTGATAGCTACATGTGTTTCCAGACTCCTACTGTATTCCAACAGATGTTCACTGAGGGACGGATTGTGACTTGAAGTACAAACTATGCCTAATGTATAGTGACAGATGGTGACAGAATAGCAGACTATCACTCTAAGAGTATTTTAGCCATGTATTCATGTATGTGTAGCTGTGCTGATGTGTGAGTACATGTTGATGTGTGTATGTACTGTGCATGTGTGTTCTGTTCTACTGTAAGTGTTTGGGTGTGAGTGGAATGTGATTGTGTGTATGATGTACGTACTGTATAGAACAAGAGGCTCATTGCTGCATTGTTCAATGTAGTCGATTATTAATTATATTATGCAAAGACGAAGCAGATTAATTGACATTGTTTTGTACGCACTGACGAAAGCCTTCGTGACTGAAACATCCTGCATTCAGGTGTTGATTAATCTGCTACATCTTTGCTCACGAAGTGATCGACTATGTGATTGTGTACAATGACTCTGGCCGGGTACATGCCACTTCAGCACTGCATGTGTACATGTACGTATGATCTTGATTCTCACCATGGTCATCTTGATTGCTAACACAATGAAACATCACTGGTTTTTATTGCACAAGCAGCCAATGTGAACACAAAATTCAATTTAGTCTGGATTGAACTGGATCTGGATTGAATCTTGATTAGTCCATGTAAAAGGGATGTTAGATCACTGCATGTGTGTGCTATGGGTGTCCTATTGCATCTGTTGTGTCCAAGTTGTTGTGTGTAGGTGAGAGTGGTGTATATTCATGCTGCTGTGTACTGGCCAGAATGTATGACCATGGGGTATGTAGTGTGTCAGAAGACTGTGTTTTTGAGTCTTAGGTTTAGTCCGCTTACTTTTGGTTGGTACGAGAACGATGCAAATACTACTAGTAATGACATTTGGCAGTCAAACTAAAATCCTAAGGTGTATTAGTTGTCAAGGTAACAAGTGTTAGTTGCATCGCACTCAGCTAGGTAAGGGTTGTTCAATCTTTGTGTGTATGAATTACTTTTATTCATCTATCAGAATGATAACTGTGAACAACAGTGTGAATATCTACTGGTGTCAGTGTGAATGTCACACTAAAGTAATGGTGTGACTGATCACACCCTTGGTGTAAGCACTGATTGGAGTGATGGTTACACCATATTTTTAACAGTGATGTGATTGGAGACTATAGGACTGCTGTATAATGTGCAGCTGTCTTGGCCACTATCATGGGTGCATCACTTACAATGCATTCCTATCCCTTCACAGCTAATCAGAGCGGCAGCAGCGATGTCTTGTCACGCAAAATCTATAGTGAGTGCACCCACATCAGTCCTCTCTAGCTACCACTGCTTGCACTGTGTGGTGATCACTGGGTAGCAGCTCTGTCAGTGTCATGTAGTCCCATGCAGTCTGTGATGTACATATGAAGGCCTTTGTTGA
Organism: Ianthella basta; assembly: GCA_964019415.1. Classification (NCBI taxonomy): domain Eukaryota; kingdom Metazoa; phylum Porifera; class Demospongiae; order Verongiida; family Ianthellidae; genus Ianthella; species Ianthella basta. Next base: position 854,369 of record OZ025874.1, on the reverse strand, counting down.
TTGTGACAACAAGTGAGTCCTAGTGCCTCTATCTCATTGCAGGTTACAGTAATCGGTTAATGCTTTTGAGGCAGCATGTGAGTCAGAAGGCACCTGGCAAGGGAAGGGCACTGCTGGAAGGACTGGGGCTAGACACACCACAGATTGAAGGCTACTTCAGCAAGCATCCACTGAACGAAGTAGAAGCAGTCCAGGATGGTTTACGGGGTTGGATCGGTGATAAAGATCCTACTTGGAGAGATCTTCTAAAGGCAATGGAATATGCCAAGATTGGTGTACAGCACTGCAATGAACTCAAGCAAGCTCTTTCCGGGAGAAGCTAATTAACAGATGTAACTATTAATAATTGTGATTTCAATTATGGCTGATGAGTGACTAAAATTGCTAACTACACAGTAGATTGCAAACATTGAGTTCTACTGGTTAACATTAAGTGTTGTCATTGGCTATACCATTTCATCCCCACATTAACTGTTGAATACTGATTGGTGAATGTAATCAAGTGCATGATTCTCTCCACACGTGGATAGTATAGAATCACTCAGTGCACAATGATGTGCATAGCTTACAATGCCAACTGGCAGTAGACTGCAGTGGCTACATGTGTTGTGTTGATGTACGTATGCTCGACCAGAGACTGCCTCCCTCACTCGCTCCTTGCCTGTCTAGTGTTTGTCCATGCTCCACTCCCAGCAGGCTGCATGGGTTCATCCTCCAATCCATGCATGGGTGGTCTGAGAACTACCTCTGTGGAGAGGAGCTGTTGAAGGAGCTTCCACCATACAAAAGTGTATTTCACCATGTAGAGTGCTTCTGTGTGTGGCTCTATATTATATAATTATACATCGCAATGTGATTAATGTGAATGAAATATAGCAGAATCTCGTACCCAGCCCCCCTTGACGTCATCGCTCATGCATTGATTTGCGCATGCTCAGTGCGATATCATCTATCTCGTTGACCACGTGTTGCCCCTCAGGAACGGTGCAGTGCTTACGGTCTGTCGCCAAAAGAGCTGACCAAGCCTCCTACGGCGTCGATCGTTTTCGAGTGTAAATCCTTTGGCGACAAAGTGGGATTAACAAACATTAACAGAGTCGGTGTGAACATTGCAATCACAGGTAACTAGACGCTGGGGACACTCAAGGTGGATTTTTCCAAGGCTGGGTAAGCGCAAGGAATTCGATGTGACATCACAGTGAGTTGGCTGGTGGTGATACTGTAGCACACTTCCCAACCCAAGAAGGAGGTTCGAACACGGCGCCGCCTTCCGCCTGTACTCGAAGGAACAGCTTCTCACTACGTCAGTCAGCAAAATGACTCCTGCGCTAACTACGTACAAAAAGGAAGTTGTTCTACTGCGTACAGACGAAATGCGGCGCCGTGTTCTAAAACCCCATCTTGTTCGTAATACCAGGAGCGAGAGATATAGTCAGTATGAGTGAGATTGGCTTGTACAGGTGTGAGAATATTAGCAGATTTTCTCGAACCACCAATCCCCAGTGTAATTTGTGCTATGTAGTGTAATTAAATCTTTCTGCCTTAATTTCTTCCCTCATGACGTGCCTTGCAGAATCGAAACTGAACTTTGTCTGCTGTTGGGTGAGAGTATAGATGGCTGGCAGACAGACACAAGAAAGTGAGTACTTGTGTTTCAGGCCAGTAGGAAGCATACCAAATGCAGTGTGTGTGTGTGTGTGTGGGGGGGGGGGGGGCAATTTAGTATTTCTCTATTTTGCAATAGCCAGGAACCGTGGAAAGGGTATAATCTAAGATGTCTTTCTAAATGAATTTCAGTAGTGGTGCATGCCCATTTGAAGATCCCCTTGGTACAAATATCCTGTCTCAAGGTCAACTGTATTTGCTGTTTGCAGCGAGTGAATAGTCAAATTTTCATTCCACTCAGGGATAACAAAATATGGAGGTTAGCTGTGTAGCAAAACTAGAAGTGGGAGGAGAAAGCCAGAAAAAGAGGAAAACAGGCACATTTTGACCCAAAGAAAGCACTTTGCAATTGTCTCCTCATATTCTGTGAGAGTTATGCAGGGTTTAGTTCCATAACTATCAACTGATTCATGAACGAAACGAAGTGCTGTGGCATCAGAGGCCATTTTTATGATGTCATAAGCCCACTGAATATTCGGACGATTAAAATTATTCTTCAAATATTTGTCTACCAAATGACTATTCAACTATTTAGTTAGTCCTTTGTCCCTTAGTATGAAGGAATAGAAGAATAGAATAAAGAGATGGGCAGAGGATGGATGGGGACTTGCTGGAATTTCCCACTGATAACATATAGTAATACTATAGTTCACACGTGAGTCACACATGAGCCTTGCAGGAACAGACCCAGCCGATCCTGCTGTGCTACAAGTGATCATACGAATTGGAATGGTTGGCAGTGGTGTTGGGTAGTGTCATATGCTTTGTGTTGCTGGCTTACTGATGTATAGTGTATATGTATAAGTGTGTGTTGCAATCACAGCTGTACGTGTTGCAATCATAACTGTATGTTTAGAGTGCATGTGTTGAAGGAATTGACTGGTGGTATTTTTGCTCACTTGCTGTGCCCTTGTCTTCTCAATAGATTGTCCCATGAGTGAATGGAACATTGAAGCACTGGACTCCCTGAAAGTGAAACTCAAGCTGAGGTTATCAATGAGTGCAGGACTGCGTGATATATTACCAATAGCTGCTGGTGGATTCATGAGTGAATTGGAAGTGCAGCAAGTGACAAACCTGCGTAGCGATAATGAACAGATCGAGAAACTGATTGAAGAACTTAAACGAAAGCATGACAAAGATTTTGAAACGTTCTTGGGGATGTTACGACTTACCAACCAAAGAGTGTGGGCAGATGAACTGGAGAGAAAGGCAGAAGAGTTCAAACAAAGAAGTATGTGTGTACTGTCAGCTTGTGTTGTTGAAGGGGTGGGCACACCTTTTGAATTAATTAACTAGAAGTTGCAAGATGGCTTCTTCTTTGGCTACTCACAGTAGTGATATATGAGGGTTCCACCAGTAGTCAATGTAAATGCCTATAATACATCTATTTCCTCAGCCAGTGGGAGCGCTGATAAGCTGTGATTCAATCATTGGGACTCCTTGACCCTGTACTGTCCAGTTGCCACTCTGTGCAGAAACAAACTGTGTATGCGCATGAAACTGTGGTTCTAGTTAACCCCTACAGTTGTATTTGAGTTGCCTACAGTGTGGAAAGGCCAGTGGTCACTCCCTTCTGATAGTGTGATTAACCTTGTGTACACTAAGTTAAACCTCATATCCCTCCTAAAAGGCACTACCAGCATATATGGAACTTGCCACAGTGCTGTCTTTGTGGGGATGGTGGAGAATGTATGTTCTAATGCTGTAGCATTGGAGAGCTCTCTTCCTGCATAGGACTTGAAACTGGTGAAACAAAGCCTCCCATGAATGAGCAAGTGTGGGTTGAATGCTACAAGAGCCAACCTTATATTACTGAGTGAAATGCCCACTGAATGTTCGGACAATTAAATTCATTCATCGAATATTTGTCTGCCAAATAACTATTCAACTATTTAGTTATTCCTTTGTCCCTTAGTATGAAGGAATAGAAGAATAGAATAGTGGGACAATCAGAGGATGGGCGTGCTGGAATTTCCCACAGATGACATGTAAGGTCAAGGTTGATGGGCCATGAGGTCTCTAGTGAACACTAGAGAGTAAGCACTCTGCACTATAGTAGTATGGTTGCTGGTGATAGATAGAACAGGCTGCACACGAGAATTCCTAGGGCCAGTGTTGCTGTTTCGTGAGTGCCATTTTGTGGTGCACTCAAGTTTCAGGACAGGCGACCACTATAGGACCAGTAATGGTCATGGTGTCTGATGGACGTATATCCAGCAACAGTCTTGAATGGGTGCACTACCCAGTGCTACCCTACCCAGGTTTAGTGAGGCAACTCGCCCCAAGATTGATTGGTGACTAGAATACTACACCCGTAATAGGACAAGGAGAACAGAAGAAGTGTGCATGTGGTGTGTGTGTGCGTGTGTGTGTGCTTACGTGATTGTGTGCACACTTGCGTCTGTTTTAAGGGTCGAAGGAATAACTGAACAGTCGAATATTCATTTGGTAGCCGAATATTTGACCTTGGAATCATCATTTAGTCATCTGTTATCATGGCAACGGGATCTATGTGTGTTGAACGTATTGTGCGTATACATGTGTACATACTTATGCCACATCAACCAGTTAGATAATGCACACGAGAATCCCTAGGGCCACTGTTGCTTTTCGTGAGTGCCATTTTGTGGTGCACTCACATTTGTGTGTATATGTACAGTTTTAGTTGTAATTTCACTTCAATGACTAGGAGTGAATTCATACTTTGATTTATGGAGAACTGGTCTGTTTGTCTTTGCAGTTAAAAGTTCCATGGTACAACCACAACTTCCTTCGACTCCATCTATTCACTTAACCCAAGAAGGAGCTGTTGATCCTGTAGACATTCCTTCCGGTGAGTCCTTTAGTGGTTAGCTGAATCTCAGTGTGTCTTGTCTCAGTAGGCCTTCCCCTTCTGGTAGTAGCTAACGTATATAGACTATCCAAAGAAAGGCAGGTGTTTTAAAGGTGCATATAAAATAGTACTGGCCCTTATGCTGGAGTATAGACTGACCCTTACTTGACCTTAGGCTTTAACCCATTAGGGCCCATATTTTGCGTCAAATGAATGTATGCGCTTAAGGCCCAATGACGCATATTTACTTTTCCCTCTGTTTGGCTGCCAAGAATGGAGAAATGGTACCAACTTTTCACAGCACGCCCAGCAGTGATTTGGCCATCATTTTGGATTCATGTTGTCTCTCCTGGTTGTTCTTGCGCTGCACAATCAAGTGCCAAACTTTATGCGAAGTTAGCTACGTACCATTTTGCTGCGTGACCAGAAAAGCGATTTTACCATGTAGTGACTAGAGTGAATGAAGTCGAACAAATTGGCCAACAGCTACAGTGTCTCCTAGGTCCTTTCCTGGATCATAGAATTGCCAGCAAGTACAATACAAGAGTCCGCTTACCATTTGCTTCTTCCTCGGCTGTACGCACTTGCAAAGATTCTAGAGCTGGGCCATGAACCATTCATGAATCGGCTGATATGTACAGAATAAAAGCCTGTACAGTGCTTCACTCCTAAAGAGTAAACTATTTTGTTGTGTGAATAATGGCTTGTTTGATGGTAGTAGGTTATTGCCAAGCCGAAGGTGAGGCAAGTAATTGTGGTGCAGTGTCGTCCCCCGTTTGTATGTATGTATGTATATGTGAGTGTCCATGCAAAACCCGGCTTCGTGCATTTTTGGCAAAAATTGAGATACTGTACATAGTACATTATTTATGCGAAAGGTATAAACTGCTGCAGTGGTAGTTTCCATTTCCATTCCTTCTGCAAGATATTGGAGTGAGAAATGTTTCATGAATATGTATTTCATCAATTATAATATTCATTAGTTGGCATAATGATATTCATGAAGGTAATAAATAGATTCATGACATCCTCCACGCTTCAAATGGTAACATTGCTGTCTTTGGACAGGCACAACAGGGTAAGCTAGTCTTTGAAACTTGCAGTTTGAATGGCATAATCCCGTAAGGGCATGCAGCACCCATGTCCTTTGGCTTTGTTGGGGTCATCCTCCAATACAGCAAGTAGTGAGAAGAAAAATGGGAAGGTTAGGCTTTCTGAAGGCTGGCAATGGAAAAGAGTGCATTACGGAAAGGTGCAGGAGTGACTAGCTACAAACAGGCTAGATTGAGAAATGAGGTCAGGTACAGGTTCATCAAATATTAATTATGGAACGATGTAAGAGGTTAAAAATGGCAGTAGACGGAAACTTGGTAGAAGAGGTATTGACTGGAGAAGGGGAAGTAGAGAAACATATTACAGCAAGGAAGCCCATCCAGAGGGTGACCCATGCAGGCCAGGAAATGGATAAACACTCTAATTCACCCAAACTTGAGAGCCTTTCTTTTAGTTCATGGACATCAGCCATCACTTCAAATCCTTCTTCTCCCCTTCGCGGGTATTGTCTTTAACATCAACTTGTTCCGCTGTCACCATTCAACTAAAGCCTCCAGTGGTCCCTCGGAATTTGTTCGAATTTGTGGCGACTGTTTGCTGATCGCAGTCTACTCCTTCTGCCGGTTACTTAGTCCTCTTCCAGTTGCGCCGAACCACCTTCGAAATGTAAAGACTTCTAAAAGCCATTTTACAAGTGAAAGTAAGCAAGTGAGGTATCAAACGAAAGGTCTTGAAGAGATCTATAATATCCACCACATTGATTGACATTAGCACACACTATGCCGTCGAGGCAGACGATTTCGTTCGCAATTTTGGTTTTTCTGTGACACCAATACTGGTGTAGTTGGTAGGTTAGGTGTAATACCCGGTGATTACCATTATCAATTGGAAAATAAACCAGTGAGAGTGCCATAAGAGAATTTTGATGCTATAATGAGTACTTATGGCATGTTCATTTGTATTTTGATCCATGCAGACACAGATGGATCAGGACCCTCAACTCCTCCAGCAAAGAGGACCAAACCAAATGACACCAATCGAGGTACACACTATATATGTATCACGTGTTAAGTATCAACTTTCTCTAATGCACATGTGTGACATGTGCGTATGAATGAAGGTACTACTACACAGATTTGGAAGTTTGTCAAGTATCAGCCAGCTAGTGGAGATATGGCCTATTAGATGCAACCTTTATGGATAGGCGTTCTAAATTATAACACAATCACTTGGAATTATAGCAAAATATGTGTGTGTGTTTGTGTGTGTGGGTGCATGAAAGTAATGCTTCGCTACATAAGTTGACTAATGTCCACTATTTGACAAGTGGCCGAAGACCTTGTTAGTTAAGGGACCATGTGAAATAGCTATTGAACCAAACTCAGAAAGTAAACCAGCATTGAGTTGGAGTGCCAGCAGAATGTCCTCCTAAAGGACATGGTCAAAGTGCCTGCATGTACTTTGGACAAGATGCTACATAAGCATTTTCTTGCACTTTATTGGAAATGTCATCTGTGATTCCAATGAACAGGAAGGATTTGCTCAAGCATATACGTAACAGAAGTTTAAGATATTTCAACTTTGAGGGTTGAACTGACAAAGGCCATTGAGTTTGGAAATCCTGAACTTGTACCTTTCTTTTGCATAATTTGCTTGAACAAATCTTTCCTGTTAATCTGTGACACAACAATGAGCCTCTACAGCATCATCTTCATAATTCCACCAGCTACATAGCTAACAAGGTTCGCATGCAATGAAGTCACATGCCCTTCATTGTACCTTTTTGGGGTCCTGGGGCATGACTTATACATTAAGGTAGGACCCGACCATATTTGTGGAAATTTATATTTTCGATTTAAACTACTTTAGGTGATGTAGTGCATCTATTCTGAAAGACTTAGGACCCTAAAACTGTCAGGAACATGCTGATTCTGACCAAAATACATTTCATACGTACGAATCTGCCATTTTTCCAAATAGAACATCAAAGGTTACTCGTAGCAACCAAAATGGCTACATGCGTAGCTGAGTCCTAAACTGGTCAGAAATTGCCGCTGAAGAATCGTACTGTGCAGCATTTTAAGAGAAGGATCCTGCCATCACATCCTGGATGATTTTTGCACCATGCAAGTGTACATTGCTGTCAGCTTCGCTGGAGAAGAAGCTCATAATAGTGTAGGCCACTTCCACAGAGGCTATCGTATCCGACGATAGGATGTCTCCACGCTTTCAATATGACTGTAAGCTTTGACCATGTTTACACTGAATGTAGCACGAGATCCCTGCATGTTGTGGAGAAATATTACACTAGATTTGACCTAGTTGCAAATCTCTCTTTCAACTACCACAAATGTCCACTACTCAAAGAACTCTATGATCTCCATGCTGCTGAAGCAACACAACTGAATTGTTCTTCCCTGTTCTTCATGAGATCCGCTGGAGGTGGCCTACAGAACCTCAAAACATTCTGTGGCCCTTGAGTTGTATCTCATTACATACTTATTACATACTTTGCTATCCGCTGTCTTTTCTCAGAATGGTCATTTAGCTCCCGAATTCAATGAAATTAGTACCAAACGCGTACGAAAGCTCTTGGTTTGCTTTGGTTTGTAATGCATGGTTGCGAGTTTGCTTCAGCCATATTGCAGCGCGTTGACCTTGTCCTACTCCCCCTGGGAGAGCAATGATGGTGTGTGCAAAAGTTAAAGTGCTAGGCATGATCCCGTTAAAAGCTAGTATACATCTGCGTTCTGCAATCGAACACTTACTCTGCCACTATCTGAGCTATAACAGTCCCAAAATGAATGGAACTATCCCTAATTCGCCATTTAATGACACTGAATAATATTACTATGCCACCAGTCAATCACACGGTGTTCATATTGTGAACACAATAGCACATTGTGCCATGTGAACAGATCACTGCTAATCCAGTTTGGAATCTGATCCCTAACAGTGGTCATATGAACGGGGTACTAGCTAACTGTCTCTGCAAGAAAACATGCACTCTACCTTGCAATGGGATGGTAGGCAATAGACTACCATAAGGTGTAACAACACATAACTAGCTGGTGCATGTCTGGCCAGTCGGAGTCCTCCCACTCCATTGCCAATCTCAAAGCGAGGCAAGTAATCTTGATGCTTGGGTCAATATGGGCTTGTATGTATATATGTATCTATTTACATTACATTACATACACAAAAAATGTATATTATATAATTATACGTATGTAGCATTCAATTTGGGACACCTCTATTGTGCAAGAGTCACACTAGCCCCTGGTGAACATGCAGGGAGCTGTTCTGTTGTCAGCGGTCGCCATGCATCTACTCATAATAGCAATTTCTTACTAATAGCTGCATGCATCTCGCTCTTCGATGCAGTAGTCCATTGAGTTTTGGACCACAGATGGCTGCCTAGTCTCCACCATTCTGTGTTACATCATTTGCATGATGTGGCCCAGGCCCCGTACACTGCTCCCTTGTAGGACGTGCTCTAACCTTCATGGTTAACACAATTCAGTCATTATCTGGCTTGCTACCTTTGTCTGTCAGTCAGACAGATCAGTCAAGATAGAGTATAGCTATATTGACCAAATGCACTTTGCTTACTCAAGTTTGCTTCCCTTCGTTCCCTTTGGCCTATAATACTTTAGCTAAGTCAGTTGTGGGTATGAATTACCAATAGAGTTGTGGATGATTTCTATTCTGATTATTGATGCAACCTTACTTGTAACAACACACCATTTGGACAGAGGGCTGACATTTTAACTACTGGTGTTCACATCTAATTGGAATGACATTAACTATGTATGCCTGAATGTTTTTCAATGTACATTTGGGTACCCCATGCACATTTATTCCTGTAGTTGTGTAGGAGAGTTTGACATATAACAATCTGCCCTTCCACCCTGCTCTTTCTCACTGTTTGTGCAGGAACAGTGCTAGGTGATATTGGGCATTAATGCTTTGTGTGTACAAATATTGTCTTTATAATTGTACTCATCCATGCATGTACCAGTAGAGTGGCTGTCATCTCTTTCTTCATACAGGAACTTCCCAACCATCTGGTGAGACCAGTGGGGCTGCTCGGACAGAGAGCCAAGCAGGAGCACAAGGTATGTAGCATGCAGTGTTGTGATGACATGTAGTGAATCAAGTCCTCTGCATGCTGAATGTCTATGATGCACGCAGTTTTGATGGGATGGCAGCTTCTATTTAGGTCACTTTGTGTACTAATGGATGGTCTATTGTGTCTGTTATGTACAGGCTGCTGTGTGTAGGTGAGATTAGTGTATATTCATACTGCAGTGTACTCGCCAGAATGTGTGACCATGGGGTATGTGGTGTGTTCAGAAGACTGTGTTTTTGAGTCTAAGGTTTAGTTCACTTAGCTTTGGTTGGCGAGAATGCTGCAAACACTACTAGTAATGACATTAGGCAGTCAAACTAAAGTCCTAAGGTGTATTGGTTGTCAAGGTAACATGTGTTAGCTACGTCACACTCAGCTAGGTAAGGATTGTGTAATTGGATCTGTGGACCTGGGATTGCCTTATTCCTGCATGCTGGTTGGTGCTATGGATCCTTCTGCATTCATTAATAGAATGTGGTCAGTTGGTCTTACCGTTTTTTGGGGCGCCAAAGGCACCCCTATATTGTTTTCACTTTTAGGTATTCGTATGGCTTCATGTTCGTAATGGACTCAGTATGTCAGTGTGTATATTTCGGGCAATTCAAGATGGCGGCGCTCAAGGTCTACGCTTTACAAGACTCGCAATCATCTGTGTTCACATTTCGCCGACTATCTATCAAATGAAATTAGGACATAAGTATGTGACACAGTAATACTAGTAAGAAGCCTATTGAAAGAGTCTCCTGTGAGATATAGCTCCAAATATCACGAAGACTGAGCGTCGGGCATTTTAAAATGGTGGTGCTCTGAGACGAGTCGCTATTGACTTACTAGATTTCAACTTCCTCTCTTGCCTAGTACTTTAGTTGCTTAAAGGGGGATTTGAACCATTTGTTCATTATAATATACCAACGCAAAGAGGTTCCTTGGACGAATTGGCTTGAGTTTCAACCGAAAAGCCTGATATATTGCAAATGATGGAAACTACCCTTGTGGAGTTCGTTTAAACAGTGGAACAGTGCGTCACACTTCAGAAAGTCATAGCACCAAAGTGTGCGAAGGTTAGTACTCATGGAATTGAAGTTATACTGTGGGCAGGCAACATGCGCTGTAATGTCCCTCCATTTACAATAGACACTGCTAGCTAGCTAGCGCTCTGTGTCTAGCTACCCTCCCCCTCTCTCTCTGTGTGTGTGTGTGTGTGTGTGTGTGTGTGTGTGTGTGTGTGTGTGCACGGGCTATTGTGTGTGTGCATGTGTGTGTGTTTAATCATGCGTGCATGTGTGTGTGTGTACCCATGTTTGGTGTAGCTATGTTGAGCAATGTTACACTGAAGTATACCCGTCCATTGGAGAGTTATATCACAAAAACTAATTCATCTTCTTTGCGATAAAAGTTTTTGAGTTACTCATGATAGGTACCGTGTATCAAGAGCTGACAGATCTTGCAAGTTCAGTTGAAAGATAATTTGCTGAGGCACTAGTCTCAATCTAGAAAGGTGACTCAGCGACTATCAACTAGTTGAACCACTGCTTTCTGAATTATCAGAATGGTATGCAGCATAAAATGAGCGTCAAACATGGCATTGAAAGGACCTACAGACAAATGGTACAAGGACAGAAGGACAAAGACGGCAACAAACAATGGTGGTTTAGTTCCTCACTTTCGGTTTCTAGCCCACCTGGCCATATTGCAGCCATTTCCGACAAAAATTTTAAATGCTTTCTGTCCTGACGAATAATTAGAGCCAAATGGTGGAAATTAGAGAGATGGGAAATTTGTCAGGAATAGCATACACTTGAACGAATCTTTTTTTACCTGACGAAACTTAGAATGATGAATGTTTAGAGCAGATACAGTAGTGTGGTGTGTAATGGACTTTCTTGGAAAGTGACTTCTTGTTATATCACTTGTGGGGGGGGGGGGGGGGGGGGGCATCAAACCATGGCCATGAATATAATTGTATGACTTCATCAGCACCAGTTCATTCAGTGTTAGCTATCAGAATTGTGTTCTACATCAGTCAGCGAGCCTGGATTACATTCCAGTGTGGAGGTTTTGCTACCTGGAGCCCTTGTTGAAAGCCTGGGTATTATATCTGTTGTTTGTGAGCTTACATACATACATATATACAAATGGGGGACAACAACGCATCACGATTACTTGCCTCGCCTTTCGGCTCGGCAATAATATTGTCCATAGTGTGCCAGTTTGGCGAGCTAAGTATGAGTGCCTAAATTCGCATTGTTTTGCTTGTACAACTTGTTATTGCTCTGCTTTCAGAATGTGCCCAAGCAAAGTCGCAGTATGTCCGACCATATTCTTCAAGCGAGCCAACACTATGTCTTTAAATTTAGGTTGTCATATAGCAATTGGTGAATCTGATTGGCCAGAACAGGATTTTGTACTAGACGCAAGTCATATTGCACAATAATACTGGACACTTCTGCAGGGGGTCTGGCGTGCGAGACTATTGCATCACCACATAAAAGTTACGTACCCATTGTTTTCAAAACATGGCTGCTGCACTGCAATTGGTGTAATAATGTCACTTTACTGTTGCAGTAAAGAACAGGATAGCAAAGCAGCTAAAAGATGATTTTTGTATTCAGGGACAATAGCAATTCACGCAACATAGATATTATATAACAAACCAGGACGTTTCGACCCGTGGGTCAAAACCCGACGCCATGGGTCGTGGGTAGGGACATTTGGTGTCAAAACGTCCTGTTGTTCAGCTGACAAAGACCCACAGGTCGAAACATCCTGGTTTGTTATATAATATCTATGTTGCGTGAATTGCTCAAAAACCTTTTTGTTCACATATGATGCAACAATGAGCTTCTACAGTATCATTGACTCTCCTTGTTTACTTACTGCAGCTGATCAAAATGACTTAGTGGATTTTGCCATTCTCACTGCAAATGAAAGGGAAAGGCTGGCAGTGACTGACTTCCTTCAGCTGAATGATTATCCTGACCTTGAATATAAGGAGCCAAGAGCGTGCAATTACTCTCGGGATGTATTTCTGAAAGATAAACGTGCTAAACTTGAAAATCTACCAGATGGACCCAACTACCAGGTCTTCACAATTACAGTTGGTAAGCACAGGCGAGTGGGAGTTCATTTCCATTGTGAATTCATGGGTCCTTGGGGAGCCCAGGACAAAACTTTCAAACTTCTGAGGGAAGCCAAAGAGCAAAAGTGGCCACTTCGATGGATCTTTGTAGTTGGCTGCTGTGGAGCATCCATCAGTGAGGGGAAGAAGGAGGATTATCCTCGTGGGACTATTCTCGTTGCTGAACAGATCCAGGACTACCTATTTAAAGGAAAGCTGGAACCAGCTAATACAGGCCAAGATGTGAATCCAAGTGCAGAACCAGAACGTACAGTTCAAGTTCAGCTTGATTCTCAAAGTTACGAGTTCAAGGGCTCAGCAAGAGCTGTCACAATGAATACAAAGTGGCTAGATGGTTTGACGGGTGTCAAGCTTTCACCGCACAGGGGAAGTGACTATGGTAATGTGGATGCAAAGAGGGTGCCCTATTTGTCAGGCCCTCTGGTCATCAAGGATGCAGTGTTTAGCGCCAGGTTTCGTGGAGCTGATGTGGCTGCTGCCGGTGTAGAGATGGAAGCGGTTGGAGTGATCAATGCTGTAAATGCAATTCATGATTATGAAAACACTCCTGAAGAAAAGCGTCCTACAGTTATACTTGCTAAAGGTATTTCTGACTACACGGGTGGTAAGGGAGAGGAGGCCAGCTGTATGCTCTTTGGCAAAGAAACTGCTATCTGTTCTGAAGATGACCTTCAAGTGTATGCCACTATGCAGTCAATTGCCCTAGTCATTCGATTTGTAGCAGCGAAAATACAGTTCATATAAGAAACACCTGGTCCTCTTCAAGTCCCATAGCAAACAAATAGCTTTAGTAATGGCATTAGATCATTAGCATACACAACAATTCATTTATGCAGTTTGTACTTGTAGTGTTTATGCACTTTCATTGTAGCTCCTTAGATGTACTAGCTCCTGTCCAATCGTGAATAGCTGATTATATAGTTAATAATCTCGGTATTAATAATCATACTTAGCTTTCATTTAGTTTTGTGAGTTATTATTAAAATGATCACTGTTTGCTGTTGATATTATCAAGTAGTGATTCATATGGTCAGCTGCATGTGACTGTCATTGCTTTCCACTGTGCACGAAGCTAGTTTGATAATATGAACCAATTCTCTTTGCTATAATTATATGTAATTGCACACTGTACTATTGTATAATATTATCGTTTGTGCTTGGGAAGTGTGGCATGCAGCAGGTATTAAAATCTTGACTGTGACCTAACTTTGATGCTGATCATGACAGTCCAACATGGCTTCCTGCTGCTCCTTGACAAAGCTCTTGAAAAGTACTAGTATCAATCGATAGACTAGGTCACTGCTAGCTAGGAGGATCCAGAACCAACTGTACCTGATCAAATGCATGAATTGGAAGAAAGTATACATGAGAGCAAGAGCGCAACATGAAGATGATGTAGAACACAGCATGCACTGGGTAGGAGCCCCACCCCCACAGTCATACCCTAACCCCCTTACACCAATGCAGGTTCACAATTACATAAGTTGACAGCAAACCAACTAGTTAGAATCTGGATGGATAGGGGCTGGCAGAGGGGAGAAACTGCAAGGTGGTAAGGATTAGTTGCACGAAATTAGCACGATTCATCCAACTACACATGTACACCCTAGCTGGGAGATCACTATAGCCCTGTCCCAGGCTCAGGCTGCAGCTGTGTATGTACTGTATCATATCTTGCACCACAGCAATTATAGTACGTGGCAAGCAACTCGAGAATCAATTGTGAGAAGGTGGAGCATGTTTTGATTGCTATAGGGTGGAACCTAATGTGACAGAGGGAAAGGTATGTAAACACAATAATTTTAGTGATCAACAAAACTAGTCACCCACCACAAACTTTAGCAGCTCTGCTGAAATTTGTGGTAACGACAACAACATCGGCAGAACTAATCACTTTAATTTACCCCTAGCTTGCATAATCACACTGGGTAACTAGCAACACACAATCCCTGCTTTTCCACCAATAATTATTCCCTCTTTCCCAACACAGTCACTTATCACCCAACTGCTCCCTCACTCACATCCAACTCCATGGACTCCTCCCCCTGACCTGAAAGAGCATGGTAGAATTGACAACTGTTACATGAACTATGTAGTCATCACACAGCAATATATTCCCACACATACATACACAAAACACAGTCCATGCTCTGTCTACCACACTGTCCACATATAGTCCACACACACAACACAGTACAGTCAATTTCAGGATGGTTGTCCAAATGATAAATGACAAGTGGTGTGATGGTCACAGCAACATTACTAATAATGACGTCACATACAGTATTATTGTACGTATTAACTGTGTTATTACAATAAAGATTGATAACATTCCCTACACCTACACATGACAAGGTCAGTGAGTCAGTGTCAATCCTAAAACAGGAATGTCCCCATTCCACCCATCTCCTGTTGTTCTCTGACAAAGATCTCAAAGAACTGGTAGATTAAGGTCACTGCTAGGAGGATTCCAGTTCCAGAACCAATTGCACCTATGAATTGGGAGTGAGAATGTGAATAGACTTTGATCATGCGTAGAAAGTAAACTCCCAGTTAAAGTAATCTATATCTGATGGCACACATCTTACATGAGCCACAGGCCACTTAAGCATATGCATACACTGCCAGAAACACAATTCATACACTACTGTTTGTACTCATTGTTCCCAATCCCCACACCCATTCACACACACCCATGCACACACACACGCACACACACACACACACACACACACACACACACACACACACACACACACACACACACACACACACACACACACACACACCACACAGCTCACATCTTTAGCTGAAGACCCTGAAACGTCAATCCAAGTCTTTGAGAAGAAGGCACAGGAGCCCAACATGAAGATGATGTAGAACACAGCATGCACTGGGTCTGTTATGATGTGGCCTATGCTCTCTGGTGGTGAGAGGTAGTAGCAGAGACCACCCACTGGGTAGGAGCTCCACCCCCCATAGTCACCCCACACGCCCAACAGTTTCACAGTGAAGGCAACCAACTTGCTAGCGTCTGTGTGCATGGGAGGGAAGGGATGGAAAGAGGGGGAAAGAAACATTGATAAAATATCCATGAAGTTAGTGACAATAATAAATACAAGTCAAATTTCCTCACACACTGTAGGAGATCACAAGTGCTGGGGGAACATTTCAGGACACACATCAGATTGCCCAATGACATCTACCACCCTTCCCAGGCCACACTCCCTATACTACGTACTCTCACCTTCTACCCCACCCTTCATTTCCTGTCCCACCCCTTACCTGTGAAATAACATAGAGGTTGGAGACCAGTGCACTCTGCAATATGATGGGGATGTTGGAGGCGTAGAACAGCTTGATGGGGTAGGAGTACTGGCCTCAGAACCGAGCATTCTTGATGGGCAGGTCCACTCTGAAACCCTGAGGAGCGGGAAGGCAGGGGAGGGGAGGGGAGGGGAAGGAAGGCAGAGGAGAAGGTAATTAGTGTTGGAGGTATGCAACTTCCAGGAAAATGGTGGTATATACTGTAATGAAGAGATGGCAGAGGCTGGAGGGGTGAACACATCTTGAGGTTCACTGTCAGAGAAACTTAACTTTCAATCTCTCTTACAACCCATTGGACATTGTACACACTATTCATTACTAGCGGAGAAGCCTGCCTTTGACAGGCTTCTCCGCTCCAGCTCCCCACGATGGCCCCCAAACAACAGCACCCAGCAATGAAGTTCTGGTGACATTGCCTAGACACTGGCCTAGTGACGCAAGTGCACAACTCATGGTGAAGTGTGCATGCCAATTTGTAGGACACAAGACATCTAAGACAAAATTCATTGGCTATATGTATATATCCACACCGCAGGTGATCTACATGTACGGCCTCTACACACAATAGAGTTGCACCATACCTACACCCTTGAATGTAGGATGAGTGTGGAGTGGAACCAGAACAGCTTGCTCTGCGCCGCCAAACAAATGCAGAAACAACAGCCTGGAAGCAACCACAGCAATTGAAAATGGCTGCCAAATGGCACAACTGCAGATAACGTTCGAAACCACTCAGCAAAAGCACTGTAGAACTGTAGACAAAATATTCTCCTACTTCCTATCATTTGAGCACTACAGCTGATGAGGAAGAATACAAAACACGAAAAATGACAACGGTGTTTTCTACATGACTGCACACTTGCGCTTGGAAGTAAGGCTGCTCTGTATACTCTACAGCCTCCCCTCCTCGTTTCTTTCGCCGGCTCTTACTTCTGCTCAGCCATAGTGCTACGTTTTGTTTGTATTACAGCATACAAGCAACCAGTCCACCACTATCCCTACATAGACAGCACTATAGTATAGACTACGCAACTGATAACAAGCATTGTCAAATTAACGCAGCCATTATCCAATGCCCTCCCTCACCTGGAAGTAGATAACCACTGCAAACACGAGGACAGTGGCTGTGAGTTTGGTCAAGTTGGGAAGGTTGGTGCGCTGGAAGCCACTTGGTGTCTACGTGACGGAATCCGTGACGGTGAGGAATCAATCTTCCTGTGGACATTATTTATATTGTAGCTGTGCAGCTATTACTGCTCCCTGTTACCTGCTGCTTGCTACACCGTCCAGCGCCTAGCAAGCCAGCAAGCCGGACTGTGTGGACAACTGCCATTTTCCTATCAGCACGTGATTTCCGATTGATAGGCCCTAGGTGGGTTGGCGCGCCGAAGGAGAACGGTTTCCCTCTGTATTATGGAAGAAATCTGCTCTCTCTGCTTCAATAAACCTAACGACTCCCGATGTGTTCCTAAGTCGATGGCTTCAGGAGGTGAGCATGCTTTGCGAAGGTGTTCTTTCTGTCATTTGCCGTTTCCTTGACAATTTAATAAAAGTTAGCGCTCCTGTGCACTCGCCTCTGCAGATCCTCCGAATTGTTCGGTGTGCGGACAAGTGTGGGAGCCTCAACTGATCGCTCACACTCAATCCGGCAAAGCAGTTCCCATTCGGCGCAGGCCGACAGCTCCAGGGGTCAGCCTGTACCGACGGTGTCAAAAGGAGCCACCTTGTCCAGTTGGGGAGAAGTGCACTTTCGCTCATTCAGAGGAAGAGTTGCGTCACTGGTTTCTAGGCAGGGTGATGGAAGAACCTCGGCTGCAGCCTCCCCAGGGAGTGGAGCCGCCGTACCAAATGTGCAAGGATGTTGAGAGAAATAGTTATTGTCCAAATGATGTGCAGTGTGTCTCCCCACACTCGAAAGAGGAGCTGGATGCCTGGAAGAAGACTGACCAGGCTCTCCTCTCCACTGTGGAAAGGTACGTAACTCCAGTGTATGATGTGTGCATGTATTGTTAGCAACACTGTTTATGTAGTTACAAAGGTACTTAAAATTGTCCAAATTGTGACATGAAGTGAAGGACTCCTACCTCAGCAATATATTAACCCTCCTACGTACCTCGGCCTTTATTAAGCTAGGGATGATGCAGATTTGTTACATCTCCATGTGATGCAAGAAAAAATTCTAAGCATAAACACAGCTAGGCCAATGGAAGAGGGCCACGTCCGAAGACTGTTAAGCACAATGAAAGAGGGTTATGTTCGAAGACCTCTAGGCAACGTGCTGAATCAAGACACAATCAGCGTCATTACTGTCCGTAGACCTTTGAAACCATATAGGGCTAGAATGAATGTGGCGCGCTGGGAATCGAACCCATGACGTTCAGCTTTAGCTGCCAGTGCTCTAGCAATTGAGCTACGCCATGCCGTCGCTTTCCAGCCCTACATATGTCGTTTCAAAGGTCTATGGACAGTAATAACACCAGTTGTGTCTTGATTCAGCACGTTGCCAAGAGGTCTTTGGACATAACCCTCTTCCGTTGTGCCTAATGGTCTTCGGACGTGGCCCTCTTCCATCGGCCTAGCTGAGTTTATGCTTAGAATTTCTTCCTGCACCTGTTCTTCACACATCAGTAATCCTGCAGTCTAGCACCTCCATGTGATATACCAGACTGGGCGGAAGCAGTTTTGCAATGGTCAGACCAAAGCAAGCTTTCTTGCCTTCTTTGCTCACAATTTCCATTCACTGCAGTGAAAATTTCTTGTGCTCAAGTGATATAGTAATGTCGGCAACGTACTCATAGCATTTCTATGAATTAGTGATGTTGATATGTGTACTTTAGATTGCTTTAGAGTAGCTTCCACCACTTTATTGCTGCCACTGAAAATGGCCATTGCTGAGTGAATAGCCTGCCATTTCTGCAGCAGGGAGATACTCAGTCATGCCCGACCAAGCTAAAGCTTATAGGAACACATTTGGGGGAATAAACTCATCTATCAATTAATCCAATATTTAGAAGCAAGTTTTCAGGTAAGTCTACGGAATTAGGTGGAACCCTCTGGCTAAATCCTTCTCAATGTTGTTTCCAGTTCTTTCTGAAACGTTGGTCTAGCCATGGCCTGAGCGACTGGCTGCTTCTGCCCCAACTGTATACAGTAAACCATTGACCCTTTCACATTTCTTCATTTAAGATACGTAGCTAGATCATTCAAATGGGAGTGGCACTGGTAATGGTCCAATCTTGTTTTGTAGTGACCCAGAAACTCAGAGAACTGCTGTATTGGATGTGAGAAGGCAGAAGAAGTACTACGTGCTACCAAGTAGGTGCACGGGGTAGAGGTGTCAGTGGTGGGTATTGCTTTATTGCAATTCTGTTTGGAAGAGTCTCTGTGTTTGAGTCATTGCCCTTTCCTCCTGCTATACTTGCCCATTCATTGTGACAATGAGCAAGAATGGCTTTTTATGAAAACACACTGTCGTGTGTATGGGGAAGGAGGGGAAGGGAAGGGGGGTACAGTACTCTGTACTAATATTGCCTTTATGTTACTCAGTGCTATTATGTGTATAACATGAAGCTGCATTCAAACAGGGCTTGAAACAGTGCACATTTAGGCCACCTCTCACTTAGTCTCATATCCAGCCCTATTCTGCATAGCCAAACATGTGGGAACATGTACATTCTGCTATCTGTCAGACAATACGACACACGGTTACAGTGTAGTAACATTTAACACCACAATTATGGACATGAGACTAAGCAAATGTGTGAGTCACCAGCTAAATGACACATCCCAGCAGTTGGGCTGGTATGCAAGGAATGTTAGTGCACTGCAACAGTGACATATATACAGTCGATAGCTGGGTTGAGATGGAACATGTGTGCATACACAATACAAAGCAATGATCAGTGTGTGAGACCAAGCTGCCGATCTTGCATGAAGGGACAATGACCCAAAGAGTATCTGGATATGCCATTTTGCTAGCCTTTGTTTCTGTTTGCATGGTGATGTTTAGGGTGCATCTTGTTTGTTTAGCCCAGGCCATTCGCAGTAGTATGAACAGGACCAATGTGGTTTGCACTGAACCAATGTACATTGAAAATGAACACATAACTCTGAGGGTGCAATAACAATAGTTTTTCCATGATGGCCAACAGGGTCTTGACGTGCAGCGCTATTGAATGACATACCTACAGTACTTGTGACTACATTGTACATGAAACTTGTGCAAATGCTGTTCATTAAAGCATGCATTTTGGGTTATGTGTGCTGACAAGCTCATGTGTTTGTTATGAGGCTCTGTAGTTCCACAACCTGTACATCTCACCTTTGCTAACAGCTAAAGATGACCTTTGTCTAAATGTGTTGCTACTGTCCATGCTACATAGGTAAATTACTTGCTAACCAGTTCACTTCTATGTTCTGTCAACAGTTGACACACACACACACACACACACACACACACGCACGCACACACACACACACACGCACGCACGCACGCACGCACACACACACACACACACACACACACACACACACACACGATGTGTACTCTAGAGTGTGGCATGCACTGCGTTGTGATATGTTTGTGAAAGGTTGTTTGAATATTTGGGGTGTTTCGGGTAGAGGGTAGGTTAAGAAGAATGGTTTAGACAGTAAGGATCCATACTCTGCCTTGTTATTTACCAGTGTATGTTTCTGTAAGGACTACCTCCTACATTATATGTGAGATACTGTTCATCGCTGATTAGTTCATTGATTGATCATACAGTAATTAATATATTCTGATTGCAGCATAACTGTTGTGTTTACCACATCAACTGTTACCTCCTTTGCTGGCAGGTATCATCTTGTTCTTGTTACTGTTTGGTGCTCTGAGTGCCTGTTTCACTAGCCACATTGGCTGGGTGACAGTGGTAAGGGCATTTCTGTGGCACAAGTACACGCAACCAAATGTTAATAGACCTACATGTGTCTTGTTGTTGCTGGTCATGGTGTCTTGTTCTCTTGTGTTCACAGATGAGCACAGTGGCAGTTGGGGTTGTCATACCATGCTGCTGCTCGTATTTCAATTTGTTTAGGTGAGTTATAGCAGCCTACGTATGTGATGTGACGCTTGAGTTGGAGGTGATACTGCAGCTCACTTGCATGCCATTGTGTTCTTGTTCACACCAGAG
Organism: Ianthella basta; assembly: GCA_964019415.1. Classification (NCBI taxonomy): domain Eukaryota; kingdom Metazoa; phylum Porifera; class Demospongiae; order Verongiida; family Ianthellidae; genus Ianthella; species Ianthella basta. Next base: position 833,046 of record OZ025874.1, on the reverse strand, counting down.
CTGGTGGTGCTGTGCAGACTGAGAGGCCGGCAGGAGAAGCAGGTAACACTTGTTGCCTAGTGCGGCAGCCATTTCTGCAAGACGCTGCTCTTCTGGTGTAGATTGGGTATTCCCCTCTGGTCATAGTCAGGGTGTACAGGTGTAGGCTGCCTCCTTTCAGGAGGGACATACATTAGACCATGCTTAGGATATACTGAACTAAACAGCACTCTGTTTGTCAATTGGTCTCTGTGAGTAATTGCTGTATGCTCTGAGTCCAACAGCTACCAGTCACACTTGCAAGTCTCCCCCACTAGCCTATCAAAGTTCCCACCTAACTGAGACACAAAGTTCTGTGGCACTTGTCAAGAACAAGGCCTCTGCATTAGACAGCCATTTAACTAACTGCACGGCCCAACACAAAGGACGCTATATACTTGTAGCTAGCAGTGTTGTTACGTAGTTGAACATGTTGTGACCACTTTGCTTTAGGATTTATGGATGTTGCATGTACTGTAGCTACAGTTGGAGTTGGTAGAGCTGTAGCCAGATGTGTGAGCTTAGGCATTCTTGGTAGCTGCCTCTTGTTACAACTTACAAGTGGGCGTGTCTGTTGTGGTTGCTCTAACCAAACAATGTGGTCCCTGCGACTACTGTTGGGGTGTGTCCAGGGAACACAATGATTTGAGATTTGCATAATATAGAAGATAGGCAAGTAAATTAACCTTCGCAGTTGACACTATAACGCTCTGTGGTACCAGTAGCTAGCAGACCTACTGTAGTCTTATTCTTATCATTGTATATATATTCTTATCATTGTAAAGTCGCTGCCAGTCTAGATCTGTTACAGGGAATATACAAAAGTGCACTGTCCTTACAGCTTTGTAGCACTTTTAAGCTTTAGCATTCATTCATCTCCCTTTGTGAATTCTGCCAACATGTCAGTCACTCAACTGGACCGCTGTTTAGTTGTTCCACATTGTCCACAATTTATCATTAATGTTAGCTAGCAGCATTTAACAACATTTTGTAATGACAGAAATATCCCAGCATATCACACTGTACAGTTGGATACCCCACACCTATAGCTACTCTGCTATCCTTTTGTTTCTCTGTACAGCAACTGTCCAAGCATCTGGTGAGGCCAATGGTGCTCCTCAGACTGACAGCCAAACAGGAGCACAAGGTAATGTTGGACCTGGTGGTGTGTAGTTTTGCGACCATTTGACCCACTATGAATTACATTCAACGCCTTGACTCGTGTCTGTCTTTGTTCATACAGAATTGACAGAATGTCGAGAAACTTCAGCTGCTGCCAGCTTGGGTACAGATTCTCCAGAAATGGCTGATGACACAGCTGTGGAGGCTCCTCCCCCAGCAGACACCCTCAGTGCAGACCTTGAGAAGAAGTTAGTCTGTGCCTGCAGTAGTGACAACTGTGCTGAGGGCTCAGTGTCACAACTTGACACAGCAACGGCTAGTTGTGCCGGTAAGTAAGCAGACTTTCACACCTTGATAGCTGTCCTTCCTATAGTTCCTTGTGAATGTAGTGAAAGGCAAGTCCTTCACTTGTGCATTTCCACATATGTATGCACCCTGCACTTTCAACCAGCTTTGTCTGAGGTATGGAAGCTCTCAAATCATATCTGGTGTGCCCGCTTATGAAATGACCCTGTACGTTAAGACAAAGGAACAGGGTTGGCAGTGATGTTATTCTACAATGAACAGTCTATACCAATGCTACATTGCATTCATGCTACACCAGCAAGTACCCCAGCTTGTGCCAATGTACTGCAGTTGGACTCTCACATGCACTGGTGTAGTTAGGTGTTGCTGTGCTACACTTTCCTCTGTCTTTCTCTCTCTCCATTGCCAGAAACTGGCCCAGTGTCTGATGACACCAGAGATGTTCCTCAGCCCAAACGAGGGGCAACAGCTCAAGGTAACACTCACTGCACCTGGTGGAGTGTGGTGTAGTGTCATTCTGCTAGTAAATGGGATTTCCAATGGTGTAATGGCCTGGAGTTGAGTATTCCCCTCTGTTCATTGGTGCCAATGTATGTCTACAACGAGCACAGTATCTCAGCTTGTCATGTTGAACAGTTACATACACTATCCACATTACTGAGAAGAAACTGTCAGTCTATTCTTATTCTCTCTCCAGAAGCTGGCCCAGTGTCTGGTAACACTAGAGGTGCCCCTCAGCCCAGCAGAGAGGCAACAGCTCGAGGTAACACTCACTGCACCTGGTGGAGTGGAGTGTAGCAACTATTCTGCTAGTGGTAGGGATCTCCCAATAGTGTAGTGGGGATGGTCACAATTAGAGGTCTGAAACTAGGCAGTCTCCTTGTCAAGACACATGAGTAGCTCAACATGGTCTCTCTCTGTGTGTGTGTGTGAGTATGCCAGAAGGGTGACAGATCTGCAGCGGACAGGTCTGGCATTTGGAGGTTGAATACTTGGTTTTTGCTTTGGTCACAAGTCTGCGGAAATTATAGCAACTTGTGTAATTCTCTCTTATAGGTGGTAGCGCACTTATGTACCAGTGTTTAGCATTGGTAATGCAACTTATGCTAGACATTACCAAGCGTAAGTGGGGAATTCTATGGCCACGAGCCCAGGACGGATACTCTGGTGCCGTCACTCAAGGCCATACCCCACCTCTCTCGTGTCATGGGTCTTGCAAGCCCATAGATGAGTACCCCTATTGAACCGAGTGGGCCATGCGACTGGGGTGATAAGGCTAGTGTCTCTGCAGCCAACGGCGCCACTGGTTTTGTTGCCCTTGTGTGTGTGGCAGCATGTATTTATGGTTGAAAATGACTTGCTTGAAATTCTTGTCCTGTATAATGCAAACTAACAAGAAGGCACTGCATTTCATTGGATAAAGTACATTATTTTATGGTATATCACATTACCATGGCAACAGGGTGGTAACTGGATTGTGGCATAATTTATGTTATATCTCACACGAATCCTCTTGTGAGGAGCGAGTAACTAATACTTAATGAGCTACATTTAACCTCTCCTGTGTTTTCCTGACATAGAAACTGGCCCGTTGTCTGGTGACACCGGAGATGTTCCTCAGCCCAACAGAGAGGCAACAGCTCAAGGTAACATGCACTGCCTGGGTGTAGTGGAGTGTAGCAACCATTCCACCAGTAGTTGGGATCTCCCAATAGTGTGGCGGGGTTGGGTATTCCCCCCTGGTCGTCGGTCACCCCTCCAGGGTGTACCAGTAGCTCAGCTGTTGTACACGAATATCTTGTGTCTGTCTGTGTTTGCATACTATCATGTTGTTTGTGCTATTATAGTCATCAACTGCTTTCATTACCAACTCCATTGTTTGCAACGTAGCTATGTATGTATGTCTCACATTGTTCTTAAATTGGGCAGAAGTAGCTGCTTGTGAATTAGTTGTTTGAGAATATGTAGTGACTCTCAAAATATGTGCCAGTAATTGTCTACAACAAGCACAATATCTTGGCATGTCATGTTGTACAGTTGGATACATCATATACATGTCGGTGAAGAAACTGTCATCAGGGATTCATTAGGGTTAGCTATAATCTTCCCTCCCCCCCTTGAAAAATTGGCAATGTCACCATACAATCATCCCCCTTACTTCTTGTATTGTCCTGCCTTAAGTCCCCCCCCCCCCCTTGAGGAAATTTCTGAATGTGACACTGGTCATGTTTTTCTTAATCTCTCTCCAGAAGCTGGCCCCGTGTCTGGTGACATTAGAAGGGTTTCTCAGTGCAGCAGAGGAGCAACAGCTCAAGGTAACACTCACTGCACCTGGTGGAGTGTGGTGTAGACACATGAATAGCTCAACATGGTCTCTCTCTCTCTCTCTCTGTGTATGTGTGTGTGTGTGTGTGCATTTGCATGTGCGTGAATGCATGCGTGTGACTGTGTGTGCGTGGTGTCACAGTTACAGTGCTGTGCTAACTCAGGTTACTTTCAAGTCTCAAGTCTGTACTGACATTGAGAATAGCTTTACAATCCAACCCTGTAAAGTCACTGTGCCTCCTCCTTGAGTAGCTACATGGCACTATCTTCTTCCTAATCCCTCAGCTCACAAGCATAGTCCTTCACCCCTTGAAGGAGCTCCAGTGCGTTTTGCCATCCTCACAGCCAATCCAAGAGAACAGAATGTGGTTCGCCATTTTCTCAAGTTGGGTGCGGGTGCTGTGTGGGATGGAGCACAGAAGTGCACTTGGGACAATGATGCACTACTTGGTGAAGTGGTAAGAGTTGAGTTTGTCCATAAAACAAGTGACTACGAAGTGTTTAAGCTTGTGGATAAAAAGAATGCTAGCAATGTGGTGGCCGGCGTTCACATGAAGTTACCGCAAGTGAATGCCACCATAGTTGGTGGTGTTACTGGCTCAACATTCCAGCTATTAAAAGAAGCTGACAAGCAAAACTGGAGCCTTGAGGTCATTTTTGCTGTTGGTTGCTGTCAGGTAAATATGGAGAAGCCAGACTATGGTAAAAGACTTCGAGGTGCAGTGCTCTTGTCCAGCAACTTGGAAGACTACCTGGGACAGGGCAAAGCTAGGGACACAGGCTTAGACCCACAAATGTATCAGCTCAGCCCTGCTTGGACTTCCTACCTCAGTGAGATAAAAATTACTCAACCACTATCATGCACTGGCTTGTTTCGAAACATTCCTGTTAAAGAGCTCCACAAGATACAAACTGGCACTTTGGCCATCAAGGACACTGGATTTGGGAAAAAGATTTGTGCTAGTATCCCCGTTGTTGGTTTAGGTACAGCTCTGACCAAATCGAAAAAGAGAGTGAGTATTCCAGATCTAGCAGTTGTGAATGGTGTCTCAGAGAGTGGGAAGGAAGACAAGAATTGGGGGAAGGATACTTCATTCTTCGGCAGAGTTCATTGGCTGCGAGATGATAATCGTGAAGAGGTGGCTACCTTTCATGCTATTGCCTTGGTAATTAGAGGTGTGGCTGTGAAACTCCTCGACTTATGATCCTCCTAACTCTGTATCCAAGCATGTTGCAGCATTAGGATCTATTGGTGAATTAATCAACTGGATGTATTGAAGTTCTTTGAAACTCCTACCTTAATTCCTCTTATAATGTAAAAGGAATGAAATTTTCATACTTTTTGGCTTCGTACAGGTACAAGTTTGAGTATATTATACTTTACATCACACTCTCTTCTGCTTTGGTGCATGGATCGCGCAACTTCATCACTGTCCACAGTTCCTAGCTCATGCACTATTGATAGGAGCATAATGAGCTACCCTTGTACATACAGTACATAGCCGTACATGTAATTGTACGGTATAGTGCCTAAATATAGACACGTACGTACGTGGATCATGACATACAGGTCAAGCCACGTGGCATTGTACAATATACAGCATTCCAAGACACTCCATACCATACTCGCTCGATTAGACGTGCTCTCAATTTGTCGATGTACCTCCAGATGTGCTGAAATAGTAGCCACACCAAATTGTGTGGTGAGATAAATAGTATAGCAGAGTCTGGTCGAGCAATTACGCTAATTAATTGAAATGAGAGTTAATTTAATCACCAATTGCAGCGCGCATATATACATGCACCAAGGTACGTATGCCACTTCAATGATGTATACATAATCTAATACTATTATGACATGGATGTGTACATACGTACGTATATAAGTAATAATTAATTGCATATTACAATAAACCCAGCTCTCCTAGCTACAAAGACCGATAACAATATTCCCTACACATGACAAGGTCAGTGAGTTAGTGTCCCTAAAACAGGAGTGTCCCCATTCCACCCATTTCCTGTTGTTCTTTGACAAAGATCTCAAAGAACTGGTAGATTATGGTCACTGCTAGGAGGATTCCAGTTCCAGAACCAATTGCACCTATCAATTGGGAGTGAGAATGTGAAAGTGGACAGTCATTAAGTGAATATTCTATTTGAACACACGCACACAACACAACACGTTAAACACCACACGCACACACACACACACATACAAGCATGCCCTCACCGAGGAAGTCAGCCAGCACTGAGAGTGTTCCAATAAACAGTCCACCAAATACAGCAGCAGTTGGAATGTACCTGTAAGGGAAGTGGGTGGGATGAGACACATGAACAGCACACACCTTTGAGCAGCATAACTAAAATGTATTATTTGTTAACCGCACTAAGAGCCCGGGAGGCATATCCCCACAGAGGCCCACAAGCCTTGCATGCAATACTAGAAGCCTATCTCCCAATATGAGAGGTAAACCTGTTTAGTTCGTGGACCATAGACTTGTCCCGGTGGTGTCCACGCATCACCATCTGCTGCTCCTTCAGTTGCTTAGCAATCTGGAGTGGAATTGTATTAAACACAGCTACATAAAGCTTACTTTGAACTCCAAACACACACACACGCACACACACACAGCTCACATCTTTAGCTGAAGACCCTGACACGTCAATCCAAGTCTTTGAGAAGGCACAGGAGCCCAACATGAAGATGATGTAGAACACAGCATGCACTGGGTCTGTTATGATGTGGCCTATGCTCTCTGGTGGTGAGAGGTAGTAGCAGAGACCGCCCACTGGGTAGGAGCCCCGCCCCCCATAGTCACCCCACACACCCAACAGGTTCACAAGTATGTTGCCAGCAAACCGACTGGCTAGCATCTGTGTGGATAAGAGGAGGAAGGAGGGAGAGGGGAGTGAGGGGGAGAGGAGGTGGGAGGGGGAAGCAGTGATAAGGCTTTCATGAAATAAATAATCCAGCAATTGCAGTAAAGTACGTATTTTAGGTAGAGGAGAGACAGAGGGAGGCAGAGAATCCCAGTGGAAGGACTCATCAAACTTCAGCCTCTTAACACTCGCTCAGTTGCTTAATGCAAATGCACCCCTGTCACACCCCCTCACTTCCTGACCCCCCCCCCCCCCCCCACTTCCTGTCACTCCCCTCAACTGTGAAATGACGTAGAGGTTGGAGACCAGTGCACTCTGCAGTATGATGGGGATGTTGGAGGTGTAGAACAGCTTTATGGGGTAGGAGGAGTACTGGCCTCGGAACTGAGCACTCTTGATGGGCAGGTCCACTCGGAAGCCCTGGGGGGGAGGGGAGGGGGAGGATGGGAGAGTTAGTTGTGAGTGCATGCATACAACAATTATAAATAACTGCTAATAGACACTGTCATATTCAAGCAGCCATTATCCAATGCCCTCCCTCACCTGGAAGTAGATGACCACGGCAAACACGAGGACAGTGGCTGAGAGGTTGGTCAAGTTGGGAAGGTTGGTGCACTGGAATGCCTCATGCAGTCCCCTCACTTTGTCAGCATGTATTGCAAGGATGTGGAAGAGGGCTATGATAGCACCTGCAATCTCAGTATCTGAAGGGAGGAGGGTGCATGTACGGAGTGCAATGGAGTAGCTTATTACATCTCTCTCACATGACACACCACACACACACACACACACACACACACACACACACACACACACACACACACACACACACACACACACACACACACACACACACACACACACACACACACACACACACACTTGAACTTGAAAAGAAGGCTACCCTGACGGGTAATGCCTTTCTGCCACGCAGTGGCAGACAAGGCTGCAGCCCAGTCCACTGTGTCACAAAGGCAATCCGATCCCGAACTAGGCTCCATGCTACATGGGCGAGCACGGAAGTCCATTGTTGGGGGGTGGTGCCATGGACGAACTGAGCAGTCGCCTCGCTTCTAGTGCACAAAAGATGGAAGACTATCTCCCAGGGAGGTGCAAGTTCACCGTGGGTAGTCGAAAGAGGCTGGAGGGACGATGGAAAGAGCTGAGTGGCACCATCAGTCGATGCCCTGAACTCAGCCTCCTCCAGTAGATGGTGTGGTGGAAGGATGTCCGCGGTCTGTAGAACGCCACGCTGCGTAGTCACCAGAGGCACTTGATGGTCTTGCATCCAGAAGAGGCATTTGCTGCTGACGAGGGACCGCAACGCTGTTACTATAGGTCCCGTTCTTGTTGGAAAGTCCGTCGAGCAGCAGAAAACGTGCCACTTCCGTGCTGGTGTCTATTCGCGCGAGCGCCTTCTGAGGCCACGTGGCCTCTATGCCGCCATTTTGATGACGTCACACACACACACACACACACCTCCAGTGTTGATGATAGCTGGACTGAAGGCCTTCCACACAATGGTCTCACAGATGTTGGTGGCAATGAAGAGGGATAAGCTGTCAGGAAGGGGACACAGCACAGACACACAACACTGACACCCACAGACACAATACCTACTGAGATACTTCTACCAGTTGCCTCTCCCTACACGATCACCCATCTCCTAACTACTCTTCCACTCACTCCCCATATGCCTCGCTCAGTGCAGCTCAATGGTATGATAATGACTCTGTCCTGTCCACTGAGTGTTGTTGCTAATGCAGTCCTCCAGGATGACAGTGGCTGCAGCACTAAGCATCATCTGAGTCAGTGACTGAACACAACCAGTTTACTACTTAGCAGCTACACTAATGCCGCTTGGTGTTTACGTAAGGAATCATTCTTCCTATGATCATAAAATATTGTAGCTGTGCAGCTATTCCTGCTCCGTGTTTTCTGCTGCTTGTCTGGAGGATCTATGGTCTGGCTTGCTCAACCATCCCCCAACTGACATTTTCCCTTCAATGGCCTAATTGATTCCGATTCTAATTATATGCGACCCGGCTTGCAGGTTGACGCCGAAGGGAGCAACACACGTGTTTCCTGTGGATCATGGAAGAATTCTGCTCTTTCTGCTTCAATAAACCTCACCACTCCCAATGTGTTCCTAAGTTGATGGCTTTAAGAGGTGAGCATGCTGATCTAGGGTGCTCTTGTTATTTGCTGTTTATTGTAAATTTTAAAGGCTTCTCTGTTCCCTGTGCAGATCCTCTGATTTGTTTGTTGTGCAGCCAAATGTGAAAGGACCTTACACAACACCACTACAGTACAACAACCACAGCCACATGCCTGGTATACAGGAATGCAATAACTCTAATGCTAGTGCATTGTTTGCTCAGGCGTGCTCCAGCTAACTTGCGACACTGAAACACACGTGCAGTACCAATTACGTATGCAGGGATCATGAATCATTGGTGACACATTCAGCACAGATTGCAGTTTACTAGTAAAGTTGTGTTTTTAGTTTTAATAAGCAAACCAGCTAGGTAACTTTCAAATGCTTCCTGTACGAACCAGGTAGCTAACAGCCCGTTTACACCAAGTGGTGGAACGTTCTGGAAGTGTAAATGGGTTGTTAGACTATAAGTGAAATTGATACTTTGGTCAGTCAGTCAACCAATCTTCCACTATCCTCACTGGCTATGCAATAAGACTACCCTGTAGCCACTGGTGAATGCTTATAATAAACATCGTTAATAAATCACACTATGTATAGGAATAGCCTTGGCGATCCCACCCCCTCACCTTAATTACCATAAACCCCCACCCACTGCAGCTCATTGGTGTAGAATTGACTGTCTGCCTGCAGGAGATCAACCAGTTCACTCAATACACCGAGGACACTTAGCATTCACGTAAGTATGCTTCTTCTTGCAGATGCCAAGGCAGATGTAGTCTGTTGGGTGTGCTGGCCTGTGATACATATGATCGAGGGAGCTTCCTGTAGCGTAGGCAGCACATGCACAAATGCGCGCCATTTTATTCTCGCGTGATCTGCGGATTGACCGGTGACCGGCGTACAACATTGGGCACATTGGGCTCCTTGAGCGGTGCGCCTTGATCATGGAGGAAATCTGTTCATTCTGCTTCGATGAGGCTCACGACTCCCGCGGCATTCCTAAACCAAAGACCTCAGTAGGTGAGAACAACAGACATGGGTGCTAGCGGTGTTGTCACTTCGAAGACGTCTGTCGTCTTCTTCAGCTTAAATATTAGCTATTAACGGTTAGCTAAATCTTGTCAAAAGTTAACAGGGGGCTGGAGCTAAAACATTTCTTCCGCTCTGCAGGTCCTCTGAATTCCTTGTTGTGCGGCCAAGTGTGGAAGCCTCAGTCGATCGCTCGCACTCAATCCGGCACAGCAGTTCCCATTCGGCGTAGGACGTCGAGTCCAAGATTCGGTTTTTACCGACAGTGTCAAAAGGAGCCACCTTGTCCAGTTGGAGAGAAGCGCCCTATCTCCTATTCAGAGGAAGAGTTGCGTCACTGCTTCCTAGTCAGGGTGATGGAAGAACCTCGGCTGCAGCCTCCCCAGGGAGCAGTCCCACCGCACCAAATGTGCAAGGATGTTGAGATAAATAGTTATTGTCCAAATGATGTGCAGTGTGTCTCCTCACACTCGAGAGAGGAGCTGGATGCCTGGAAGAAGACCGACCAGGCTCTCCTCTCTACTGCGGAAAGGTACGTAACTTTGTAGTTTGTAGCTACCACTATGATGTGTGTGTAGTCAGAGGTCTGCAAAATGTAGAATTATTTGTTCAACGAGTGAAATAATGATGGATGAAGTGGCAGCTAGTGTTTTACCAATGTTGTACTGTGTGTTGTACTGTGTGTTGTACTGTGTGTTGTACTGTGTGTTGTACTGTGTGTTGTACTGTGTGTTGTACTGTGTGTTGTACTGTGTGTTGTACTGTGTGTTGTACTGTGTGTTGTACTGTGTGTTGTACTGTGTTTTACAGCAACCAAGAGGCTCAGATAGTCATGTTATTGGATTTTGCGCCACATATGGGATGCAAGGAGGACTTCAGTGGAAGGCAACTGCAGCAGGGAAGTCTTTTGCAACAGTTGCTGTCATCCCCAGAGTTGGGCAGTCAGAAGGTGGAGCGCATCATGGATGAGTGGGTCCTGAATGGTAAGGAAGACAATTGTTAACATGTTTACATGTGATTCTGCAGCCCTTTCTTAAAGCTATATTTGGCAATAACCATTGTAGGAATGATTTACAACTAAAACTGAAGATCAGTGTGTAGCTGCATGTGTTGTGAATTTTGACCTCTGATCCATTGTTTTGGGATGGGTGGGGTTTGTTGGTTAGCTACATAAACTACAACATGAGGGTGGCATTGTATCACAAAGGTTCCTACTAGGATGAGATTTTGTTTGAACTCAACAGTGTCTGGTCATGTTCAGTCTGCTTACATAACATGAACCTTGAGGTGTTCAGGCCTTAAGGTGTGAAATTCCTAGGTTACCATGACTATGCCTTCACTCCATGTGATGTGTGCGTGATTTGAGAGGATTGAGAAATCGAACATCATATCTGGCTGTGGCAAGAAACGAAATTTAAGAGAACAAGAAGAAGTTTGGTAAGAGGGAAACAGAGCTGATGTCTTCGTCGATCTCTAACTTTGAAGGGATCGACGTTTCAAGCCTTTATACGAAGTAATCTCGAACTTCGAACTCGGTGAACATTGAATGACATCATATGCTTGCTTCCGTTTTGTACTCCATATATGGTTTGTCACGAGAATGTCATGTGATGCGCTTGGTAAAGAGGCTGTTGCATAAATTGCTGAGACAATTTCTTGGCCAGATAAAGATTGAATTGGTTAGCCAAGTGAATCTTTTTACCTTTTTCATGAGGGATTATGCTTTTCACTTTTCCAATCAAGAGTTAGGCGACCCGAATGCTTTAGATAAACAAGTAGTCATAGTTCCCTTGATATAAGTTCTCAGTAGATTGGTTGAGCAACTCATCCCTCATGCAAAAGTTACATAGTTCTGTGGTGCCGTTCTCTACCCGCTGTACCCTTCCACTGATTTCTGCTTTGCCGTTTACTCTTCTTTCAGTGGCTTTGTAATTATCGCTACTACTTGATTCAACGAAGCATTATTAACAACGGTTATGCTCAGAGTTATAGAAGGGTACTTGGTCTTTACTTTCGTACTTGTCCTGCTCTGATCCAGCTGAGCCTGTAACCACATTGCTTACATAGACATGTCCCACATGTGTAGTCCACTTACTGCTGTACGTATACACACTATTTATAGGCACTGTATGTCCCTCTCTGGTCTCAGCCACACTTGTGCAGGTGGTCCAGGAGCACAGTGGGAGTTCTCTGCAAGAAGTGAAGGCCATAGCATTGATACTAATAATGTTTCTAATGCCAGAGAGTGTCACATATGGCACTCAGCATTCCAAGAGGAGAGAGGAGGTTAATGGACATGTCTTGGCATTTCTTCCTGACAAGACACCTGATGACCAGGTGCAGGGTGTACTTACAGTCTCCTCTGAGGAATCAGGTTTTCCAAAGATGAATGATTTTGCTTCCAGCATTCTACAAAAAATACTGCAAGGTTAATTAGTGTGTGTGTGTGTGTGTGTGTGTGTGTGTGTGTGTGTGTGTGTGTGTGTGTGTGTGTGTGTGTGTGTGTGTGTGTGTGTGTGCGCGCGCGCGCGCGCGCATAACAATGTTAACCCCTATGTAATGTGACCCTAAGTTGTGTGATTGTACTGACAGTAGATGACGTGTTGTACTGTTTTGCATAACTGATTCAAACTGGTTTAGACTTGCTAAGCATTTAAGAAGACATGCATGTGCCTAGTTGTTCATTCAGTGTGTTTCCTGTGGATGAGTTGTTTTATTAAGTCAGTTGAACCTAAAAGATTCCATAGCTTAAGTCCTTAGTGCCATTGGCTAGTTTTCTGTCTTTGTATGGAAGAGAAGGAATCAAGGTCTCTGGACTGGCTGCAACTACAGAAACTGGAGAGCCCATGGCATTGCTGTGGAGTTAGCAGGAAATGGAGTTACAAAAGATGATGTAGGTGGCAGTAAAGGTGGGCAGTATTGACTTTTTTCAATACCGAATAACTATTCCAACAAATACCTCAGTATTACTAAAAACCGACTAAATAGGCTATTTAGCTTTCATTGACTTACTGCATCTGCATTTGAAAGTGTTTCAACTGTTCACTTGCAGAAAGCATAGATTTGCAAACCAACATTGCTAAAAGTACTCGCAAAGTTAGGATACCTCCGGATAATGTATTGCCAAATCCGTATATTGTGAATGAAAACATGGCCGATTGCAAGCGACGCTCAGATTCAAAGCAGACTTCTTTACCGAGCCGACGGATGCCAGCGGGTACTCGGGAACTTCACCATCATTAAGAAGTTTCACTCCAGAGATGAAGGGTGGTGCTTCAAGAGGAACGAAAAAGCGACCAAGCGCGACAGGTGAGGACACGCTCTACGTACTTAAACGTCGAAACGGCCTCTCACTGTAGACCTAATTCCTGCCTGTCCTGCCTGCTGCTGTGGCCTACCACTCCTAAGTGTGGACGTATTAGTTACAAATGTAGCTCATACCAAGTAAAACCGAAAAGAATCGGTATCTCGGTATCCCTATTCAACCCACCGATAATATTCGGTATCCAGTAAACACCGAAGTTAACTAAATATACCGAAATACCGCCCACCCCTAGGTGGCAGTTAGGCTAAGGTCAAAGCCAAAACATAGTCTCCCCCTGGCTAAATGTGTTTCTCAAGTATATAATATACCCATACCGCACACACATGATTTAACCTTACCCATACAGTCCACATCAATCTTGTCACATTCACACATGATCTGGTATGGTAGATTTAGTAAGAAGTTATGAAGATCAATTCACCTAAGTGTTTTCCATTTTGCGTGCCAGGTGTTGTTGCTAGGAGCAGTGAACCAATGGACATGGTGAAGCAGATGGCTGTCCATACTAGTACTTATGAGTAAGTGTGTGTGTGCGTGCGTATGTGTGTACGTGTGTGTGTGTGTGTGTGTGTGTGTGTGCATGCGTGCATGTGTGTGTGTGTTCTAACTGCTGTAATGCCTTACACTGCACATCATTCTATTCTGTGCTGTACACATCATTTTCACACACAGCCCTGAAGTTGGTAGGAGGACAAAGTTTGTTGATGATATTCCAGTCAACACTGGTGGAGAGAAAGTGGTGCTGAGGACTAGCAATAGCATTTTACCTTCACTGTTACTGGACCTGAATTTGAGCATCTACTTTGGACAAGTTGGTCTAGGAATTATGAATGAAAGGAAAGAGGATTTTGACAGTGATTATTTTGTACAAGATACCAAATATGTAAGTTGATGTAGTGGTCACATGAGCAATAAGTTACATGTTGATGACCTCATCATTCACCTTTTACTATCTACCTTCAATCATTCGCTCCCTATTTGTGCTGATGCAATATGTGTGCAGTTTCCTGTTTGGGGCAGAGGACTCGGCTATAGTGCTGTAGCCATTAATCTGGATGTGATTAAAGAATCCTTGAGAGATGATGCCCCCATGCTGCTCTCATTGGCCAGCTTTCCTGAAGTGACAGAGAAGGAAGGTCTCTGCATCAATGCCCCATGGTACACAGGGCACTGCAAGCAGAAGAGCCATTTTGGACTTGAGATGTCTGCCCAGATTTATAGAGTTGAAGGTACGTAAGCCAAGCACCTTTGTACTATCCCTACACGCAATGATGTACTCTCATACAATCATCCCTTGCACTTGCTGTTTGCTGTAGGCTCTTTCACAGGGTACTCTATCTTTGGGCCTATGACTTGGGTCGCTGCAAGTGGTGCACCTGTGCTGACTGAGTGCAAAGAGTGGACTATGTGTGGAGTGGACTGTACTGAACTGACTGGCACTGACCACACATTCACTGATGCCGCTCTCCTCACCAGTATTGTGGTAGTCGATGTTTACCAAGGAATACAATACAGTGGTCTAGGTAAATTACATATGCTAACAACTCTCCCATCACCTTTATACAATTGTTGTGCATATCCTCTTAGCTGTGTGCTTTCCTGATAATACTGGTTCATTTGAATTGTATGTGTGGCGACTTTGTTTTTTTTCTAATATACAGTACGTTGCAGAAAAACGTTAACGTAATACGGGTGTACATTGTGATACGGATGGGTACAGGTACGCTATGTGTACGGGCGTAGTCGATTAGTGCAACGGGCGTAATAATTTTAGCTACGGGCGTCGCAAGCAACACCGATGGCCCGTACTAACAGGCACAAAAGAAGTGCTAACTGCTTATGCATACCTGTTGAGACGTTTCTTTGGTGTGAAAGAACGTTACCTTGATGATGTCATAATCTTTGAAGGTGTAGCAGTGGTGCGCTACCAGTTATCTTGTCGGCAGCCTTTCAATTTGTCTTCAAGCAGCACAATGAGTCTTCGTTTGGCCTTGAAAAGCAACACAGGAGCAAGCAGGTGAGTTGCCTATTCTACGTGGACCAAGCTTGTGCTTTTGAACAAAGCTCAGCGTATTCACGTACGTACGTAGTCAATCTCTTACATGCGTACTTCTCCCTACAGAAGATCACGCGCTCATCTATTGGCCAGGAGAAGACTGTGTGACTACCGTTGCCTTCTGCTGTATTGCTGCTCTCCAGCCTCCTGTTGGAAAAGAATGCCGAGCTGGAACTGGCAAAAAGTCATTTGTAGGCATGACTGCGAAGACTGGTGCATTGTACGTATAATTATTACTTCACGATAGAAAGCTTCCAGCTTTGTAACAGAAGCCTGAATGTACAGACTCAACTGCATACCTCTCCCTTGTGTACTGGATCTCTAAAGGAAATGCAGCAGCTGGAGAGTGACTTTGTGGATGGATTGCTCGAGATTTCTCTGCGAGAGAACGATACAGTGTCTCTAACGTGGCCCTGCCAGCCTTCAACTTCCCAAACCTTAAAGAAGCGACCTGCATTGGCTGAAATCGACACAAACACTGTTGCTAAAGAAGTAGAAAAGGAAGCAGAAGTCCCAAAGAAGACAAAGAAGAAGAGAGGCAGCACTGAAGAAGTGGAAAAGAAAGCTGAAACCCCAAAGAAGGCAAAGAAGAAAAGCAGCAAGAAGAAATCCAATGCAGCAGAAGAGATATTACTCGACATTGCCAAAGTCAATGGAAGAAAGAAGAAAGAAAGCAGAACAAAGAACGACAATGCTGCAACTGGAGTGATTTTAGACTTTGCTGACTATGACGAGTCACAAAAGACGACACTGCAAGATGAGATGTGCAAAGACATCAAGCAGCTGTTGCATGCGATGAAGAGAATGGAGAAGAGAATGGACACCATGCAGAAGAATGTGGACAAGATTAAGGCCACAATCGTGGAATACACAGCATATGAAATGCCAATGCCGCCACTACCACAGATCGAAGGTTTCCCAAGGACACCAGTGATTCCACCAATGTCGCCCACACCATAGGTGGTTAACCCAGCACCACCTCTGATGCCACCATTGAGCCAAACAGCATCTGTCCAGACAGCACCTATCCAGATAGCACCTGTCCAGACAACGCCTATCCAGACAGCACCTCTCCGCGATCGTCCCCGTTTCTTTTTAATGTCGGAGGAACTTGCCCACTCCAGCTTTCATGATCGCGTGTCCTTCTTCTGCCAAACTTAGCACAATTTTTTTGATAGCTCTTGCCTGAGCAACGATAGAAGAGAATCCTCTGCTTGATGTAGTCTGAATAGACCATCTTCCGCTCTGAAGACACACTGACACACATCGTAGACATGGAGGAAGATAATGTAGCCAGCAACAGTCAGAAGGATGAACTGAAGCAAACCACACTCGGAAAGAGGGGACACACACGATGAAACTTGGAGACGCAGGCCAATAACACTCAGAATAGACGACGATACAGTGAATCCTTGGTTATCCGAACCCCTTCGGTCAAATGCCACAAACTTTTAGTTCGGATAAGTGAAAAGTTCGGATAAGTGAAATACAATGCAAACTACTACAACATTGTACAAATACACCAGTGGCGGATCCAGAAAGTTGCTGAGGGGGGTGCCAAAGATAAGGGGGGCCGGGGGTTTACCCCCCGGGAAAATATTTTGAAAGTGGGTGTTGCAGGCGAATTGTGGGGTCATTCAGAATGTATTCTAAAAAGATGAACTAAACAATATTATTGTACAAAAACTAATGCAGTGAACAAAAATCCAATGAAAGTTCTACAGTTGTACACATGCAGGTATCAATTTCATTAAAAAGTTAACTGCTAATCACTGTCCAACATATCCAACAGAGTCATTCGACGGGGATGTTGCCTGGCAAAGACTGACAGCACTGCCTCAAGATCAATAGACATGCCATAATTAAAGTGCATCAGTGCCAGGCCATTGAGTCGGGTTTGACCCAAGGGTGAGCGAAGATATGTTTTTAGACGCTTGAGGCCACTAATGCTCCGCTCATAGGAGCAGCTGGTCACTGGGAGGGTGCAAATAATTCTCAACAGTGTGATGATGTTAGGAAAGTAATTGCTGTCACACTGGAGGATAGTATCAGCTGGCTTGCTTGGCACTTGTTCTCTTGTTCCTTTATGTGCGTGTCTATTGCGCAATCAACCCAATGACGTCAGAGAAACATGGCGTCTGACAGACAAAAAGGTAATATGATGTTTCAGACTACTGCAGGGTCATAGTGTAACGCTTGAAGCTCAGACATGCTGCTTAGTTTCTATTTCTAACTTATTGCTATTTAAAGTCTTTGATTCTTGGCTATTAATGGTTATAATCCTGTGCATAAAAATCAGTACCCAAGGCCAAAGGGGGTGCCTGGGCACCCCAGGCACCACCCTGGATCCGCCACTGTACACATGCATTTGTTCATACATACATACAGTACAGTACATTCACTTTTGTAGCAACTCTAGTAAGGTCCTCTGCTTTAGGGACTCTCCTCATTTGCAGACTGCGAGGGCATGGAGCTCTCTCAAAGTGCATGTGTTGTATTGATTTACTTCAGGCTGGTGTTCAAGCCATGCGAGACACTTCTCAAACATATGAGCTGCCATGGAGTTGGAGACAGGACACGCATTCAATTCTCCTTCCTCTGGTTCAGGCTCATCTTCCTGGTCAGGCGCTTGCTCTGAAAGAACATGTTCACAGATTTCATCATCTATCATCAGCTGAAAGCCAGGATCGTTGGAATCACTGTTCAGCCAGGTACTGATCTCATTTTCATCCATACTGTAACCCAACTCCTGAAATTCACGTATGAATTCTCGCTCATCTTCATCTCCATCTTCCTGTCCTTCAGTCTGATCTTCACTCTCTTTTGGTTCTTGAATGGGCATGATCTTTCTCCATGACTTGCGTAGCGTGGATTCCTTGATTTCACCCCATGACTCTGCAATTAGCTCTGTGACAATTTTTATATTCACTGACTTCAGGAAGTTGATGAGAGATGCGCCATTCTCGTCCTCTATCAATAGCCTCCGTAACAATTTCTTCTTGTAGCGGCGCTTGAGTGCCACAAGCACCCCTTGATCCATTGGTTGGATCAAGGAAGTGACATTTGGTGGCAAGTAAAGGGCGGTGATGTTTCCATCATCACTGATGAGGTCTTCTTCATTGGGGTGGGCCGGGCAATTATCCAGTACCAGAACAGCTTTTTGCTCCAAGCCAAGAGAAGAGAGCTCTTTGCGAACCATAGGAATGAATGAGTTGTGAAACCAGGCATGAAAAATTTCAAAGCTCATCCATGCATATTTCTGGCCACAGTACTCCACAGGTAGGAGGTCCATTCTCAAACCCCTAAAACACCTTGGACGTTTTGCTTTGCCAATAACCTGGAGAGGTAACTTGATGGTGCCTGTAGCATTTGCACAGGCATTGACCGTGACTCTCTCTTTGCTCAGCTTTCTTCCATCAGCAAAGTGCTCAAAGGATGCAGCTAGTGTCTTGTCTGGCAACAAGCGAAAGTTAAGTCCAGTCTCATCACAATTGAAAATTTGATTCAGAGTAAGCTGGTGCTCCTCAACAAATTCATTGAAAGATGTGATGAAAGTTGCACTTGTTTCTGTATGAGCAGATAACTTCTCACCTTCCAGGGATAAGTTGCGTATTCCGTGCCTCTTGCAGAACCTCCATTGCCATCCTGTACTTCCAGAGAAACTTGACTCTTCACCATACATCTTCTTGTGCAGCTGGACAGCTTTTTCACACAATATCGGGCCTGAGATGGGTATGCCCTCCATTCGCTTTTGCTTGAACCACAAGTACACGGCCTTGTCGTGCTGTTCGTCATCTCCGATCTTCATTACTTTCGCCTTCTTACTCATGCCCATGTCACACATCTCCTGGTTGAAGCGAAGGATTTTATCGCCATTCTTCTTGATATCCGAGACCATGCTCTTTCCAACTCCATAGCGTTCGGCAATAACGTTAGCAGAGCTGCTCTCTAGCTGCTTTATAATGGCCACTTTGTCTTCAATGCTTAAAACTGTTCTCTTCCGCTTAGGCTTCGCAGCGCTAGTAGAGTCCGCCATCTTCGAGCAAAGAAAACGCAGGTGCGACTGAAACGTGTCATGTTGGTATAATAATTGCGTAATCCACATGTCACGTGCAAGGTAATTTTGGGATCCGGATAATCGAGGATTCGGATAATCAAGGTTCGGATAACCGAGGATTCACTGTACAAGATCTTAACACTTCGACTGTTGATGACGTTAATTTACGGACGACTGTCATTCAACATTCTTTGAAATTATCGGCTTGCCCGCCTGTACTGTACCTACGAGCGTGGAAGTGTAAACGTACTGGCGTCTTGTTTAGATGGTACGGGCGTACAACAGATACCAGTACAGGCGTGCGAACAGGCGTAGTACGCTAACTTTTTTCTGAAACATATCGTATCTTCACTGTATTATGTGAAGAAGTGAAAGTAGAAGTGTTGGACTAGTTGGTGTTGGTTTTTATGTCCTGTCATCTTTGTTCCTGTGCCTGTGCTGGTCTGAGTCCCATAGCTTGTATTGTCAATCCTATTTGTAATCGGCTACTGCATATGAGCATACACTCATGAATGTCTTATGCACTTGCATATTGTTACTCATTACACTGTGTCTTCTGCGTTGACAGGTGTGGTTAAGCGCATCTCTAATAAGCCAATGGGCATGATGTGGCAAGCAGTCATCTATATTGACACTTATGAGTGAGTGTGTGTATGTGTGTATATGTGTGCGTGTGCATGTATGCACTTTTGTGTGTGCATGTGTGTGTGCATTTACGTGCGTACGTGCATTATGAGTGTGTTTGTGTGTTTTGAGTGCATGTTTGTGTGTGTTTTGAGTGTGAGTGCGCATGTGTCCATACATCCATTTGTGTGTGTGTCATGTTCTTACTGTTGTACTTTCCTTCAATGTACCAAATGCAATTCTTTGTTCTACATACATCCATGCCACTTTCACACAGCCCTGAAATTCATAGAGGAACGAAGTTTACTGCTCTACTTCCAGTGAACAATGGAAGGAAGAAAGTGGTGCTGAGGATTTACTATAACACTTTACCTTCACTGTCAGTGGACCTGAATTTTAGCTTCCATTTTGAACAAGTCAGTGATATCAGTCAGGTAAATGTTATCAAAGGGAATGAATGTCTTGACAGCCATTTTGTAACAGATAAACATGTAAGTTTGATGCAGTGGTCACATGAGCAGTGTGTTGCATTTTAATGGTCTCACAATCACTGTATTGATTGCACTGATGCAACCTATGCAGTTTCCTAGTGAAGGCAGAAGATTTCCCTGTTCTGCTGCTCTGCTGGATGTCATGCGAGACTACTTGATGGTTGCACTCCTCAAGGGCTTCAACAGGAATCCTGTAGTCCCATTACTGGACTGCATTAGGCTAAGTGCACTTGTTCTCATAATGCTCCTGCTCCTCCAATGTGGTGATGTGGAAAGGAACCCTGGGCCTGTGGAGAGAGGTAGGTGGTTGTGCTTAACAGACAGGTGGTTTGCATGATGGGTCACGAGGTAAATATGGGTCCTGCATAGTTCAGGTAATGCTAGTAGTCACCAACACTGATTATGCTGTGCACTTCCTTAGCTGGTGGATCCACCGAGGCACTGGTGGCAATTGCCTTTACCCCTTCTGAAGCCTTCTACAGAACAGAGATGTCAGTACATATTTCCCTAATACTGTGCTTTACAGTATAGTCCCCTTCAGAAATGGCATCATAAAACGTCACAATGTTGTGCAACACTGGAAATGTTGGCAAAAGCTGCTCCAGGGCTTTGTTTGTTGAACGATTTTAAGCCTCTTTGGACCACTGATGGAGCGTGCGCGACCTGTGTTGAGGCTTGAAACAGCTACATGGAGGGTTGCTAACTCACTGAAAGTGTGAGTGGTGACTTAAGTACGTCGGGAATGACACATGTTGATAGCTCTGGTCTAGCAAAAGCTTTAGTGGTCGTCGACTTGCTGGTTCCTTCCAAAAATGTGTGTATGCTGCAGGAATGACCTCTCTTAAATCGTCTTCGTATTCATATAACCTGCCGTACTACGTACTCCACCGATACTAGGCCTGCTAACAGAAGTATGGCATACACCCTTTGTTGAGTCACTGGCTGTTCTCCTCTTGATGCTACACAATCTTTCTGTGTGTTGTAGTGGCAGTGCACAGTGGTAGTTGTACTACTTTTGTGGATGAGCAATTGGTCATTGGTATGCACATGTGTATTTGCATGGTATTTGCTAATCAATTCGTGGAAATTGTATTTGTTTGGCGTGTGTGTGCGTGTGCGTGCGTGCATGTGTGCGCGCACATGTACGTGTACGTGTACTCTACATACGTGTGTCCTGCAGTTACTAAGCTGCTGCAATCACGTAGGAATCATAAACAATCTACCACCATTGGACACTTCCGTCGAAGAAGGCGGCTATTACGTTTAAATGCAAACTAATTCGAAGCAGTAGCGCTCTTACACACAAGGACTAGACTTATTACCTACCTTTCCATCTCCATTCATCTGTAAAACGTCCCTCAAGCGACCTACAATCCAAGAAGATACGCTGTTGACACTTCCTCAGTGATACCCAGATCACCTCAGTGTAGCCATGAATGCCACAGATTGTGTCTGCTGCAGTGTGTGTGGTGTTGCATGTGCTCTTGGTATTGAGAACCCATCTTTGAGTGGGTTGTGTTTGCCTTGAGGTTCATTCATGCAGTGTGTGTGGTGTCAAGTCTGCCATCAGTGGACACTATACCTCGTAGTTGAGTAGTTGTGTCTTAATGCAATACCACTAA
This sequence comes from Ianthella basta, assembly GCA_964019415.1. Lineage (NCBI taxonomy): Eukaryota > Metazoa > Porifera > Demospongiae > Verongiida > Ianthellidae > Ianthella > Ianthella basta. The sequence continues at coordinate 811,030 of OZ025874.1, read as the reverse complement.
TTCCAGTTTTGTGACAGTATTTCTTTGTGGAAGACAATCAGTCAAGTGGCTTTGGCTAAGTGACAACTCATTGTAAGCTTTTAAATTCACTCACTAGCAGCAGCCGCATTGAATTTCACTATTAGACATGTTCAAACACATGCAGTACCTACACAATGGCCGAAGGAAAGGAAACAGTATAGGCAGGATTGCACTTGATTGTTTCAGATATAACCAAACAATTGCAGTTGTGTCAGTAGTATTCATGGCTTTGTGGTTGTAAATTGTGTGAATTCATTTGACCCTTTCTGCATGTATGTATTTTACAGCATACTTGGTGTGTTATGTATCTTATGTGTACATGTGTAGCTTGTCAGAAACTGTTCTGATGCATACATGGGACACACCTTGACCTGTATGTATTCAATTTATTGTGGGTTTACATGTGTAAGTATCGTATACCACATCAACTGGGAAGGTACATGCATTACCTTGTGGTGTTACTGTTTCCTGCATGCCTTTCCGACTTGCAGGCTCTCCCACAGTATTTGCTGTTGTCTCTGCCAACCCAACAGAGGAGAATACAGTGAGACATTTCCTGCAGCTGGGAGACACTGGTACCATTTGGGATGGAGCCAGAGAATGCACCTGGAAGAATGATCTGTATCTCAAAAAGAATGGTGTGATGGTCACGAATGAAGGCGTACTTGATAACTATGAAATATTCACTCTAACAAAAGAGGGTGGGAGAGAGAAGGTGATTGGTGTCCATGTCAGGTACCGACAGCAGGCTGCCTTCACTGAAGTTGATGCACAGGACATAGTATTCGATCTGCTAGAGTATGCTAAAAAGTACAACTGGCAACTAAGTGATCTGTTTTTAGTTGGGTGTTGTGGCTTTGCAGATGATAAGAGTGTAGGGAACTTAATGGGTCATGTTCTCCTGACCAGTGAATTTGAAGCTTGCCTCAATCGTGACAAGATGACCGAGGGCAGTCACATACCGCGCCACCCTGAAGTGTACAAAACTGACCGAGAATGGGTGTCTCGCCTGCAAAACCTCCACATTACAAATCCTGCAATACAGCGAGGTACTGACGGTGAAGAATTCAAAGACATTCCTATTAAGGAAGTTCCCAGGCTTGAGGTAGGACCCCTTGTGGTCAAATCAGCTGAGTATGCAGCTCATGTCCGTGGAGTAGCATACAGAGCTGGTATAGAAATGGAGGCTGTAGGCTTCATGAAGGCATTGCGATTACATCAGGGGCGAGGAGACCAAAATATTCCCAAGCTAACTATAGTAAAAGGTGTTTCTGATGGTGGGCAGGACAAAAGCACTGATGGAATAACTAACTTCTTTGGGAAGGAAACAGAAGAAGTGGGTGACGATGTTCGCCAGCAGGTTGCCACTCTGCATTCTATCGCCTTGGTGATCAGAGGTGTGGTTGACAGATATCTCTGCTCTCCCACTGCTGTGAACCTTGACCTATTCATGGGTTCAGTAATAGATCAAGGTCAGAAATAATGGCTACCTAGTTAACATAAACTATGATTTGCACCTGCTGTTCAACACACTGCTTTTGTACATCTGGGAAGTATTAATTTGCAAATGTGTTCTCACAGATACTCAGTAATGTCCTCAAAATAAAGTCCCATTAAATATACTGAGAATGGTATATTATACTGACAACGTGCCCCTGAACTCAAACTACTTGCTAGCAATTTCCACGTGTATGTTCAATAGTTCAGATAGTTGGGGATGCAGCATTGCTGATGGCCTGAAAGACACATCAAGATGCTGTTTCTTGGGTTTGCAAGACTTTCAAGTTTCCAGACCAGCCAGTCATCCAGTGAAAGCACCCCTACCAAACTATACTGACTGCTTTTGATCTACATAACATGCTGAATGAGAATGTACATTTACTTTATGCCTGGCTGTGTGTGTGCTGGCTAAATGGCTACCCAAGTCATAATGTTGTGATTTGCTTGTCTCCGTCTTTATTGGCCAATGGGTCGTACAACTTCTGTTGTATTTGGGGCTGTATCTTGCAGGCAGAACAGTTAGGTAAGCTTTCTACTACAATGTTATTACTTAAAGAGTTCTTTGGATATGGGGCAAGTTATGAAGAAAGATGATTATGAGCCTAGTAAACAGAGAGCATCGAACGTGGCTATTATACATTGCCCATCTGTGATATTTGGAGCTGTATCTCACTGAAGTCTTTCATTAGGCTATTAGTATCACTTTATTTATACATGTTCATGAACACATCTCGTTCAATTGAGATGATAAAGTTTTATCCCCGTAGGGAAAGGGTCATACTGAGGCAAGAAAAGCCTATGGAGGTACCCACCTAACATAACATTACATAAAAAGAAAACAGACGTGATGAGATAGTATTGAAATTATTGCAACATGCAGAATAGAACAGTGGTCAAATTAATGTGGCCAATTACAGTGAGTGATGAAAACTGAATAAGTGCCTTCATGCATAATACTTGAAACTATTGAGATATTCAGCATTTACAATTTGTGGGGGTAATCTATTCCATAAGGAAGGTGCATTGGCAGAAATGGAAAACCTAAAACAATTTAATAGGTGATACACAAGATAGCACAGAAGAATGAAAGCGAGATGGTCTATTGGAACGGCGGAAGTAGGAGTCAAACTTGATACAGTCCAGATTGTTGAAACATTTGTAAATTTGGCAGATAGAGAGGGAATTGTGACATTGCCTGATGGTTGGCCATTGCAGATCGTTTAGGGCTTGATCATATGATCATCAGTTGCTCCAGTGGTGGTTGATCTTGTCCCACTTAGAGCAGATCCAATGAGCTGCCTTTTTCTGAACACATTCGAGCTTATCAATATTCTTCTGGGTGTGAGGGGACCACACCTTAGCTGCATACTTCAGGTGAGGCCTAACAAGGGCCACGTAGACCTTGGCATTGTCACTGCAGCCACGCAGTGTTCTCCTCAGTAGGTTTAAGACCCTTGTAGCCTTTTGAGCTGCTGAGGAAGCTTGACCACTCCATTTCAGGTGGCTGTTAACTTTTACACCAAGGTATATGAAGGAGTGTACCCACTCGAGGAACATAGTTGATGGAGTAAGGGTGTAATAGATAACTGGTTCAGAGTGGCATAACTGTGGTCGATTTTTCTGCACAATTGTCTTCTAATTTAAGGAAGGGGTATTGATCAATGCGGGTATTAATCTGATGTAGCCATAGTCCTTTGATATGCAAAAACTGTACAAACTGGTGTATAAAAATTTCTTTAGAATTAAAACCAGATTTAGGAATGGCCGGCAGAAAAAGCATAGAAACAAGAACAAGAACAAGAACAACATTTCCATGAAGTGTGCTCTGCATGCAGAGCAAACTTCATAGAAATGTGGTTCATCATGGTGTTGATTTACTGTTGCTTGTTTCCGTGCTTTTTCTGCTGGCCATTCCTAAATCCCTTTTAATTCTAAAGGAATTTTTATACACTAGTAATTAACAATGTGCATAAAGGGACCCTGCCATCAAAAATTAAGTGAGGTTCAAAATGTAGTAGTTGTTGTAAAACTAACTACTTTGCTGTGAGAATGTCATGCGACTTGTCATTTGGGAAAAATTTCACTCAAAAGATAGAAAAACTTTGGTTAGGATAGCCCTATTGATGACATCACTGGCATGAAATGAGCTAGAACCGCTATGGCACAGCACATAGAACTGTACCTTTTTGAGCTTTTAATGACGGTTGAAGAGCTGGAGAGCCTCTGTGAAAAGCACAGGAATGAAAGAGACAGGCAGGAACAAGGGCCTACTGAGCTTTCAGAAGCCAAGACTGGACAGAGCAGGTGGTGAGAGTGTGGAAATTGTCCTACGGTGTCAACTGAGAAGGAGAGCATCTGCTGCAAGGAAGTGACTGAAATTCTTCAGAATGAGACATCTCACGGGTGCATCATGGACCATCCTAACTTTGGTGTGGTGTGCCTGGACCCAGAAGTGCTGCAAACTGCACTTGTAGCTGTGCGAGACGTGCGCTTTGAGGACTTTGAAGTGCCTGTACCAAATCAGATCTCACGCTTGGCAGCATACCGGCAGTTCACTTGGTGGATTCACACCCGACTTGGGCATTCAATTAGAAGAGTTATTCCTGCCTGTGCAGTGTACCAAATTAGGCAGGGATACCCAGAAGAGTTGGGTCAGTATGTTGGTTTTCAACAGGCTGAAGAAGACTGACTTAAACTCTTTTAATTGTGATGGCTGTATGTATATAGCAATGAATAAGTTCAGCTGAACATGTGAAGGCATGCTTGTTGAAATTGATGTGTTAATGGTTATATGCCACTGAAAAGAAGTAAAGGTACACATACAATGTCATACTGTTACTGTGAAAAATGTGACTGGTTTCTGGCTGACTGGTATGTCAGGGTGTGGTAGTGCTACTCCAGCAGCCCGCATTTCGACCACTTGTGCCATCATGTCATTTAGGTATGGGTATGAGTTCTTCTCACTGATGGGTTCGGCTACTCAGTCACTCCAGCCCGTGGGATACGAGATGCGGTATCAGCGGTTGCCTGCTAATGTCATTGCTTGTGCTCTGCCCAAGGTGTGATTGTTGTCCAGCGCTACCAACTGTGTGGGCAATCATTCCTTCAAAGGAATAGTGCTGGCGAATCTCACAGCACTTCCAAGTTACCAATGGTACACCTGCAAGTTGCCAGTGTGACAGAAGGCAGTCACATGTTCAAGTGCCTTAACCAGAGCCTTGTCCATTACTAGCTGGGTTAGGACTTGGTGGGTATGGTTGCCAGGAGTCAGCCACTTGGTTAGCTCCTCTCATCAACCAGAAGTGGAGGATGGGCACACTCACTGAAGTGGTGTGTTCCCAGTTGTGGAGATTGGCTGTGTGGTGGAGAACAGAGAGCCACTTGTCCTTCAGGAGGTCCGCATTCCACTCACAGGTCTCACAGGACCACCAAAGATGGTTGCAGATGGACTGCACCCAAGGCAACAGGTCCTTGCACTCACGCTGCTTGCCCGCTTTCGCCAGCTTCTTGGACAAGTTCTTGCACACATGCCAGACATCGAACTGATGGTTGATTTCCGGGTAGGCTGTGCGGCAAAGTGCTGCAGTATCGGTGTGATGATCAGTTGCTACCATGGAGATGTTCAACCCTGCATCCTTCACTCCATTAATGCAACGGCAAAAGGGTTCCTTCTCCATGGCACCAGAACTGGTTGTCTTGGTTACTTGCACTACTCGAAAATTAATAATCTCCCCATCCCTTGAAGCATGAGGGTGTATGTACAGTGCTTGGCACTGTATCTAGGACTGTCACAACGACCATCTCCACTGATCTTCAAGTCTTGACCTTGAAGATGTTGAATGATGAGCTGCTGGTGTTTCGTTCATCTGCAGTGGATCACTGGAAGCAAGTAGTGGACTGAATCTTATGGAATGTACGCTCAGCCAGGATGGGGAGATTCAGTGTGTTGACAAGGTGCGCAAACTTGATGTAGATGCTGCCCAAATACACGATGGCAGTAGAAAGAAGCAAGTTACCAGCTGCCATGCCTCTGACATGAGGTTGTGAGAACCACTTGGAGACATGTCCAGATGTGCAGATGTACTGGACGGATAGTAGGCTGCTAGATGTTACCAAGTTTGTCTTAATGATGTGCTGAAAGCAAATTGGACATATCTGGAACAGGCACCTCAAACAGCTCTTGAACACAAGGTACTTCTCAGAAGAAGGTGATTGGCATAAAGAAACGTCAGAATCCACCGATCCTCAGTGTCACTATTGGTGGTAGCCATAACAAAAGAAGTATCCATGACATCCTGATCAGAGGTGCAAGAGCCAACTGAGTCAAGATCCATGCTCCCGATGTAGTTGTGTTCAAACTCAATGGCCTTGTGAACACTGAGGATCTTTTGCTGAGCATCCACGGTCCAGGTGGATTGAGATCGAAGACTCAGAGGTGAAGTGGTCTGTGTGGCAACTGTCTGCGTACTTATACAGACGATAGCTGAACTATCCATCAAGGTAAGATCTAATCATTCAAAAGGAAGCAGTATGAATATAGGAATTACATCACACATGACAACGTGGGACTGTTACATCACCTGTAAAATTATGCATGGCTTCTTGCATAATACCTGTTTGTACTGCAATGTCTTTGGTTGGCTCTATAGCTACAGCATCTTCCACCAGCTACATATGAAAGAGAATATTATAATGATAAAATTATAATTTTGATTTAAGACCAATTTCATTCAAGGTTCTTGCATTCTAAGCAGAAGCTTAGAATGCAGCAATCAAACACTATACTAGCCAAAACAAAGCTCACCTGCTTGGTTTCTTACACTTTTATCCTCTTTGTGGAGGTGGGCCTTTCGCTGCTCTTTGCAAAGGAGAATAAAGTTGGAATAGCATTCAACTTCAGTGTACGCTTTGGCTTTGTTCCAGGCATCAGCTAACACTTCAAATCCCAATTGAAACAATCATCTGTGAAGTGTCCTGAGCACACATGGATTGATTTTTGATCGGGGGGGGGGGTCTTCAAACCAAAGTTTGGCTGGCCAAAGTTTGAGGAGAGTGGGGTCCTTTAGTGGTAGCCTGAAGAAGCTGACACTGTGCTTGCAATCCTTGCTGTCGTTTTTGCAACCGAAGGCCATGCAGTATGGCATGATCCTGGTGTTATCCAAAGCTTGAGAGACAGTTACCAGTTGCTGGAGCGAATGCAGACACGTTTTGTCAATGAGCTAGAGTAGTCCTTATGTATACAAATCGACGTTTCTATGCAAACTTTCACGCCAGTGATGTCACACCGCAATGACGTCATTAAGCAGATATGACTTCCAAAACCCTGGTTCAGGAAGCTCTATCTGAAGAACGACAATTTCAGAATTAAAAGAAAGACAACGTTCGGAACTACACATGGTAAGGAAAGAAGGGGGGAAGGGAAAAATGGCAGTGAACCGGACCAGCACCGGCAACCTCCAGATCTTTAGCCCACCCTTTAGCAGCCGGGTTCACTGCCATTTTTCCCTTCCCCCTTTTTTCCTTACCATGTGTAATTCCGAACGTTGTCTTTCATTCGTGTCACCATGGTACATAGACCATCTTAATTAGCATTTCCGAGTGTCACTGATTAGTTGGTGCCCTATGTGGGAGTTTCAAAGGAGGCTCTGGATAGAGCCTGCCCACATTGGTATATAAGGAGGGAATGGATCAGTGGCTGTTGGCGGTGACCAGTGACCCGGCTGCTAAAGGGTCGGCTAAAGATCTGGAGGTTGCCGGTGTTGGTCCGGTTCACTGCCATTTTTCTCATCCCCCCTTCTTTCCTTACCATGTGTAGTTCCAAATGTTGTCTTTCATTCGTGTCACCATGGTACATAGACCATCTTAAGGGCAAGGGTTTCATACTTTTTACTTTTTACTTTAATTTGCATGAAGGCTACTTGTATTTTGGTGGCAGTGTCCCTATAAGGGAGTAACAGTTATAGAAATTAATAGACATATATGAAGTGAAAATGAATTCCTGGGCACTGTGTATGAAAGGGCAAGTGTGAACGTTGGTGGAATGTGATTGGAGTTTTTTGGTGTACACAGAAGACTTAGGCTTACTCTTCCTAACTCTGGCAACTTGTCACCATGGCATTTTAATCTTATCATGGACAAGACTTAGGACTTAAGACTATGAAGACTTAGAGTATGAAGTATAAGGTAGCCATTTGTAGTTTCCATATTGAATGTAGTGAACCATTCAGATGTCCTTTGTACATAGCTAAAAGATTAAATGCCTCATTGTGGCTCCTACATATGTTACGTGTGAGCAGATTTGAGAAAACAACCCACTTCATGCAATTTGCAAACAATAGTGAAGAGTCAGAACAATCACATGGGTGGTATTTCACACTAATACGGATCATTGCATCATTTGTAACTATGGTATAGCACGTACTGTCCAGCCAAGTTTGATTCTTATTGTCTTTCTTGGAATCCGACCAAGTTGCACAGTGGCCATTGTGTGTCACGTATACAGACATGCAGTGTAATAAGTATATGCATTTCTGCTGCCTTTGGATACCTGGGGTCACTAGTTAGACTCTGGTATCCAACAAGGGCTTTGCAGCTGCATGAATACTGAATGAGATGTCTTGGTCAAAGATTTTCTTAACTGCATCAAAGGGAATGCCCACATGTTATGGTACAAACTGTAATTGGAGGACATTTGAGAATCAACAAGAGGAGTGATGAAAAATTGCATCTCACTATTTGTACTCTGTACTGCAGGTCCATCATCTGCTAGTCCTAAAGATCAGGTGAAGGACTCTGAAGTGAAAGACATTGCTGGTAAGCATCACAAATGCTGTCATCATCATAGTTGGTGTACAACCAAGATGTGTGCACTTCAAACTTGAACTGGTTGGTCAGAAGCAAACATTTTCCAACACATGTTCATACGTCCACACATATGTAAATTAATATATTGGAGGTAAACGGCTTCATTTCAAATTGCTTTGAATTGAAGCATGAATGAAGTTGAGGTAAAATTGTGTCTTCAAGAGCTAGTGTTGTAAAGTAGGTTTGAAGCCTGTGTGAGCACACTGAATGGTTGTCAGTGTCCATGTAGTAGTTAGAATGACAGCAGTCACAGCACTGTAAAGGCTTAGGGTTATAGACAACTTGCATAATAATTGAGCAAATTGCACAGTATGAGTTTAAAAAATCCCTTCACATGGACCAGTTAATCCACATTGAAACCCAGATAAATGTGGGTTTCCGCATTCACACAGCGATCAAATACCGGATCTGAATTTGGGTTAACAACCTGCTGGCGAGGTGGTTATTAAATCCAAATTATACGGTGAATCCATTGGTTGATTGCGTTGACACACGTTAAATAGCGTTTAGCAAAATGTTGCACGATTGAATCCGAAAATTCCACTTAAAGTTGTAATCACTCCAACCAGGAACGATATCTTGAAAGAATGCTGCACTCCTGTGCTTACCTACATTGACTTGTTCACTCTCGAACGGAGAAAGAAGCGTTGTGCACTCACTAAACTTGCGCAAACCAGCATTTGCTGCTGCAACCCCATTACCGCATAGAGTATGTTCTGTATTGCAGTTGCCCATCATCTTCTAGCTCGCCACTTCCTCCCTCTCCTCGCGCGCAGCCAAAACAACACCAGGATTATATTAAAAGCAGCTCTTCGAACGCCATGCTACCGGAAATTAGCCGTTCACCAGCAATGAAATATGTCTGTGTGGACACAAGCCGGATCTAATCCAGATGCGAATCCAGTTCTTTAATCCGGAATAATGGTTTGTGTGAAAGGGGTAAAAGAAGACACTTTGACCCCTGTGTCAAGTGTTGTGAACTGAGGTATGAGGTGACCTGGCAAAGTGACAATACTTACAGTACGAACTTTGATGTACACAGGACTAGAGGTAATTCACAGAATGCACCATCCACGGGGTCTTGAGTTGAGAAGGAGATTAGAAACTGCAATGCAGTAGCTGGAAATGATCAAAGTGGCTGGGCATTTGAACAATAGTGAGAAAATGAGTTAGGATGGGAATGAAGAAGGTGGATGAAGTGGTAGAGTACAAGGGGTCAAGGGTGTGGGGTGGGGTTTTTAGGGGTCTCAGTAAACCACCTTCCAAAAGAACGAAAACTATTGCCAACCTATTGCGAAGTTGCAAGGGCTTACAGTAGTAGGTATGGCTAACAGCTTCCTTAAGGGTACATTGATTTTGCCTGTGTAACTTTGAAACCATAAAAGCAATTGTCTTCATTATTACAGATATGATTGTCAAGTAAATTTCCCATAATTTTGGTGTGAGTCATTTATTGATTAGCACTTCCTGTTTTACAATAATTTAATTGAAAGTCAAAACATGTCCCCTCAGAAGGAGTCAGAGATTGCTTAATTAGTCACAAAATGGAGGTGATGTTTTGAAAGATCACATTTTGACACCAGTTTGTAGGCATTTGCTGCCTATGCTGGGGCAGCGCAGAACCCACATGTATACCTGCTCACAACTATCCAGCCAGTAGATCCATCTACTATACCACCACATAGATAGATACAACCGCCATCACCACCACCACAGTGGAAGTTGCAATGAGCACGCCAGTATATTATGAGCTAGAGCTGCAAGAAAACAGACCACCACGTCAGGCGCTGCTACCACATACTACCACCACCACCACACAGTGCAAGTTACAATATTACGGCCACCACATGCATTTCTAGATGAAAACAACTGCCACCACCAGCACACAGTGCAAGCTACAATGCAGTGAATGCATGCATTCAGTATATGCGCCATTGCTCTAGAAAACAGACCACCACCACCATGTACCACCACACAGTGCAAGTTATAATGCATGCATTCAGTATATGCACCATTGTTCTGGAAACAAGTATTTCGAGTTAAAAAACTCGTGGGGCGCCAGGGCGCCCCTGAACCTTGAACTACTTGCTAGCAATGTATGTTCAGTAAATCAGATAGTTGGGGGTACAGTATTGTTGTTGGCCTGAAAGATACATCAAGACACACTAGACCGTTAGGTTTGCAAGAGTTTCAAGTCTCCAGAGCAGCCAGTCATATCCAGTGAAAGCATCCCTACCAAACTGTCAAATGTTTGCCTACTGCTTTTTGATCTATATGACATTCTAAATGAGCAATTGTTACTTTGTGCCTGGAGGAGGAGTGTGCTGGCTAAAAGGCTACCCTATGATGACTATATGAGCGAATCATGGCCATAATTATGTGTCATGACTCGCTGGTCCTCCATTATTGGCCTACGGGTCACTAGACTTCTGTTGTATTTAGGGCTGTACCTCGCAGAAAAACAGTTAAGTAAGCTTCCTACCACAATAATATTACTTAAACATGTTCTAGAAACACTTTGCGTTCTTTGGATACACGGCGAAATCTAAAGAGAATGGTTTTGAGCCTAGCAAACAGAAAGCGTCGAGCGCGCGGCCATTTTACAATGTCCGTCAGTGATAATTGGAGCTGTATCTCGCAGAAGAGACGTTCCTTAGGCTTTTTATTAGTATCACTCTATTAACACATATTTATGACCACATTTCGTTCAATTCAAACACGGCGAAACGTCATTAGAGAGGATTTAAAGCTTTGTAAAGAACGACGTGAGCGCCGCCATTTGCAAAATGACAGATATATATATATATATATATATATATATATATATATATATATACGAACATGAAGCCATACGAAGACCTAAATCTGAAAACAATATAGGGGCGCCTTTGGCGCCCCAAAAAACACCACCACCACCACCACAGTGCAAGTTACAATATTGCAGCCACCACCACCTGTGCCAGTAGAGTATCTGCGCCAGTTTGTCATAGAAAAAGACCACCACCAGTGCAAGTAACAGTAGCCGCCACCACCTGTGCCAGTAGAGTATCTGCGCCAGTTTGTCATAGAAAAAGACCACCACCAGTGCAAGTAACAGTAGCCGCCACCACATGTGCCAGTAGAGTATCTGCGCTAGTTGGTCATAGAAAAAGACCACCAGTGCAAGGTACAGTGGCCCTAGGCCAGCATACTCACCATTCGCACCACCACATGTGCCAGAAAGAGAATGCACTCAAAGGCTGAAGAAAAGACCACCAGCGCAAGTTACAGCCCGTCAGAACTTGCACCGCTGCCATTGGAGTGCACGCTGCAGCAAGTAAATGTAACTTGCCTGAGGGCATGCCATTGAATTTCTTCCCAATTCAATGACATGCCCTTAGGCGTTGTCACTACTATTGGTGCTCTGAAAGCAACTTTTGGTCGGAGTCTTGTAGCCTGAGAAATACACTCGTAAATGTATGCTTACTTGCAAATGACTTTATGATCACTTTAGATATAATCTGTGCATAAATGTCAATACAAGTGATTACAATGAGCAGTGGCCAGTGTTCACAAAACTTTGATTCGTTAGCTGTGCAGTGGCTTAAAGTCGTTAGCTGTGTAATATCTCAAGGTGCATGCAATATGACTTTAATTAGTAATCTAGAAGTAATGAACAATCGGTGTGTTTCATTTAACCTGATGTTTTGTTTACTTTTTAGGTGAACCAAGGATCCCCTTTACTCATCAAAACATACAGAAGTATGAAGCAAAGCTAGCTGGCAAACTTGCTTCAATAGCTACAGCTATTGGTTTTGGTGACAGAGTGAATGAAGCTAGAGGCATTGGTGTAACTCCTGTGGACCACCTTCACTACATTCTTAATTTGTGGTTTGAAGCTGGAGTCAAGCCTGCTGCTCCCCGCACCTGGGCGTTCTTCTGCCAATGCATTAGGAACGCTGATAAAGGTGCTCTGGCAGATGAAATAGAAAAGGATGTCTATGCAAGGCCTGCTGAAGGTGAAGTTTGTTTGATTGTTTGTGTAGCTTAGGGGTATTAATTCATTCCTTTTTTGTATGCTATGTTTGTTAACTAACCAAAAAGTGTTTATACAATTCATCCAGTAAGATTTAGATTGTGCATGCAACCATTTCA
>OZ025874.1:636011-793511 GCA_964019415.1 Ianthella basta | reverse complement strand
AATAGTCTCGCGTGTCCCAACTACGCTGTATTGAAGGATCTACGGTTGTTGCGATGGAGCTGAAGACAGTACTTGCGAAGGTGGCCAGTCAGATGGGGTACACGGAGCTACGACCGAAGCAGGAAGAGGTGATCTTGGACTTCGTACGCAGGAGTGATGTTTTCGTAAGTCTCCCAACAGGGAGCGGCAAGTCCCTTTGTTACAGCCTACTGCCAGGGGTGTTTGATGAGGTGCACCGCCTGCTAAACTTATTCGTCGCAATTGTGGTGAGCCCTCTCGTAGCGCTAATGAGTCAGGTGAGGGCCGAGACGGAAAGGAACGTCCACACGTCCACCTTGGAGACGCTGGCACCAGCTCACCAGATCTGCGCTGGCCTGTGCTCTTCAGCGTACACTGACAGTGAAAAAAACCAACCATTCTGACTAAGTCGACAGCGCAAAACACAACTACACACCGTCTCTTCGAAACACGTAGGTGAGATAGGGTATGTGCTATGACGTCATGCAATAATTGCATTCCAAGGTGCCACGAGTACCTGGCGAAAGTCACCAGACGTTCCTTCCCCACAGGAACGGCTGGCGCACGAGACTAATTACAACCCCCAGGATCTAACTGCACATCCCTCACATATTTGAGAAACTCTCTTGCCACCACTCCCAGATCTTCCCCAGTTGTACTTGTTGAACATTTCAACCTCCCCAACATCAACTGGAGCAGCGATGGTCCATCACCCATTGTCTACTCTGGGAATGTCACCTTAATGTGCGACATTATCAATGACTTTAACCTCCAGCAACTTGTACTTACCCCTACAAGGCAGCAGAACATTCTCGACCTTGTCCTGACTGACAGGACCAACTGCGTTCACAAACTGGAGGTATCAGCTGGCTTGCCCGGGTCCGACCATGATGCTGTCCACTTCTACACCAGTCTTAGAAAGCACAGGTCTGTCACCCAAAATCGCTGGTCCTACAACTTCAAGAAAGCAGACTTTAAGAGCTTCAATGAACTGCTAAGTAAGGTCCCATGGGATTGTTGTTTCCTGAGTGAGTCTATTAACGATTGCTGGATATGTTTAAAGATATTCTTTTCTCTATTGCTGACCAATGTATACCCAAGATTATCCTCCGTCATCAGAAGAGAATGCACTGGTTATCCAAGGAAACCCTCCGGCTAATTCGCAAGAAACGACGAGCCTATAAGTTAGCAAGGCGTACTGGCAACCCCCACCATCTACTTCAATACAAGGCTACCAGCAACCTAGTCTGCAGCCATACCAGGAAGGACCACCTCGAACACCTGAGTCAGATTACATCTAACCTATCTCAAAACCAGTGCCCTTTCTGGAGATGGCTGAACAATACCAGAGGACAGCGTTTTCAGGTCCCTAACCTCCACCACGCCGGTAAAGTGTTATCTACCCCCCTTGAGAAAGCCAGCATCTTTAATCACTTTTTTACTTCCATGTTCACAAGTGAAAATACATCCAATCTTAGTAATCTAAGAAGGGACTTAGGTAAATCCTGGAGCCAGGACAGTGTGGCTGACATCTCAATCTCCTGAGACAATGTCTTTGACCTTTTATGTAAGCTTGATGTTACTAAATCATGTGGCCCTGATGAAGTTCCAGCACACCTGCTGAGAGAGGGAGCACCCTGGCTTGCTGACCCCATTACCAGACTCTACAACCTGTCCTTACACCAGGGCTGTCTTCCCAGAGACTGGACGTTGGCACATATTACACCTGTGTTCAAGAAGGGAAGCAAACACTTGGTCTCCAATTACCGCCCGATCAGCCTGACTTGTATCGCAGTAAAACTATTGGAGAGACTTGTGTATGACCACCTTGCCCAATTCTTGACCGCCAGCAACAAATTAAGCCCCTTTCAGCATGGCTTTCGCAACCGCCACTCGTGTCAAACCCAACTTCTGGAGTCAGTACACGAGTGGGCACGGAGCCTTGACAGGGCCAGCAGCACTCATGTCATATTCACTGACTTTTCCAAGGTGTTCGATTCAGTACCCCACCAGCGCCTACTGCTCAAACTAGAGCATATAGGTGTAAGGGGGAACCTTCTCGCATGGATCAGCGGCTTCCTCGCTAACCGAAGACAACGAGTTCTGCTTGATGGTAGCACTTCAGAATGGAATGAAGTGACCTCTGGTGTACCCCAGGGCTCCGTTCTGGGACCTTTGTTGTTTATTCTCTATGTCAATGATATCCCCACTCACTTATCCTCACCAGCACGACTCTTTGCTGACGACTGTACTATCTACCGCCAAGTCTCAACCCATCAGGACTGTGCTGCTCTCCAAGAAGACCTTACCAGGTTCGCCAGATGGTGTCAGAGGTGGCAACACCCTCTAAACACCAGGAAGTGTAAGGCGATGTGTATCACACTGAAGAAGAAGCCCCCTTCATTCACCTACAGCATCAACAACACCTCCCTTGAATGGGTAGATACCTTCAGGTATCTGGGTGTTATCATTAACAACAAGTTGAAGTGGGGGGACCACATCTCAACCGTAACAGTCAAGGCATCTCGTATTCTGAACTTGCTAAGGAGGACAATGCAAGGCTGCCGCAGGGATGCTAAGTCAAGAGCATACACTGCCCTGGTACGTCCCATCTTGGAGTATTCTGCTCCTGTCTGGGCCCCTCATGAACAGAAGCACATTGACACCTTGGAGAAGGTGCAGAGGCGGGCGGCTAGATGGGTGAGCGGGGCTAGATGGGTTAAACAACACAATTCATGGTCCACATCGTACTTAGACTCCTGCCACAACCTCCATTGGTTGACCTTACACCAGAGACATTTGTTTCTCTGCCACTGCCAGGCATTTAAAATCGTTCGTGGCATGGACTGCATCAAATTCACTGACTACTTTACCCCTAAGAGTAGGCCCCTTAGATCTCACCCTTACTCTCTGTCAATTCCACAATCCCGCATCAATGCATTTCGATTTTCCTATTTTGTAAATGCCTCCTTTAACTGGAATGAACTGCCACCAAATCTTATTCAATCCTCATCCTTACCCACTTTTAAATTCCGCCTCACCAAATTTTTGCTGAATGAATCTTAACTGTCAATCTATTTACTTACTTACCCACTTAGTTAAATTCTCTCTGTTTTATCTATTATCACCTTTTCTCCATCTTTCCCTACCCCCCCCCCTGTTGTTTTATTGTCCTGTATTGTAAATGTACATCTTAGGGGAGCACAATCATAGGCAATTTGCCTCTCGTGCAACCCTTTCCTTACGGGGATAAAATCATTTCAATTCAATTCAATACATTCCACCCGTACCTTAGCTTGCATATGTGACAGTCGAGATTAGAAATCAAATTAGGTCACACAACTGAAAATGTGATTTTCACATTAATGTGTAGAATGGCCCTTAAGCTAGCTGTGTACCAAGCGCTAGAGCTGAATTCCTCTCCGCAAAGGAGATATGGCCTGTAGAAGATCATTACATGGCACAAGATTCGACATTTTGAATATTAATGAAGGCAAAAAATGACCGCCTGGGAAGACGACCGGTGTGTATTTTGTCAAATTTCAAGCATTTACTCCACTGCATCCACGGTTACAACACTGCTCCATCTCTTCTGTGCCTTCCTCTTCTGTTGCTGAGCTTACCGAGCTCGATATACTTGTCTCCAGTGTGTGCAATAGGCCATAAGCCGATCCTGACATCCCTGCGAAGAAATTCTCCAGTCGGTGACGTTTTCTTCCTTGCGGCGACCTTGACACAGGTCAGTGAGGTTCTGCATTGCACTAATGACCACTTCAGTAGTGCAGGGAGTGCTGCAGACGGTTTCTGAAGCCATAAACTCGCTGATATGCGGCGACTCTACCGACATGATTGCAAGTTCGAAGCTTGTTCATCTGCGGTGCAAGCTCGTATGGCTTTCAAATAAACACTGATAGAGCCAGAAGAGCCCCAAACACATTCGTATCAGCCAATCATAGGCACGGTGCACCACCCGTATCCTAGCTCAACATTATCTGAAAAGACATGGAGTATGCCGACGACTTCTCTTCCTCCAGCTTCAATAAACTTCCCCTGCCACCCCTGCTCGATACCCAAGGCATCCTGATGAGCTTTCATCCTAAATATATTTAATCTGTTCCAGTCTGTGCGTGGCATTTGATTGGACGACGCAATGACGTCGCTGCAAACATGGCTGTTCTGGCAGTGTGAATGTGCCTCGCCGTCAGCCATCTCTTAGACACTCCGTGCTCCTCAGTTTGGGCCTCCCAGGTGCGACGCGCACTTGCGCAGAAGTTTACTGTTATTTTCTGGTGCGAGGGAACTGCTCTGGCTACCGGCACGTGGGTATTTTTGTTTCGTTATTTGGGTACTTTAGCTGTCAGCGTTCTAGGATGCTGAAAGACCTTTCTCTGTGGTGAAGTAAGCTATTGGGCAGAAAGCTTGCTTGGCTTAGGCACTGCCTTATTGGTTAAGGAAAGACATGACCAAGCAATTCTTATAGCTAGCTATATGTGCATGCAAGTGTATGACAGTGGCCAATGTCAGTGCAAACAAGATCAGCACTATACCCAGGCAGTGTCACCCAGCTGCAATCACCCAAATGGTGACGAATGGCCTGCACTGTCCACTGAGCAATGCGACACGAAGCGAGCGCAGCCAAAGGCCGTGCTTGCTCGTAAGTGTCAACATTGCAGCTGTAGTCATCAACTGTCTATCTCTTGAAACACATCCACTTGCATTATCTAAATTTCTATGCAAGCCAGGCACATTTTCATCTTAAATTGGCTGCACAGCACCAATGCTTGCCATACTTTCAAGCCTTTTTGGGGCGCCTTCGGCGCCCCTATATTGTTTTCAGATTTAGGTCTTCGTATGGCTTCATGTTCGTATATATATATATATATATATATATATATATATATATATATCTGTCATTTTGCAAATGGCGGCGCTCACGTCGTTCTTTACAAAGCTTTAAATCCTCTCTAATGACGTTTCGCCGTGTTTGAATCGAACGAAATGTGGTCATAAACATGTGTTAATAGAGTGATACTAATAAAAAGCCTAAGGAACGTCTCTTCTGCGAGATACAGCTCCAATTATCACTGACGGACATTGTAAAATGGCCGCGCGCTCGACGCTTTCTGTTTGCTAGGCTCAAAACCATTCTCTTTAGATTTCGCCGTGTATCCAAAGAACGCAAAGTGTTTCTAGAGCATGTTTAAGTAATATTATTGTGGTAGGAAGCTTACTTAACTGTTTTTCTGCGAGGTACAGCCCTAAATATACAACAGAAGTCTTGTGACCCGTAGGCCAATAATGGAGGACCAGCGAGTCATGACACATAATTATAGCCATGATTCGCTCATATAGTCATCATAGGGTAGCCTTTTAGCCAGCACACTCCTCCTCCAGGCACAAAGTAACAATTGCTCATTTAGAATGTCATATAGATCAAAAAGCAGTAGGCAAACATTTGACAGTTTGGTAGGGATGCTTTCACTGGATATGACTGGCTGCTCTGGAGACTTGAAACTCTTGCAAACCCAACGGTCTAGTGTGTCTTGATGTATATTTCAGGCCAACAACAATACTGTACCCCCAACTATCTGATTTACTGAACGTACATGGGAAAATTGCTAGCAAGTAGTTCGAGGTTCAGGGGCGCCCTGGCGCCCCACGAGTTTTTTAACTCGAAATACTTGTTTTTACTGTGTTGTGCTTAGCACATGAATTCATTGTGCTAGCTAGACATTGTGTGTGCTGCCGTTCTTGATTGCAGTCACTTGCTGCTGATTGCAGCCATAGAAATTGCATATGCACTGCTCAGGCTCATCCCACAATGCTCTGCATTCATTTAGTGATGCTTTGATTATGATATGTCATGTCACTGTATTGGTATTAAGAATTGGACCTGTACATATGCATGTACCACGGATGTACCAGACTGCAATTGCTATATAGCTGTACAGCCTTTCCTCATCAGCGCTTTAGTCACGTGTATGCATGCAGCTTGGTGATGTGTACATGGGAAGATGCATAGCTGGAATAGGCATGCAATTTTAGTCACGTGTAGTAGCCTATTCGCTTGTTATTACACACTCACACTTGCATAACTATATGCAGGCGGAGAAATAGGGGATGGTAGCAAGACTGCAAGCGCAGCAAAATGTTGCCAGATGTAGGGATGGTGCAAATGTATTCAAAGTCGGCAAATGTTAATGACCTGGGTTTTGCATGGACAGGCTGGTCCCCCTCTTTGCATGGACCAGTCCTCCTCCTTGTTCCTACGGTTTTTCTGCCAGGTGGTTTGCCATGCCCTTCAGAGACACACTGCACCATCCCTACATCTGCCCTTGTTTTTGGAGGAAGCATTTTTACACACCCTTGTTTCTTGACTTTTTATGGAATGCAATTGGCACATGGGCAATGGCTGATCTACTTGAAAGGCTTCCAAACAACAGTGGCAACAAAGAATT
Organism: Ianthella basta; assembly: GCA_964019415.1. Taxonomy (NCBI): domain Eukaryota; kingdom Metazoa; phylum Porifera; class Demospongiae; order Verongiida; family Ianthellidae; genus Ianthella; species Ianthella basta. The sequence continues at coordinate 787,035 of OZ025874.1, read as the reverse complement.
GTGCCCTGAATGCATGGTAGGGTGTGTAACACATGTGGGATGTGGCTGGGTGGGCAACCTAGGGTAGGCTGTGGTGGGTGGGTGCAAGATATATTACTTCTGTTTGGATAGGCTATCATGTTGCAGAGTTAGCTGTGGTTAGGGGGCTGTAGCCCACCCCCCCCCCCCCCCCCCCCAAATAGAAATTACTTGATCCAGGAAATCATGGCGGTAGGCAAGCCTGGCTTTGTCACGGAGTAACTTCCACAATCCCAATCATATTTCAATACCACTCTGACTCACTGTCTGGAGGATCAGTATTGGCTATAGCTATGCATATACCCACACCACAGGCGTTCTAGATGTACGACCCCTACATGCATACAAACGCATGTGAGTTATGGTTATGTAAACAATGCAGCTCCTGCGCATGGCCGATTTTGACTTTCATATTTCGCTTATATCTCCTACAAGTGCAGCTAGATTAGAACATGACAAGTACTGTGGAAGAGACAAAGAACCCGTTTGTAACTCTATGCATGACTTTTGTTAATAGAGCTCTATTACAGCGAGTTATATCGATGATAGCAAAGGCAGTAAAATGAAGGTAAATGCCGTTGACACATTGAAGGGAAAGTCTAGCTCAGACCAAAGGAAAGGGCATCATTTGATGCACATGTGTGCAAAGTTATTGTAACCCTAAGTGTGTTCCATGTGGCAAAGTTGTTAAACCATTCCGAAAGAAATATTAAGGGTCACGAAACTCTAGACACCATTTGCCCACATGGACAAGCTAGAGAATTCAGTTGACTAACCATTTTTATCTTCATCTTCATCCCATGAAAAACCTTCTTGACGTCTGTGGCACAGCCGTTTAGTGGAAGCAATGGTAAAATAACCACTTTGGTAGACGTATCATGCGAGAATGTTGTGACTTCCTGCTGAAATGTCATAATTCGTTCGAACAAGCCCTCGAAAATGACCGTGTAACCTTCTTCAAGCCGCGCACAGACGTCTTGCTGCAATGAAAAACGCTTTTCTTCGTAAATTGTTCAGACAGGGAGGTCAAATTCTGCATTTCTGTTCAATCCAGCTCTCAAATCACACGCACATCACGCACAGTCACATGCGTAGCCATGGTAACATAGAAGAATGTGATTAACCACATGGTTCACCCTATGTAAACAATGTTTGCCATAACCCACATGCAAAAGAGCTGCACTATACCTACACCCTTGAAGGCAGGATAATTGTGGAGTGGAATCGGAAGTGACAGCTAGCTCTGCACTGCCAAACGAACGCGGAAATGGCGGCTGGAAGCAACTGCGCAGAAAGTGAAAAGGCTGCAAATTTAAATGACATGACCATGGTAAACCTCCGAAACAGCGCACAGGTGTATGTTGGTCGAAGCATGTCCCGTATGCACCCTGGAACATCTGACCACATTGTGGATTTAATGATTGAAATGCAACTGAAAGGATTAGGCGGCCGGTGAAACAAACAATGCAGGCTGGTTGCAACCAGTCACCAATTACGTCATTTTTTTTGCCGGCTTTTACTTCTGTTCAGGAGTAGTGCTACTTTTTGTTTGTATTACAGCGTACAAACAACCACCACCATCCCTACATAGACAGCACTACTGTGCTGTCTCATGTCATGCCACTGTACTAGTATAAAAATTGGACGTAATGAGTGAGTAGTGCTTCTGTTACTTGACTTGCATTTTAACCACATGGTTGGAATCAAATTAGAGCCGTTGTGTCTTCACGCTTTTGGCAATCTGTTACTGTGGCAAGACAAGTATATGCCACACATTATTATGTTGCTTTATAAGTGAGAATGGCTTGTACCAGTGTACATGAAAAGTGTTTAATGTTTGCTATTTTGTAAATGGTGCTCTATTCAAAGCATTGAGTAGAAGGCAAGGAAACCTGTTGGTGGCAGTTATATAATAAACGTTTCTGGAATGGATGAGGATGAGCTGTTGTTATTGTTGGTGCTTTTCTCCATACTTTATATAGTCTTGTCATAATGCAAAATGGAAGCCACTTCTATGTAGCAGTACCAATATGGCGCAATTTATCCCATGACACATTATGTCACAAAGTTCACACTCGTGTTTGCTGTCCTTACCAACTCAATGTTGCAATGTATAAATTCTCATACTCAATATTGGTCCTGATGAGATTCAGGGCAGTGAGTAGGGTCATTATACAAGAATATTATCCAAGTCTGATCTGTGCCATGTGTGTAACCACATTTTTGTGAAATGCAGAAAGTGTTGGAACTAGTGTACATGAAAAGTGTTTAATTAATCCATTCAGCCGAATGGATGATGAGGTGGCAACCGAACCGGTCTTCCATTGAAGTATTTCCACTGCACACCAGGACATCCTGGCAACCGTCATGACAATTATTAGGCATACTGAGTTGATAATAGAATGATACTTCTTTTGGACAGTCAAGCACACCAGCAAAGCCACTTTGTAGATGATGTCATGTAATTTGCATAATATTTTCCTTTGTATTTTTTATCTGTGTGCATGCATGTGTATATGCCTGCATGTTGTGATGTAATACAACCCCTATTTCACATGTAGGTGAAGAATATGACAGAATAGTTACAGAAGCAATTCAAAGGCATGGGAGTGTTAACATTGAGGTTAGTAAGTTAGTCTTCCTTGGTCCTCCTGAAGCTGGGAAAACACAGCTGAAACGTGCTTTGATGATGAATTATGAAAAGGTCACAGAGAGCACACCTCTCTCAACTGGAGCTGAGCAAGTGGTGGAGCAATATGTGGAAAAGAAAGGCTCCACTAGTACCCAATGGCAAAGGCTTACTAGAGAAATGTTGAAAGGAGCTCTGCAAAAGAGCGCAGAGGATGAATGTAAGATGAATGAGAGGACACTTCACCCTCAGCCTCAGTCACCCTATAATCGCCAGCTTGGAGATCATGATCTAATCTCAGATAGTGGTCAATCTGAGTCAACCCCAGGAGACATGTTGCAGAGCTCCACTACTGAAGTAGCTTTCAGTCCTTTAGCAGGGGATCCCCTTGCTATGAAAGAGGGATTGAGCCCAGCATATGACCCCCTTAGAGATGAGTTTGTTCGGTTGAGTGGATTGGTGCGGTCATTACCCTTCACTGGTGCCGAGGAAGGTCTCAGTATGCATTACATTCACATGGTTGACAATGGTGGACAGCCTGCATTCTTTGCAGTGCACCCAGTGGTTGCTACGTCTCGAGCAACCTATGTCCTTGTGTACAATATGCAGGAGGGCCTGAATGCTAAGCCAAAATATACATATCGGAAGAAGGGGTGCAGTGGAGTTGTTATAGAAAATGAGCATTTCACAAACCTTGATTTGCTCAAGGAATCTCTGTTGACAGTTGTAAACCTGAAAGAAAAGTTTAAGGGTATTGAAGAGAAGGTAGTGACACATGGGAGAGATAGTTCACAGGAATTCCCTGTAATCCCTCATTCGCATCTTGTGGTGGTGGGCACACGACATGAGGAATCATGCAAGGAGGATCTAAGGGCAGTCGAGGAGCAAAACAACACACTTGAGGGAGCATTTTCAGCTTGGAAAGATGATTTACTGGTGTACAAGGACAAGAACACGCATCTGTTTCCAGTTGACAGTCTCAATCCAGACTGCCCAGCAGTACAGGCAATCCGAGACAAGGTATCCTCAAAGGAATTCAGCCTCAAACTGGCTATCCCTATTTCATGGTTCCATTGCCACCTCATCTTCTGGTCCGCCAAGGAGGATAGGGTTAACAGTGGTAAAGAGACACCCTCAGAACTGGAGGTACTGCCATTTTCAGTCTTGTTTAAACTTTGCAAAGATGAGGGATTCATTTCTACAGAGCGTGAAATGCTAGCCATGATTCGAGCCTTCCATATTCTTGGTATCTTCTTCTTTCCTGCACTCGATCAAGCATGGGAACTAAAGGAAGACGATCCTGTCGTCTTCACCAATCCGGATCTTCTTTTGGGGGAGCTGACAAAAGTCTTTGAGGTCACTTTCAAGAACTCAGATCCCAGTCTCCAGCGGTTGAAAGAATATGGAGAGCTCACTCACGGCACTATGGGTGATCTTAAAATCCCAAAGGAAATGGGCCCTATCCAGGATTTTGATTTTCAAGACTTCCTTTTGAAGCAGTTGAGTGACTGGGGTCTTGCTGCCAGGATTCCTTCAGAAGATGCTATGCAGCAACAGTACTTCGTTCCTTGTATTCTGGAGCCATGCAAGGAATCTGAACTGAACAGGGAACCATACTGCAAGTTTGAATCCACAAAATCTGTTGCTGCTTCTCTGACTGTTTGCAACTCACCTTGTGCTATTCCTAATGGATCTTTTGATCACTTGATTGTGAATTTGGTTGGTGATCAATCTGACCATAAACACATGTTCAAGCATAGGACCAATGGCAAGATGTACAACGACTTGGTCAGGCTTGAGTGGGTAAAAGACAGTGAGGTGACGGAGACTTATTTTGTCACACTCAGAAGAAAGAAGAACTATTTCACAGTGTACATCTGGCGAGATAATGAAAGTGAAACAGTTGACCCTTTTCACTGGCAGACTATCTTTATAAAGGTGAAAGATATGTTTCAAAAGGCTTGTGAGCATATATATGGTAAAACATTCTTTGTGAGAGCGGTGACTGAATGTCCATGTGGTAATCCCAAGTATAACAGCCACTTGGCCGAATTTCACCATGGCAAGCCAAGGTTGTCCTGCCTATGTACTGTCAGTGAAGTTGACATCTCTTCTGAGATGGAGTCTCCTTTAAGTCGAGTATTGCAGGTATTAGCAGGTATGTTTACACACCATAATAGTCCTGTATTCTTTTTACAGGTTTTTGATATTACTTCAACTGCATAGTAATTGTACTATTGGTGATGCGGACAGTCACTACCACCTGTGGGTATGGTGGTGTGTGTGTGGTGCATGGCAGTGGTTGTATGTTCACAGTGGTAGTATGACTTGTCCATATGAGCACTTGTTTATGGGATAAGGCGTATGCGTGCGTATCTGCAAGACCACCACATCAACAAGGACATTCAGAACTTTTAGAGTGTTCTGGTAAGTGGCTAACAAGTGTAGGAGAAACAAAATAAGAAAAGTAGGCATGAATTTAACAGAGGAAATGCATCTATACCAAATCTGAACAATTCACCTAACAGCTTTTGATACAGTGCCCCACAATGTGTGAGGGATTAGACTTTTGTAGCTATCTGCTTTCACCATGTACAGCCATCTGTAGTCATGCCCTTGACAGTTATGCTGTACATCTTGGAATACCTGTAGCTAGAGTGTTCACATGCTGACTGGCTGTCACTGTGTGTTCGCTGCCTTCTACTGGGAATGCTTCCTCACAGTTGTTGAATAATGACTACAAAAGGGTTTTACCCTATTGGCTAAGTCTGCAACTTATAGGAAAAAATATAAATTTGAACTTGAAACCAACTGCCGTGCACCTTGTTATTGGCAATTCCATAATGCAGGCTGCACAGTTTGTCTTCGAACCATCTTATTGTTAGGAATTATTGTATAGCCAGAAATGTTTGCGAGGCATTACGTTTTGCGGTTTGCGGTTTGGCAGGAAGTCGTAAACATACCCGCTAAATGTTTTGGCATGCGTCATAGTCGTGAAGGGTCAACCATGTCTCTGCTACACTACTTTACTCCAACGTTAGACTTGCCTTCTTCAAGGTCTGTACTGTCTCTGAAGCCAAAAGCTCTCCACAAAGCCAACAAGAGATTGGCTAGTCTCTCTAGAGAATCTGATGACGCTGGCCCTGGATCAAAGCACGCAAAGAACATCTACTCCACTGACGATCATGCTCATATAGGAAGGTATGCTGCGGAGCACGGGCCAACCAAACCATCGCAGCATTTTACGGTCCATGAATCTACTGCCAGTCTGCTGAAGAAGCAGTATTTGGCAAAGTTACACGACCGGCGCCAGAATAGTGTGGAGATTCCAGAGGTAACCAGTCTCCCTATGAAAGCGTGTGATCTCCTCCTTTTGCTTGGGAGTACTCTGGATTGTCAGGTGAAAGAGTATGTTGTTGTACTATGAGTGGGAGTGGTCAACACTGCCATAGTGCTGGCTGCTGGGGAGGAATCATTGCCGCTGCTGATCGCAATCTTCTAAGACAGCATGGTGGCTCACTAGTACTCACCAAAGCATGGGCTAAATCTCTGTTAAGCAGAATTGGATTTGTGAAACGAAAGGGTTCCACCTCTGCTAAAGTACCTGCTCCCGAGTTTGAAAAGTGAAAGGACCAGTATCTTTTGGACATTCGTGCTGAAGTCATAATGAATCCATCCCTAGTAATCAATTTGTTCGGTAATTGGTTCAGTACTAGATATAGTGTGATGCTGGTTTGTTGGTTGGCAGGGTTGACCACATGATTGAGATTGTGAAACCCAAGGTGTGGAAGGAAGGCAAAACAGAAGTGTCTAGCAAATGAATGTGCATGAAGGATTTACATTGTTGGGTTCTGCCAAGCAGTTATAAAAAAATATTAAAAATGGTGAAGAACTTTGATCATACATGCACGCATGCTGTAGGTGAAAGGGAAACAAGTGAAAATAGATCATGTGCATGCAAATAAAGGTCAGTCCAGGAGGAAATCTCTGCACTTGACAGAGAAAGCCTGGAAATCTTTCGTCTTGCGGATGTTCGCAGGGAGTGATCTCCACATAGAGGCGCCAGTAAAACTGAATGACCTTTGACCAAAAGATGACCTTGTGAACGAGAGGTTGAGTTGACAAGAAGAGTACGACCGAGTGTGATGAGAGGAGTTTGGACCAGAGAAGAGCTGAGATAGGTAGGACGGACAATGGGAAGAGAGGCACTTGAAGACAGACTGGAAAGATGAAGCTTCCTTCTGGAGGACAGTGTTGATAGACCAAGATCGTGGCGAGCAGCAGAAGCAGAAGAGTGTTTACATCTATGAAGAACAGTACGGCAAGCAAGGTTCAACAAAGACTCAAGGCGATGGGGCTCAGATTTGGTACAGCCAAACCACACAACATCACAGTAGTCAAAGTTGGGGATTATGTAGGACTTGAGAAAAAGAAGCAGGAAGGGCTGGGGAAGAAACCAAGAGAGGCGACGAAGCAAATTTAGACTATGAGAGACCTTCTTACAAACCATGTCAATGTGATCAACCTATGTGAGAGTGTTGTTGACTACTACTCCGAGGAATTTGTAGCACCGAACCTGCTCCACAATACTTTCCTCAATCTTTAGTGTTAAGTTGCCATCCACAATCTGTCTGCTGGAATGAATCAACATCGACTTGGTCATTGACAAATTGATCATCAAGCCATTTCTCTGGAGCCATAGGTTGGCAAGTTCCAGGCAAAGCTGCAATGAGGATTGAATGAAGGAAGATTGTCGCTGACAATGTAGATGTCATCTGCGAACAGTACTGTGAAGTCAGGAGGAAGCACAGAAGGAAGATCATTGACAGAAACAGAGAAAAGAGTAGGACCAAGTACCGAGCCTTGAGGAACACCAGAGGAAGGGAAACCAGGGGAAGAGTAACAGTCGGCGACAAGAGTGACATGGCAATGATTGGAAAGATAAGAACACAACCAGGAAACAGCAGAAACAGAGAGGCCAAGGTTAGAAAGCTTAGATAACAGAAGTTTGTGGCTGACAGTGTCAAAGGCCTTGGAGATGTCAAGAAAGACAACTCCCAACTAATTTCTTCTGATCAAGAGCCTTGTACTACCTGTCTAAGCAGTGAAGAAGAAGAGTTTGTGTGGAGTGGGAAGGGCGTGTCATGCCGTAAAAGTTCCCCTGCCGAAATGGTTCCGCCGGGCCAAAAACGGCAGAAAATGGCTGCCGTAATGGTTCCGCCATAGTGACAAAGCCCCTCTCGTCTCCAGATATTCGTTGTTGTGGTAGATCTTGAGCGCGCAGTGAAGACATGTCAGCTGAAATTGTCTATTCATTGAAGAAAATCATCCACTCATCGAACGAAATCGCCTATAAATAGAACCAAAGCGCCCATCTAACGAACGAAATCGCCTGTTCATCGAACGGAACATGTTATCCTGGATTGAGAATGCGTCCCAACTTGGGAAAGACATCAGGGTACAAGTACACGACGAATCTGACAGTCAATCCGCGCTGGCGCTGGTGATTTAGCAGAGGGGGAACCATTTCGGTTGCTGTTTCGGTTCCACGGGGGGGGGGGGGCTAATTATGGGGGGGCCAAATTTGGCATGACAGGCGAAAGCCAGACTGAAGAGGAAAGAGAAGGCTGTTGGAGTTAAAGTGTGAAGACAGCTGAAGTTAGACGTGTTTTTCCATGAGTTTGCTAGTAGCTGGAAGAATAGAGATGGTCTGTAGTTTGTTGCCTTCTCATGGTCACCCTCCTTGTGGAGTGGACGGATTGAGGCACATTTCCATTGACAGGGAAAGCTGGAAGAAGAGATGGTTGAATTGATGATGGATGAGAGTGGAAAGCCGATGATGGAATGACCATACCTCCATCTGCACAATAAGTGCAGATGGAGGTAGTTGATCAAGGCCTGTGGCACATCTAGGTTTCAGGGAATGCAGATAAGACAATTCCGTCTGCGTACTGCTTTCTGTGAACGATGGTGACCTCGAACTGAAAGACGTGGCAATTGGTTAACTTCGTGCCCAAATATGGGGTCATCAATTACCAATGGTCCGGTGGGCTGCCATTACAAAAAGAGGGAGTCAGTCCCTAGACTGTCTTTTGGGAGGGCGGAGTCTGCACGTGACCAAAATGCCAGTCTGGCTATGTGAGACTAGGAGCAAACAGTCTCTAGTAGTTGAGGTCTGAGATTAAGCAACAGGTAATTGATGACAGTTTTACTGCGTTCTCCATCTGGTTCCTTTTTGAGTCTTTCTTTTAAACACTTTCAAAGGAAACGAATTGCAAAATTGCCATTGGGTCAACTTAAACCACTTAGTCTTGAGACTGCTTGGTTGATCCTCTTGGACCAAAATGTCACTGGTGTGTGGGCATCAAGTTTGATTGTTGAATTGGGCTGTAAGGATAGGTTGTGCTTGGGCGTGGGATTTTGGTCCAGCACAGTGGCGGATGTAGGATTTAGCCAAGGGGGGTTCAACCGTACGTAACAACCTCACCTTCTAGGGGGTCTGGGGGCATGTTCCCCCAGGAAAATTTAGAGTTTTATTGGCTGTAAGATTGATTCTGGTGCATTTTTTCAAGTGAAATTGGCTGAAGTGATATAGCTAGATATGCTTGTACAGTTCACTTGAATACTTCATTCTGAGTATGAACATAATGCAATTTCTACTCAGAAAGAAAGAAGGAGGCATCCTTTGTGGATGTTTGTTGGCACATGTAGTGACTAGCATGTCCAAATCAACACATCACCTTTGTATTGCTAACAGTAAACAAGAATAGTATTACATTTTACAGCTGCATCATTAGACCAATCTGTGTCACCTGTATACAGATTTTCATAATACATACATGTATTTAGCTACAAGTGCCCAATAATGTAGAGATCATGAGTTACATATAAACTTGCCAATATACAGGTACTGCATAAAAATTATAGAATAAAGATGAAAGTACTGTTTTCATCAGTCTGAAAACAAAAACTCAAGCTTCATTCTTCTTGAGTGCAGCTGGTAAAATGTTTGCACCAGCTTAGCCATTTTGCTGCTTGTACGGAGCTTCTCCAATCTTGCCTGATTAATTTTCATGAGGGCCAGAGCACTCAGCCTGTCTTCTGCCATTGTTGAACGACATGAGGTTTTAATCAATTTAAGCTGGCTAAAGCTCCTCTCACTCTCACATGATATTATTGGCAATGTTAGAGCTAGCTGCACTAGCACACGTATGTTGGGGAAAGCTGTCTCATCACAAGCCTTCAACACGTCAATTAGAATCTCTGGATAGGATGACGCCTGCTTCCACTTCCGCACAATATTCAGTTGAAAAAACGCTGGCATTCGGCAGATCACTTCTGTAAACGTCAACTGCATCACTTAACCCTTTTGGGATATCCAAGTTATATATGCACTCAGCTGGTAGCAAATGGAGAAGCAGCAGGTGCAGCTGGCTGTACCAATGCTAAATCTATTTTTCAGGTCAGATGTCACATAAGACAGGAATTCATTGTAAAATGACACACGATAGTAATCCTTAGCGCATGATGACTGAACGTTGCTCCTATGGACTTGGTGCTTGTTAGTCCTGGGTTGCTTCAGTTCATAATCTTCTCCATGTAGCGCCTTGCCTAATGCAGCTGTTTCTTCAAAAATCCTTTTGAATTCCAATTCTGACTCATTTTGCATAACTTTCAGGGTAGATATGACTTCTTCAATTTTTCTGTAGGCATACAAGACATCAATGGCTCACATCTGCAGTTTGATTGTTAAACCTTTTAGGCAAGACAAGACTTCTATAAGTATTTTGAAACAAATCAGAAAGGCTGAAGACTCTAACTGATACACTGACGCTAATGGATTTCTGTATCAGCATCCCAGTTCCAGTCTGTACCAAGGTCTTCATTTGGTGATACAATGCCTAGCAGAGCAGCATGTAGAGATGGAAGCAGCTGCATAAAGATGGCATACGAATCTATTCTCTCAATCCAGCGAGTCCGACATGTGTCTTTCAACTTAGTTGCAGCACTGGATGGATTTGTCACTGTGATAGCTTTCTCCAGAAACCGTTGTTGCTTTGGTGAATAATGGAAGAATCGAGCTATTTCTCCAATGGTACCTTCAGTATTCTTGGATGCTTGTAAGTTGCATCCTGAAACAACAGCTAGGTTTAGTCTATGCACAGCACAATGAACATATCTAGCTTTTGGAGCTTGCCTCATTACAATGGATTTGCATCCAGCTCTGGCACCTGACATGCTCGAAGCTCCGTCGTAGTACTGCCCACGAAGATGAGTAATAGGTAACTTCAATTTAGCCAGGTGATTCAAAATTGCAGTTGCAAGTGCCTCTCCAGTAATTCGCTCAAGTTCAATGAATTCAACCAATACTTCCTGGATGCGACCATCGTGTACATATCGCAAACAAAGTGAAAGCTGTTCTTGGTTAGCTACATCAGTTACCTCACCCGCAATAATGGAGTAAAATTGTGCACTCAATACAACACTAATAAGCTCGTTTTGTATGGTCTTTAACGTGTACTTTGCATTCTTTGGACCATACTGAAGATGTTTGTGAAGAAGTTCATCTGTTTCAGCTCTAAAGTGAACAAGCTCTAAAAAGATTTCCTTGGCTGCCTGAGTATTCTTCCCAATTAATTTTGTCATCTCGATGACCGCGAAGAGAGAGACCCTGTTTTCCACAGAGCATCACGTTTCTTAGAAGAGACTCAAGAACAATTTGATTATCATGTATCCTCCGATGTATTTCCTTGTCAAATGTTGTGTCTATAGCTCTTGATGGATTCTCATATGTAGACTTGAACTCTTTCATTTTCGCAATTGCTGTCATGTCATATTCCAATGTGGCATGCTCTTTAATTTTCTCCAAACCCTTTATCCACATCTTGAAAGGTTGTGTAACAAATTGCCTGAGAGCCTGTTCCCTGATTGAACTGGGAGCAAAAATTGCACATGCCCAACAAAGCACCATCTTCAAATTTGCTATAGTGCAGCCACGGAAATTGCTGCACCCATGATGGTTGAAATTGGCGAAATGATCCTGACTCAGACTGACGAGTGCCGGGGTACTCAGATGTAGCCATAGGAGGCTCACAAGTCAGAATGCCATAGACTTCCTCTCTGCATAGGTTGCTCAATTTTGCATCAGAAGCGATCAGTTTACCAATGTTCCAATCATGTATAAGCACATCACCACTACTAGTATTCATTTCTTCTTCAGATCTTCCCAGTAGTGTGCCCTGGTGTTCATGTACTCTTTCTGTACCTTCCTGATCTAATGTTTGCTCCGTCCTGCTTTGCCCCCCGGATACAAATTTACCCGTTTAGCTGCCATTTATTTAAAATGGCAGCTGGAGACAGGTTGAGAGGTGGCAACTACTGGACTGGCCTCAGGTTGAAGTAGAGAGTTGGACTCAAGAGTTGAGATTACATAGCTTGGACACTAACTGCTTAAGAATCTTGCCATGTTATTTATTCTGAGTGTTCACAAGGTTAGAATCAAAATTAGGGGGACCAGAAATTGAGGGGGGTTCCAAGGAACCCCCTGGAACCCCACCCTAAATCCGCCACTGCTTGGCTTGGATTGAACCTGAAATGCAGTGCCAATACATTCTCAGCATTTTTCAGTACAAAGTCATCGCATGTGGGATATGTCAGTTCTATTTACATAAGAAAATAGGACACCTGAAAAGTGTGAATTCCTGTGTTGCCATGGATATGCGAGCATTGTCATGTGACATTCGCGTGACTGCACAGGAAGTTCTGAACAAAATCGCCTTAAAAAGTAGTGTTCGGCTACTACACAATGCTTGAAGACGGGAGCAATCCTAAATGCAAAGGTTTGATTGAATTGTTCAAGCGGAACCGCCACATCGCGGGAAACAAAACTGTATTGCCGGCCATTTTCAGAAAATGTCACACGAATACTACGTGACCTCATGTAACTTTTGCTGTTCGACAGCCAGGTGACAAGTACGGCCACTAAATTGCTTAGCAGACTTTTTGTTTGAAGGATAATTGTGCGCTGAAGGCTAAAAGACAAGCAAAAGGTACGATCTAGAGATCCCGTGTGGGGGATTTTTGTACTGGGTCTCTGTGTTACAGTGCACTCAGTGCCTGAACGTGTTCAAAATATTCAGTTGCGCTGATGTAACTTTACGACTGGTTGGTTTACGAAAATCTCCTACATGGAAAAGTTAGGTAGTACGTTTCTGCACTTGCCTATGTCTTGTCTCAAAAAAGTCTGCTTACGCAATAAGTGTTATTTTATAGGGTTCGTTTACAGCGACATTTCTCACTTCACAGAATGAATAAGGATGAATAGCAGACATTCGCATAAAGAAGAAAGTTCGGGCTTCGTCTTCATCCCATTCTTGCTTTCTCCAGACTCGATTTAAAGGAGAAAAGGCAAAAATATGAAGGTCAAAATTGGCCATGCGCAGCAACCGTGTTGTTTACATAGCCATAACTCACATGCGATATGTTGCATCTTGCTTGACAATAGGCATTCTTGTCTTCAAAGTTATTAGACAGGCTTCAGGGATGCATGTGTTAGGTATCAATGTTCAGGGCGCATTAAATACTCACTGTGGGCACCGGGAGGCTCTAGTTGAAGCACTGTAGCAGATAGAGCAGTTAGAGATTGGCAAAGACAGCCATCAGCATGTTCTGAAGAGCACCCTGCTTTATAACAAAGGTGACCACTGGAATAATTGGCAGTAGCTAAAACTCCACAATTGAGCATACAGGCCCGGAGCAAGCAAAATTAGAGTGATACGGCCATGAAAAAAAATTCACGCATATTCACACTTCCAATAATAATTGACAAGTTACAGCTTAATCATGCATGCATGTACATGAACCAGTTGGTAAATAAATTCTTCAGTTAGTTAAAATTGTCCAAACACTCTAACACGGGTTTCCGACAAATTCTCTGCCAATGCCAGTTAGATCTAAAGCATCGGTGCAGAACCATTAAGTTGTTCAGACGCATCTGAGTCATGGTGAAGTGAAGGTAAGTTTTCACTCTATGTAGTGCTGAAAAAGAATGTTCTGATGTAGCATTCATTGCAGGCATGACCAAGAGTAGCTTAAATAGAATCCAAACTTGGGAAAAAGCCACTCGCAGTGCTTCAGAAAGGCCTGCAAGTTGTTGTGTTATTTCAGAAATGGTCATTTTTGTTTCTTCCTTGTCAAACAGAGGCTTCAGCAAGGGAAGTTGTGTTTGCAACTGCAGCATGTTTACGTCATCCTTGTAAAAGGTGCATACATACTCCAGCTCTGTATCATATGCACGACCACTGCAGGCCTTTAGTAGTAGGTCTTGCACATTCCTGTAGACTTGGTAGCCCGACTGATCAAATCTAGCATTAATACTTGTAATGACTAGATCCAGTGCCTCATAATAGATCTGCTGATAGTGGTCTTCAATTGATGCATGGAAATGGCCTTCTGCAGATCCAGTTTCCAAGTGCCTCAGTGCATGGCGCTTACGTGGCAGAGTAGGAGGTGAAATGCCCAGCTTCTCTTGAGATCTTAAGACCCTTTGCTAGAAAAGCTTGAATTGCTCTGGCTGACGAAGAGATTGCAGAACGTCATGTGTCAGCTTGACTACTTCTTGGGCCTCTGCAGCTGAAATGTGTTCATGCTGTAGGGATTTGCTGAGGTTGTCACTGTGTCGCAGTATTAGTGAACCCAACGATACACCAAACACAAAGTTGAATGTGAGCATCTGCGCCTCGACCCAATGATTCTGGCTCTGATATAACTGTCCAGGTGGCCATCTTCCGATTCTGCCCAAACTCCAAGAAGAACTTCATAGTTATCCAGGACACTCTGTAAGGATGCTGCACGTACTGTCCATCTTGTTGGACAAATTACACGAAAGCCAGGTGTGTCTGGGGCAAGTTCCTGCTTAAGCTTCTGAAAGGAGGCGTCCCTTTTTGGCGATTTCTTGATCAATCTCGAGATTTCGTACACAGTGTCCAAAGCAGATCGCATGACTTTGCATTGTTTCACTGTGTCGCCCACAGACAGATTTAAGGCATGCCCGTAACAGTGAGTATAAACTGCACGAGGCTCATCATCATTAATTAGCTTAGCCATGCCACCTTTGGCACCACTCATACTACTTGCTCCATCATAGCACTGTCCACGACAGTTCTCAATTTTAAGATTCATGCGAAGCAAAGTGTCTCTGATGATCCCAACCAGAGATTTAGCATCAATGGAGTCGGTTTGGTAAAGGCCTATAAGTTCTTAATGAACAGCCAAGTCGTCGTTGACCCATCGAAATACCAGCACGACCTGCTCCACATTGCTTGTGTCAGTAGTTTCATCAATCATAATGCAAAAGAATAATGCTGACTGTAGACTTTTAGCAACATCCTGCAAAGCCATGGTATCTAGCATTTCATTTTGTATCTCATGTGAAGTGTATTTCAACTGCTTCTTGTCCAGAAATGCTTTGAGTCCTGGTTCTCCAGTATCTGCTCCTTGAAGCATCAAGAGCTGATACAAATTAGAGTCGGTCTCATCCATATCTCCTCTGAGGGGTAGCCCTTGACGGGCTAAAAAGCATACAGAGGAGAGGATTTTGAGAAGATGTTCATGATTTGCTCGCTTTTCCGATGCATACTGCTTTGGCAGCATATCTCCAATGTCAACGTGACTGGCTAGAACAGCAGCAGCTGATTTGTGAAATCGCAGCTTTCATGCTTGCTGAAGTTTCTAGTTGCATCTTTCCAGTCCGTGAAACCAGTGACTAGAAAAGCTGGCTCAGCTGCACCGAAAGTTTCACTTTCCCCATCTTGACTGCTTTGCAGCAGGTGAAGCAGAAAGCGCCGTCAAGTCCAACATCATAGTGAATCCAAGTAAAACAGTTAAACCATGATGCTTGGAAGGTACGACTTACTGGACTGGTTTTTCCGAAGGAGTGGGGAGGGAACGACAGATGGCGAGGCTGGAAAGGCTTGTCAGGCACATCTCGCACTTTATCCACAGAAACTGCCATATTTATGTCCACGTGAGAAAGCCCCTGTGACTACTCAAGCATCGCGTGACCCTGACGCCTGACCCCGTCTACCAAAATGGCCACCTCCGATTTCGACGTGAGTATGCATTGATGTGTGAAACGAGTTGTTTCACTAAGGGAATGGGCTATCACAGCTGCTGTTTCTGATACTCAGCCCACTAATTATATAGACAAACATGTTACTTATACCTTTTCAGTGTACTAATTCTATTCAGCCTTGTACTGTAGCTAGTTATCTTCCTTAAGCTTGTTAGACATAAACATTTCTGCCCTGTTGGGAAAAAGTGGTGCGTCCATGGCCGTAGCGGCCGCACCGGTGGTGCTGGCCCCGGCATAGGTTTCATGGTTTGATTCCCAGCTGCATGACTACTTTTCCTTCTCTTGCTTGTCCTATGCCACTCACATTCTTAAACTCACATTCTTAGCTCTTCTCACTGTTCTCTTTGCCTCTTTGCCTCTCCAGTAGCCTTCCATACATAACATTCTTCCACCTCTCTGCATCTTTCACCTCATCATTCCATTATGCACTTTGTTTGCTTCTCACTCCTTTCTCCCCTTCAGTATTTCACACATGTTCCTACAATACATATTAGTTATACCACGGCGCTGAGGTGTATATGGATTTTAGGCGCACGATGCCCGAGGGCGAGTGCGTCTAAAATCCATATACACCGAAGCGCCGTGGCATAAGTGATATATACCCCACCTAGCACATCTAGGCTCTTATTCGAAAGGCGGGCTTCTTCCAGGACGGCAGCTCCGAAGAGCAGCTGTCACGTTTTGTTGAATTCGCAAGTGCTGTGAAGTTTTCGCCTTCTGTTAAGCCACTGGAACAACACTCTAAGAAGCCAGTGAAGTGATTGAGGCATCTGTGACGTTCTTGGCCTTTGAGGGTTCTTTGCGCTCGGTGCTCGACTTTCCGTTCTCCGTGAAACAGTGCATTCCCACTGCTGCAGTGAGTTTGAGTACCCTTGCATACGAGTTAGCACACGAGCTTGCTGTTTCTTGTTTGTGCACTGTGCGGGTCGCGTACATGGTTTATCTAGCTCGGCTACGAAGCGCTTAGTTTATGTTGTTGGCTTGCGTGCATTGGTTGCAGCGTGGTGGAGTGAGGTATTCTCCTTTTCAATGCTTTGAGGACTCTCCTGAAGCAACGTAAGTTGAAGCTGACTGGAAGTTGCTGCATTTGTGTGTGTACTTTGGTGTGATTTGACATCTTTGTTGTTATCAATAACAATTCCTTGTTATCTTTCACACCTTCCATATTTGAGCTGGGATATAACAGGATTTAAGCGCCCCTGTGCATATACAGCAGATTTACGCAATCTTGCAACAGGTTCCCAAACTGTGGGTAGTCGTTACCTAGGTTACGAACCAAAATTGTACACAACTATGATGTCACACAGTCCGTATCCTAGGTAACGACTGTCCAAAGATTTGGAATCTGTTGCAAGATTGCGTAAATCCGCTGTATATATGCTTCTTAGCTCCTGTTATATCCCGGCTGGCTTGTTTACGCGGTATTTTTTCGCGCGGTTGCCATGGCAACGGGGTATAGATTCTGTTAACTCTTTCCACGCCATTTCAACATTTCCATCAGTTCAATACCTCTTCGATCTAGAAAGATGCACAGCTCATATTGCAATAATGACATTGTGATTTTATTACTGTCTAGTTGTACAGTGAAACCTGTCAAGACAGTCGCCTGTAAGCCAGTTCTAACTGACCTTTATAGAGAGGTAGGTGCTCTACAGAGGTTGCAATACTTCAGTGCTTTTTTGGGGCCAGGGAGGCTGGCTGTTAATGAGAGGTGGCTGCTTAATACAGTGATCACCTTAGACAGCTTCTACTGTACACAAACTATGCACTCCGTGTGTGTGTGTGTGTGTGTGTGTGTGTGTGTGTGTGTGTGTGTGTGTGTGTGTGTGTGTGTGTGTGTGTGTGTGTGTGTTGTGTGTGTGTGCACTGTGTGATGTGTGTATGTCTATGCGTGAGCTGCACATGTAGCACATATTGTAGTGTAAAGTAGCAGTACGTATATATGTGCATGTGGGCATGTACATTAATGCTCATTCTGTCTGACAGTGGGTGCTAGGCATGTATCATGCTTGCATTCAGTGACACCCTTTACATACATATGGGGTCACACAGATGCTGAGTTAAGCAACACTTTGATGTGTTATATGAGAAATCATCTGCTAGACTTTGTTTACTGTTTGTCATACTGCTGTACGGTTCGGTTCATGGAAAAAGTAACGGTCAACCATTAAACAGTAACGGTTCATTTTGTCTTATAGCGTTTACCGATTAGCAGATAAACGTTAAAGGTTCAGCCTAACCGTTGATGCTATGTTACAGACGAAGCTTTTTAGAGAATGTACTCGATTGGTAATACGTACATAACTATATAGCCACAGTGAAAAGAGCTTAATGAAATAGCGTATTGTGAACAGCGAATCATGCAGCTGCACCACGAGCTAAGCGTGACCTACTGTTTACTGTATTTGTTCATGTAGAAGAAGTAGAAAACAGTATGCGGACGATGATTCCCGTACACAAAGAGAAACTACCTCTTGTGGCAGTGCTTGTGATCCTGCTAGCTGTCCAATGGTTTCAGACTGCTGCGCTTTAAGCATTGGTTGTTTGAACATTAAAACTCGCCAAGTGGAGACTTACCTATAAAACGTTGCTCGATCTCTGCTAATTCTAGATGCTTCAACCATGACCTTGTCAGTATGGGACTCTCTTTATTCTGGTGTGAAGGATGACATGTGCTTATTTGGCCATATCGTTTCGTGCCAGAGCGATAGACCTACACCAAGGAGCTGCTGTATAGTGAACCCTTTGGACGGCCATTTTTCTTTACGTATGAAAACATTTAACTCTAAAACCGCTACCGGTTAGTTCCTAACAGGTAATGGAACGAGGACAGTTTTTGGGTGACAAACGGGAAGATTTACCAACAACTTCTAAATGAGAAGCGCAATTATCCTTACCTTTTCCATGCACCGTACTGTATACACTGTAATTGGAAGACATTTGAGAGTGGACCAGGAGGATAGCTGATTCACTGCATGTATCTCACCCTTTACATTATGTACTGTAGGACTGTCACAGTGTGTGTGTTTGTGTGTGATAGACAAATATATATATATTGATGAATTATACTGCAGAACATACAACCTTGATACTGATCTTACTTCTAGATACAGAGTTTTGCTCATTCTGTTTGTCAGTGCTGTAGCATGTACGTACCTTGTGTGTTTAGTATGTACGTTTCTGCATTAGCAGCTAAGACTGAGAGTGAATTCGTACTTTGGTTTAGTGAGAACTGGTCTCTTCGTCTTTGCAGGTAAAAGTCTCATGATAGAGGCACTACCTCTATCTCCTCCAACAGTTAACCCAAAAGGGTCCGTTGAGCCTGTAGACATTCCTACAGGTCAGTCCTTTAGTGGATTAGTTGTATCTCAGTGTGCCTTGTCTCAATAGGCCTTCCCTTTCTGGTAATATATTTGGAGTTTACTAGCCAAGGACAGGCAGGTGTATTACAGGAGCATCTGAAACAGTACTGGCTCATATACTGAAGCATAGACAGGTCCTTACGTGAGCCTATGTTTAAGCAAGAAAGGAACATTATTGGTGGAAGACTTGACTTGTGATTTTAGAAGCGAAGTGATTACTTATAGACCAACAATGACTGCTTGTATCTGTACAAAGCACTGTAGCTTGTCTACGTGGAAGTTAAAGTGTTTCTTCCTGGAGCCTCCATGGAATGAATTTTTATTGAAATTTGTATAAGTGCCCTTTTCTTATGTGTGTACCATATTCTCTCAAAACATTTCTCACTCTAAAACTTTGTCATCCAGAAAAACCTATATTCATAACATCAGCATAAGTGTACTCTTAAGTGCTGATGAGTTCCCAGCATTCTCATACAGTAGGCGTGGAAAAACAATGTTACCACTTTGAAGCAAACTTCACAAAAAATTTTGTTCGAAGTTGGTTCCTACTTCCCTTGAAGTTCGCTCCAACGTAGCTCAAGGTTCGCTCCAACTTTGTTCGAACTTTGATACGACTCCACTTGAACCTTGATACAATAGTACCACTTTCAATGTACTTCTTCAGAAACATCTGAATACCTTGTCTTGAGGCTGTTAGACTTTCCTGTAATGGGATTCTGGCGATTGTAGGTGCCCTGCATCTATCACAATTTGCCAGTTGTACTCACTGAAATTTGCCATTCGTAACTCCAAACGATAGCAACTGACTCTTCTCCACTAGCAAAATGAAATATGCACCTGTACGCAACACATTTAGCTTCTAGCAATGCAGGTCCAACTTTTCTTGGTGTTTGCTCCAACTTTGCTCGAAGGTTGCTCCAGCTTTGCTTAAAGTTCACTCCAACTTTGCACAGACTATGGTCAAAGTTTACAAAGAACGAACTTCGCATGGTAACGTTATTTCTGTGCCTACCACATATATCACACTACTCTAACAATTTGCCTGACAAGAGGTGCTTTCCAATATTTCATCTCAGTAGACAGCCTCTCATTGCACCACTTGTGACACTTCCCTTGGAAGGTAACCAAGTACGTTGTCTCCATAACCCACGTACCTGATGTATCACTGGCACATTCTTGGCACCTGCGGGCTGACTGTCAGCTCCAGGAATCTTTGTACATAAATGTGATAGCTTTCAACTACTGCCCAAATGGTGAGTTCATTATGCACCATTACACCAAGCATTGCCCCTATCAAAGAATTCCATGATCTTGCTGACTGCTCTAATCTGAGAAATATTATTGTTACACCATCTTGTTCACTGTGCTTCCTAATGCCATGAAGTGGCAAATTGTTCTGGAAACATTAATTGGGCAACGTTTTTGAGAGAATGCGGTATGCATAGATAGATAGATGGATGGCGCATAACTATGCACAAAATTTAGCAGCTGTTTATGTGTCTCCGAATACATGGACACCAGGTAAGGTGGTTGATAGAAGGCACTGTCACTGCTATGCAGGTCCTCTGAAAGTGACATTTAGGTCAGAGTCTTGCATCCTGTGAAATATACTCGGAAATCTTAATCTCTGTTTTGACAAGAATTTATGTCAATCGTAGTTATCTGGTTTCCTTTTTATGACACGAATTCATGTCTATCGTACATATGTGAAGTACTACTGCTTATTCTTCAATCAATCAATCAAATTGAAGGGCTCTGTCTCCTTCACAGGAGGTAGCCAGTACACACACGACAGACAGGACACAGAGTTAGCATACCAGCATAATCTATTGTCACGGTCAAAAGCTAAATACATTTAGTTTAGTGTTACATTGGCTATAATACTACTTAAAGTTTTCATGAGATCTCTTTCTAGGACACCCCCTTTTTCTTTTTCCTGGTACATCTTATTCATATACATGATTTACAAGTCTGTCATCCATCTGTTCCAGCTTCTTTTTCCACACGATTAGCTTTGCCTTCACCACATCCAGTATTGCAGCTTGCCTCGATTAGCTTTGCCTTCACCACATCTAGTACAGTGGAACCTCCCTTATCCGGTCATTGAAGTTCCGGGCGCCTCGGTCTACCGGGCAGGTGTTATAGCGAGCCGGCCATTTTATTACACGTACGCTGACGTCACAATTACCTCGTACATAGCGTGAAGATGGCTAGCAGAAAGCGGCGCGTTGTTACGCTCGACAGAAGCTAATGATTATTGACGACTTAAAGGAAGGAAAGTCCCAGCGACTCGTTGGTGACATCCATGGAGTTCCGAAGTCTACTGTTGGCGACATATGGAAGGATTGAGGAAAGTCGTTTTTATTTTTATTTTATTTTTTATGTTTTATTATTATTTTAGCCTTTTTAAGCTTTATGTACTTGTGACCAGTGTTATATAGCCATGTACATAGTTCATGAATAAGTTCAGAGTTACGGGCAATTTTAAAGTTACGGGCACCCCTTGGTCCCACACCGCCCGGATAACCGAGGTTCCACTGTATTGCAGCTTGCCTCAGCGCCTGCCTCACATCTTCATACCTAACTGTGTCTATCGGTGTCACTCCTTCTACTCTTATTAGATATCTAATCTCCAGTGCTCGCAGCTTACCCTCATGTCTTTTCTGCAATGTCCAAGTTTCACATCCATACAACATTGTGGGTAGGACCATAGCATTATATACTCTCATTTTAGCTGACTTCTTCAGCTCCTTCCCATTCAACACCAGCTTCCTCATTGCTCCAACTATCTTGGATGCTGCTCCAATTCTCTGTTCAATTTCATCATCACAGTTTCCACTTTTATTCAACATCATGGAGACAAACAGAGCTGAAGTCTTCATCGTTCTCAAACGTCGAAGGGATTGACGTTTCAAGCTGTTATACGAAGAAATCTGGCCCTTCGAACTCGGCGCACGTTGAATGATGTCATATGCTTGCTTCCGTTTTGTACTCCATATATGGTTTGTCACGAGAACGTCATGTGATGCGCTTGGCAAAGAGGCTTTCCTGTCATTCCTGTCACAAAGCTCCGTTACAGCAATCGTTGAGACGATTTCGTGGCCAGATGAAGATTGAAATGGTTAGTCAAGCGAATTTTCTAACTTTTTCATGAGGGATATGCTTTGCACCTTTCCTATCTAGTTAGGTGACGTAAACCTTTTTAGACAAACTAGTACATCTTCTTCTTTCTAGTTTTCTTGCTGTAACTTATCAGTAGATACGTTGATCAACTAATCCCTCGTGCAAAAGTTAGATAGTACTGTTGTGCATCCAATGATGCCGTTCTTTACCCGCTGTGCCCTTCCATCGATTGCTGTCTCACCGTTTACTGCTATTTTAGTGGCTTCATAATTGTCACTATAACTCGATTTAGCAAAGAATTATTAACAATGCTTATGCACCGAGTTATATAAGGGTTCCTTGTTTTTGCTTTCGTACTTATCCCGCTATGATCCAGCTGAGCCCGTAGGAGATATAAGCAAAAATACGAAGGTCAAAATCGGCCGCACAGAAGCCACATTGTTTACATAATGGACATGTCCCACATGCATTATATCCTGTTGGGTGTACACTTTAGTGGAATTTGCTTGCTTTGTTCATGACCACATTTCGTTCGATTCAAAGATGACGAAACGCCATTAGAGACAATTTAAAGCTTGGTAAAGAACGACATGAGCACCAACATTTGCAATGACAGAAATATATAAACCAATTCCCAAGTTCAGGTGTGACCATGACAACAGAAACCATCGGTCATATTGGTAGGCAAGACTCACCGTAGAGAAGTGTACGTTGATCACAGTCTCTTAGCATCTATGTATCTGCAGAATTTGTTAGTGTGCGTCATGGTTACTTCGTGTGCAGTGGTAGGCTGCGCAAGATGCAACGTGAAAGGGATGAAGATAGACTTTTATTGTTTTTCTCAGGATGGTGGGAATCGTAGGCTCTGGATTGGCGCTCTGTGGAGAATGAACCCTGACAGATCAGACTCAATTCCTGGCGAAGGTGATCGTGTGTGCGGTGATCATTTTACCACAGGTGAGCCACACAAAGACCCCAGTCATCCCGACTATGTTCAATCCGTGGCCATGAGGTATGATTGCCCTCGTGCCGAGAGCGGAGCAGAACTGGGACAATCGCGAAGTCGGCACTCTCTTGGTCGCTTTGATCGGGCTCAACAGAGAAGAGAAGCATGGATCGGTCTTGCTGCGGAGGCTGCTGTAAACGCTGAACATGCACAGCTTTTGCTCCAAGTCCAGCAGAAGCGAGTTCGACAGGAGCACTGTCACGCAATTTGCGATGTAGAGCCTGAACCTGCCACTAAACGCCTTCAACCACCAGGTGGTCTGCTTTTACAGACAGGAGGTAATAATGGGGAGATTGCAGCAGAAGTGGGAGTGAGTACAGACTGGACAATTCAGCCTTCGAGCTGCAGTGGAGATCCTTATGTGAAAGGTGCACAGTTGGAAGAGAAGCTCAAGGATGTGGAGAAAGAGAACAAGGCCTTGCGTGAGCAAGTCACATCAGGGTCTAAGAAGAAGGTTTTTGGAGTTGACCTCATCAAGGACAATGACAAGAAGACACAATATAACACAGGTTTGTGGGTGGGGAAAGCTGGTGAGCTTACTACGAAACAAGAGTTTGCACTGCATGTGAAAAGTACTTACTGGTGGCAGACATGTCGCATGGTCTGAAAATCGACTCGCACAAGCCCAATGTTGTGTGGCTGTCACTCTCAAGTGAATCCGTTGTCGTCTTCAGTGCTGTTAAGCCGAATTCTCTATTGGTTGCAGTAGGCATTTTGACGTTTTTGCCTACCAGCTTACTTGCCGGCGAAACAAGATGACGCGTAACCGGGGCAACCACAATATCGGGAATTGGTCTATATACAGTACAAGTTACAATATACTAAGGTGAAGCTGTACAAGGAATGCACCAAAAATGCGTATGGGGGCAGCAGCAAGGGATGGCCTGGCGGAAATGTGCTTGCCACAATATTATAGCTCTCATTGATCATTTGGCGCAAAACTAATATTCATTTTTCCAAATGTAACTTGTACCCATTTGCTTGCCGCATGATGCTCTCCAATGGTCCATCAGCAACATGCACTAGTGGTGGTGGTCTTCCAGTAAAGTTCCCAACTACTCTATATGCACTGGTGATGGTGACCCTGTGTAACTTGTACTGGTGGTGTTTTTTTCCTAGTATGTTCTGCCGCATATACTGGCTACAGCGATTGTAACCTGGACTGTATGGTGGTGCATGGTGGTGGCAGTGGTGCTGGTGGTGGAGGCGGTGTGGTGGCTGCACTGGTGGGTGTTGTCCTCGTAGCACTGGCACATATACTGGAGACGCATATTGTAACTTATACTGTGTGGTGGTGGTGGTGGTATACATACATACTTATTTGCCGTTGCTAGGTGGTTGCTATGTTTATTGAGTGACTATAAAAGTGCTACTTGCAGTGAGAGGTGACAATTTGTTATCAGACAGTGATTATATCTTATTGGAGAGCGGTTATATCTTATTGGAGAGCGATTATATCTTATAGGAGAGCGATTATATTTTATTGGAGAGCAAGAATATCTAATCGGGTTCACGAAAATATCTAATCACGTTCAGTGTCATTCAATCAATAGCAACAACACTTCACATGCAAGTGCTTGCATTCAGATCAAAACACAAGAACAGTTTAATGAAGCATACAGTAACTCTACACTACCCAACCATTAATATGGTTGGGTTTTGAATATCTATGGTGCCACTGTACATGTAGCTTCAGTCATGGAAAAGGGCACAAAAAGCTTAAGCTTCATCCTATTGGAACCACTGAGCAAACCGATTACTGCCGTTCTACCGTACTACAGCTGTCGATTCGACGAAATTTGTGCGTCAATGGTGGCGGGTTCTTCCGCACGAGAGGACCCTGTCGGAAAGACATCTTAAGTACGTAGCTAGCTAGCTAGCTACCGAATGAACATAGCGTCTCAGATCACGGTCAGTTCCGACGCAGCTGATCACCGATCCATCGTGCTGTCCCACCGTCAGATTCCTCTGAGCCAGCTTGGCTCCCTCCGCCTGCAATGCCGTCGGGCACACCTTCTGCCGACCACGATTCACCAGCCAAGTCTTGTTGGTGCCTTCAATCACATTGCAGGAGTGCGGCAAGACGTCTCCTCCGTAGAGGAAGAGGTTTCCGAAGGTGCAGCGTACTGACGTTTCTGCCTGACTCGCTTGGCTCCTCGCTAGCTAGCTTTCGTAATGAATAAAAATGCATTGGATTCGCCCGCGCTCCCCTAATGCTTTCCTTATTTGGCTAGAAACCAATTAATATTTGCCCACGCTTCCCTTTGTTCGGCAAATATATCACTTATAACACAAGCGCCCGAGGGGGGAGTGCTTATAAATCAGTGACATACCGAAAAGGAGGTGTTATAACTAATACATACATATATACGAACATGAAGCCATACGAATACCTAAAAGTGAAAGCGCCTCAAAAATATTCAGATCTGGGGCAAGGATGGGGGCTTAAGCCCCCAAAGCCCCCCCTGGATCCGCCCCTGACTTGTATAGTTTGAAGATAGCCTTAACTCCTAGTGCTACGCACCTTCCCAGCTTCTGGCTGAGACAGTACATACAGTGCAACCGGTCTGAAGCTGCATCTATTGTTCCATCTCTATGTAGCTAGGACAGCAGGCACTGTTCTCATTTTTAGTTTCGTTGCACCAATACATGTGGCTGGTTCTTCTGGATTAGTATTGTGCATGCTTTGTACAGCTGGTTCACCTGACACCTGTGTGTAGGTGAAAGAGAGCGGAGAAGGACAACGTTATGGACATTGGAGGTGCAGTGGGAAAGAAAAAAGTGATGCATGCTGTGAGGACTCGTCCGGACGAGAAACGCCGTTCACACTAGCAACGTGACTCAACTTCAATAATAGGAAGCAACCAACAATACAACAGCTGCAAGGACTTATATAGGACTGTTACACAGCTGCTACACCACTAAGGTTCACTAGTACACAGTTCAGGTTAACAGGCTTACACATAGCTACACACACAAAGTCAAGTAAACAAATGACACCAGTTCATCACACTCCTTTCCCCTTCTCTGGGGCAGACGTTGCTGTCTTTGCTGCAACTCTGTCTCCTGCCCGCGATAAAGCATCAGCATTTCCGTTGCTGGCTCCAGGGCAGTGGACAATGGAGAACTGAAAGGGCTGTAGAGCCAAGCTCCACCTGGCAAGTCTGTCGTTGGTGTCCTTAAGCTTGTCCAGCCACATCAATGACCGATGGTCTGTCTGGATCACAAAGGGCCGTCCCAGAAGATACACTCTGAAGGCCTGGACAGCCAGTTTAATGGCGAGGCACTCTTTTTCTACCATGGAATACTTTGCCTCTCTGGGTAACAACTTGCGGCTAAAATACGACACTGGGTGCTCCTGCCCCAATGCATTCTTTTGACTTAGCACTGCCCCAACTCCTTGCTCAGATGCATCGGTTTGGAGAATAAAGGGCTTCTGGAAATCTGGGGCCTCCAGAACTGGAGAAGAGCACATGGCTGCCTTCAGACGACAAAAAGCTGTTTCACATTCATCACTCCACTGCACTTGGTTTGGCGCAGACTTTCTGGTCAAATCTGTAAGAGGGGCAGCCACTGATGCAAAGTTAGGGATGAATTTCCTATAATACCCAGCCAATCCCAGAAAGGTCCAGACATCTGACTTGGTGCTCGGTATCGGAAATTGTTTTACAGCCTCCACTTTGCCAGCCTCGGGCCTCAGACAGCCCATCCCCACTACATGGCCCAAGTAAGTACATTGCTGCATCCCAAACTGGCACTTCCTGCCCTTGATGGTCAACCCAGCATCCTGTAACTTCTGGAGCACCTGTCGGATGTGCTGCAGATGATCTTCCCAGGTCATACTGAAGATTACTACATCATCCATGTAGGCAGCACTGTATTCACCCATCCCTGTCAAGACCACGTCCATTAGCCGCTGGAAGGTGGCAGGCGCTCCCCTCAGTCCAAAAGGCATCACATTGAATTGGAACAGACCTGCACCAGCTGTGAAGGCGGTCTTGCCACGATCCTTCTCTGCCACTGGAACTTGCCAATAACCTTTTGTCAAATCTAAGGTGGAGATGTACTTCGCCTGGCCCAAGTTATCGAGTAGCTCATCGACCCGTGGCATTGGGTATGCATCAGCCTGCGACACAGCATTTAGCTTACGGTAATCCACACATAATCTCAGCAACCCATCCTTCTTCTGAACAGCTACAACAAGGGAAGCCCACTCACTCACGGAGGGTTGAATAAGTCCTGCGTGGCAGGCGGTAATGCCTCTGCCGAACTGGGGCTGCATTCCCTGTGTCCACATGATGCTCAACGAGAGCTGTTCTACCAGGCTTGTCCTGAAACAGGTCTGAGAATACATGCAAAATCTCTTCGATGTCATGCTGCTGGCTCTTTTCCAGTTGCGGACCAAACATTGGATTCACTTCCCGACTGTCATCTTGCCAATGTATGATCTCCACCTCTTCCAAAACACTGTCATCCTCCTCAACCAAATAATTGGAAGCCTGTGGGGCATTCCACTTACGGAGCATATTGACATGAAAGATACTTTTCCATTTCTTGTGGTCAAACATATCAACTTCGTAGGTTACTGAGCTGACTTTCCTTACCACTGGGTAAGGACCCTGCCACTGGGCCAAGAACTTGCTTGTTGATGTCGGCAGTAAGACAAGAACATGTTCTCCCAGCTGGAATTCACGGTCCCGCGCATTCCGATCATACCAGCTTTTCTGCTGTGCTTGTGCATGATGGAGGTTGGTTTGGGCCCGCTCAGTCATCTTGGCCAATCTTTCCTGTATTGTCAAGACATAAGAAACAATGCTTTCGCTACTCCTGGCACTTGCTTCCCATGACTCCTTCAGTATGTCCAGGGGCCCTCTGACCACTCTGCCATACAACAATTCAAACGGTGAGAACCCAGTGGATGCCTGTGGTACTTCTCGATAAGCGAAGAGTAGATACGGGAGGAGTTTGTCCCAATCTTTGCCCTCCTCTGCTGCTGCCTTGCGGAGCATTGTCTTCAAAGTTTGGTTCAATCTCTCAACCAAGCCATCTGTTTGCGGGTGGTAAGGGCTGGTGCGTATAGGTTGGACATGCAGTAGGCGATAAACTTTGCGCAGCAATTGTGACATGAAGTTGCTGCCTTGATCAGTTAAGATCTCCTTTGGGATGCCTACCCTAGAGAACACTCTCATTAATTCTTCTGCCACGTGTTCTGCATCAATACAACAGAGAGGTACTGCCTCTGGATACCTGGTCGCATAGTCACACAGCACCAGAATGTATACCGATTGCTCATTCTGCTCTTTGGTAAGGGCCTGACAATGTCCATCGCCACCCGTTGAAAGGGCTCATCAATGACTGGTAAGGGTACAAGTGGCACAGGTATCCTCCTCTGATGTCCCATCTTCTGGCACCTTTCACAGGTCCTGCAGAAAGCTGTCACATCCTTGAACAAGGATGGCCAGTAGAATCTTTGCAGAATCCGTTGGCTGGTCTTCTTCCTACCGAGGTGCCCTGCGAGCGGAATCTCGTGAGCCAGCTGAAGTACAGCCTTTCTACACGGTGTAGGTAAGACGAGTTGCTCAATCTCTGAGCCACCTCCCATGCTCTGCGACGGGATCCACCTACGATATAGCAGGCCATCTCGTTCAAAGAACCCCTGACCTGCTACTGTGCTAGGTTGTCCCCTGGCAACCTGGCGCACTGCCTGCAGTGACTCATCTGCTTGTTGCATACTCCGAAGCTCACTGGCTGACAAATCTAGGGGCCCCAACGGTACTCCAGTTTGATTCTCCAGGCCTCCCAATTGCTCTTGCACGTACTGCTGATTGTGCCTGCGTCTCTCCTGCCTAGTCATATGACGTTTCTGTCGCCCTCCTTGAAATAGGGATTCATCAAACTCTGCCCCAACTGTGGCCTCCTCTTCCTCCTCTACAACAGTTACCAGGGGCTCCACTGGGCTGAGTGTTGCATCAGAGTTTTCAGCCACTCTCTCCTTCTCGGTCTCCTGCTGCTTCCGGGCCTGTGCCCGCGTGGTGGCCAGAACCTCAATCTCTGTCTCGCCATCACCAACTGCTATCAAGTCCTTGAGGTTTGGCATATCCCTGCCTAGTAACACGGACACGGGGAGGGTATCAGAAACAGCTCCCAACAGGGTATGCGACTTGCCTGCTACCTCGACCGTCACCCGTGCCAGTGGATACTCCCTTGCATCGCCATGTGCACACCTGATGACTATCTTCTCCCCAGTCAAACTCTCATTTGGCACTACCCTAGTGTGCAACATAGATTTTGCTGCTCCCGTGTCCAGGAGGATGTCGTTGACTGGCGTGCCAGCTATCGTTCCTTTTGCAGTGATAGGTGGTTCAGATGGTATTTCACCCAGAGCAGCAGCACCTACCTGGTCTTTCTGCTTACCATTGAACAGAGCTGCTTTGGCTGGGCATTTGGCAGCAATGTGCTGCTGCAACTGTTGCTCCCGTCGAGCCGCCTCCTCCTCTCGCCGCTGACGGTCCTCCAGCAAGACCTTCACCAAATTGGCGACCGCGTCACCATCCCTTGCTTCCCTTTCGTCTGACATCTCGTGAAATGGCCGTCCGGACCGTGTAGTCATCCAAAGTAGTCTCTGGTGGGTTGGGCGAGCCGCTGTCACCCTCTGCTCACTTCTGACACCAAATGTGAGGACTCGTCCGGACGAGAAACGCCGTTCACACTAGCAACGTGACTCAACTTCAATAATAAGCAGCAACCAACAATACAACAGCTGCAAGGACTTATATAGGACTGTTACACAGCTGCTACACCACTAAGGTTCACTAGTACACAGTTCAGGTTAACAGGCTTACACATAGCTACACACACAAAGTCAAGTAAACAAATGACACCAGTTCATCACACATGCATAAGAGGCTACTTAATGTGGGCAGAGAAGTAGCCAAGTGCCACTAACCATAATGGACAGGCAGCTCACTTCAGCTACTTAACAACCCACTACATTCTCCTCTTCTATTCGTACTATGATTATTAGAGAGTCATTTATATCTATGGAGTAGTAATAGAAGTCACAACTTGAAAGAAATGCAAGTAAGGAAGCGAAAATTTGCCTCCAAGTGGTATGAAGCCTGGACCCCTACACTCTAACATGGTGAAGTGTGACCCCTCCATACAGTTCACAGTCAAGGAGGAAGCCGACAACAAGATTGCCTTCTTGGATGTACTAGTGGAGAGGAAGGACACCATCTATAGGCCTCTCACATCCGTGTTTTGGAAGAAGACGCACACTGATTACTGCCTCAACTTTGGGTCTCTTCACTCTGGTGCTTGCTGCAGGCTGCCCAAACTAATTGGCAGTTGTTAAAGTGGGGCATGATGTAAGCATAATAGAAGGTGAGGAGTGATTGGTTTGATAGAAACCAGGAAGGACGGCACAATAGGGCAAGATTTTGTGATACTTTGCCATATATATAGTTGAAGTAAATACTGTCACAGCACCCCACTCCTACAAACCCCAGCATCGCTACAGAGACGAAAGACCAGTAATGAAGCCCCTGTTCCTACCGTATGTTCAGGGGATTGCAGAGAAGATCCCCCAGTGTGTCTGTCACCCCCTCAGTGTCAAGGTGATCTGCATTTCCAGAGGCAAATTCAGGGAGACATTGGTGACAGTGAAGGAACCCACTCCTGAGCTGAGAAGAAAGGGTGTTGTCTATGAAGTGCCTGGCAGTGACTGGGACCATGTGTACATTGGGGAAGCAGGCAGGAGATTGAAGAAGCGTAAAACATATATAGGTCCGCTCTGAAGAAGAATGACTGGAAGAATGGTATTGCGGTCCATGCATGGGATACAGGACATCAGGTGAAGTGGGAGTCAGCTACAGTTAAGGAGGTTGAAACCAACCTGACTAACAGAAGAATATGGGAGGCCCTACACATCCAGCAATTGCCACACACCACTAACCTGGATTGTGACTGAAACATTGACCCTGTCTGGTTCCCCTTTCTGCCCTGACCTTGACCCACCTGCACCCTCCCCTTGTTTCTACCTCACTGTAGTTTAACTATCATTTTAAGTTACTGTAATGTCATTCTCTTTACTTTAGAACAGCTATAACGTCACCGTATGGTCACCCTATGTCACCTTTTTCACACATCTTTCCTGCCATATTGCCTTATGAATAGTTGTGTCTCACCTATGTTTTGCATACAACTGATGAAGATCTACGGATCGAAATGTCTAGTTCTATTGAATATTTTCCTGCTGTGATCTGCTCCAGTAGTTCCCCTTTATCATCTTACAATAGTTACTAGTTAAGGTAGGTACGGAGTTAAAAATGGAAAACATGGGTGTGACCGAAAATTGTCTCAAACTCAAGTAGGGTACAAGCAATCTTCTTCAAAAGTGCTATGTGTATACCTTTACCAACCTACTACCTGTGTGCCAACTAGCAGCTGGCTGCATGGGGCACTTGCGTACAACACCGTGCAACCGCAAAGAAAGACTGTAATTTTCTGAAATCTGTGTGTTTCTTCATCTAGAAACAAGCTAGGAACGTCTAGCTTGCATCAACAGAAAGCTAACCGTAGTAGCTACGTTTTCACAGGAAACGGCAACTAGGGCTCCGTCACTGAATGGACTACGATCACTTTCCTTTCATGCTCTAACTTTACGGCAAGCGCCCTAGCTCTTGAAAGGTGTGCCTGCAATTGAGGCTTCCTGGGAAAAGCAGGAAACTCCTTTTAGCTGTCTAGAAACCGCGTTTCAGAAAATGAAGTATCTCTGTATGGAGCTACACCTCACACCAGTCACCCTATCAAAACATCACCTGCATTAGCGCTCATATTCTGTTCAAAACAGGCGCGTATGATGGCTCACCTGGAAGCCAACTCGACATCAGTGGCAGCCATCTTCCTGCAATGGGAAACGGTGACATGGAATCAATTGCGCAAAGCGACATCGCAGGAAATGTCCTGAAAGGCAGTGTACTAGAACTGATATGCTTCCTACTGGTGAAAAATAACAGCACGTGATAACGTGTTTGCGGAACGGAAGTACAGTCTAGCCACAACGTGTTTGAAGACACTGATTCCTAAACTTTGCAAGGGTGTTTCGCCGCTGTGCACGGACTTTCTGGAGACATTTTTGCACACTTGGTGATTGTTAGCCAGCACAAACAATATACCAAAAAATGAAAAAAACTAAGAGGTGACCCTTGACTTTGTTCCTACTTTAATGGCATTCCTTTTCAAAGCTAGAAAAGACTGCTTACTGCCTGAAAACCAGTCAGGCCATGGCTGGTCCTGTTGAACCACTTGCTACAGCCCTGCATTCCATCATTCCAAACTAGCCTACGTATACGATCACTTTCAAGAACTTTCGTGAAGGCCCACATCCCACTGACATTAGGCACTGGAATGTGCATCAGGTGAGTGACCCAAATGAAAGAGTGGAGCCCTGTGATTGGCAGTTCATCATCATCATCATCATCATCATCATCATCATCATCATCATCATCAATCACCACCACCACCACCACCACCACCTGCTAGCTTGTGTCCGCTTATCAAAGAATGCTTCTGAACATAATATGTATCGGAAAGACTTCTTTGTGAAAATGCTGATTGAAAGCGCATATGATTGTAATGAATATGCATGGTGATTGCAAATACCACAAGGATTTCGACTTCCTTATACTTTTATACTAAAGCAATCAATCAATGAAGGATACATATCTCCAGTTGTTTGAGGTCTTCCCTAAGACAGACAGTCGACGTCCTAAGTAATATATCAGACTGAACAGTAAATACTGGTACATAAATCACTTAAAATTATCACTCCATCTCATCCTTGGTCTACCTCTCGGTCTTCTTCCTTCCATCTCTCCTATATACACCTTCTTTGTTACTCTGTTGCTGTTCATGTCTAATATGTATCTTCACTTCACATTCTCTCAATTCTACCTACTCCTTGTATTCTTCTCAGTACATTCATTTGTGTTGCATGCACTTTTGACTTCTGTTGCTTCATCAAACTCCACACCTCACGACTGTACAACAAAGATGGCATCATGGTGGCATTGACTACTTTCAACTTTGTGCTCTCTCCTTCTCAATACTGCCTTACTCATTCCTTCGTTGATAGTACTTTTATAATAATATCCTTTTCTAACCTTACTTAGACTTAACCTTTAACCTTACTTAGACTGTGCATGTTGTATGTATTGCCAGATGCTGACAGTGCCACTGTTTGTGTGCTGTGACCCTTCTTTAGGTATGTGGCCCCTCACAGACTATGAAATATCTTTCTCTGAGTCCTGCTTTATGGTAGGAAAGATAAATTGTCTAAGCCTTTCAGCTACTTCTGAAGAATCCGCCTTTACACTTGGACCAGGGGAGGAAGTATCAGCCAAGCTCATTGTACCCAGTGGGGCCATTCAAGGCCCAAACCTGCTTGTCAAGCATGTTATACTTCTAGGTGGTCCATTCTCCGTGCCAGAGGACTTTGAAATTGTCAGTCCAGTACTATACATTGACTATGATGTTTCCCTAGTGAAGAAGCCACTGAAACTTCACCTCCACCACTGGTACGCTGGAGTGGATCGGCAGGCCATGAGTATCCTTAAGGCGTCACATGTAGCAGATGAGGATGGCGTTTTTCGTTTTGCAGAGTACTGCCAGGCATACCTCTCAGATGATGAGCAATTCACAGTTTTAGAACTGAGTGAAAACCTCTGCTTTGTTACTGTGGCTGTAAGAAATACAGGTAACCTTTCCTGCCCATGTATGTGTAGGCTTCATCTTTTGAAGAAGGAACAGCGTAAAGCAGTGTTATTTCGCCTGTATGCCACATTTGATGACCCATCTTGGAGCAAGGTATATTTGATCATTGACAAAGACTTACTGTGAAATGCCAGTTATTTTCATTACCAACTCTATGCTCAGGTAATCAAAGAATACATTATGGAGAAACAGAGCTGGAAAAAGGCAAGTAATGCACCCCCACCAGGACACACACTGCAGAGTCAAGAAGATGGAATTAAGACAGAACTGTGCCCTGACAGTGGAGATGGCTGGGAAATTACCTTTGAAGGACGATCAGAGGTAGGCTACCAACAGTTAGTCACTCTATAGGCATTTGTAGCTACAGGAGAGCATAATGAATGAATTATACGCTCCTGATAGTATATCTATTAATTTTATTGCTCTGCAGCTTGCAATCACATAAGGGTTTATCAAGAATTTGAATTGGCATACTTTGTACATGTATATTGTGGTAGAGGCTAATGCTACAGTGATGGTATGAACTTAAGTGTTTTTGAGCTTTCTTGTAGTAACAGGAAACAGTTCTAAGACATTTTGATCGCAAAGGTCTTACAACAAAACTGAATGTAGAGAGATAAGATTGGGTTTATATACAGCAACTTGTGACGTCATGAGCAGGGTGTGTTTGGGTCTCAAGTGTACCAGAACAGGAAAAGGATTGCAAGTCTAGCC
The DNA here is from genome assembly GCA_964019415.1 of Ianthella basta. Classification (NCBI taxonomy): domain Eukaryota; kingdom Metazoa; phylum Porifera; class Demospongiae; order Verongiida; family Ianthellidae; genus Ianthella; species Ianthella basta. The sequence goes on along the minus strand of OZ025874.1, from coordinate 752,278 downwards.
ATGGTTGAAGAAGTCTGAAAAGGGAAAGTCAAGTGATGCATATTGCTACAGTAGGTGGGGTGGATCGGGGGACTGGAAAGTGATGTAAGCTGTTTGGAATGATGAGCAAGTAGTTCCAGTTGAGAGGATTCTTCATTTGTCATGCAAAGTGGAATGATGTCATGTCCAACTTCCTCCATATTTTCTATCTGGTAGCAAGGAACTGATATGGGTTGGAAAGAGAAAAGTATACGGCTGCAATTGCAAGTAGGCAATCATTTATCTCACTATGTTCAATCACTTAGCATTAGTAGACTGAGCTGGGCCATATATATAAAATGCGCATGTCATGTGATACACATTTCACATCTAGTGATGACTGAGTTTACATGGTGAAGTCCTTTGTTGTTGAAACGTCTTACATTGTCTGAAAGTTCACTACCGTATCCGCTCTAAAAAATTGTCATTCTAATTTTTGTCTGGGAATAAATCTGCTCAAGTGTACTCTAAGCGTGATGAATGTCTTGTCTCTCTAATTTCCGCCATTAGCCTCCAATATTCTTCATGAACAGGAAGCGTTCTAAATATTCATTGGAAATGCCTGCAATATGGCTGTGACGGCCAAGGAACTAAACCAGTTATTTTCATTACCAACTCTGACTGGTTTAGTTTCTGTCATTATTTTTTGGTATTATATTTACATTGTATATGATACTATAGTGTATTAACAATCAGTGCACTTAGTTTCTGTATTATTATTATTATTGTTAGGTTCAACGTTTTATTCTGTTACTAGTTTAGCATGCATGTTTGAGAAATTGTATTGACTTCATTTATTACGCGTTTCCAGGAACAAATTGATTTTTTTATAATTTGACTTAAAATTTATCCCAGAAAGGGGAAGGGCAGCACTGAAGGCAATCTGCCTATTGAAGTGCTCCCCAGTAACACACACATACATAAACAATGCAGAGTAAGGGATTGTGTGATTGGTGAGTACAAGAGGCATAATAGAGTTATGAGAATTATGGAAGAGTACATTAATTCAATATGTAATTTGAATACACTTAAAAAATGATTGAATGACATCGAGCGGTAATTGATTCCAAATTAATGTGGAGTTAATAAAATAAGAATACCTGTATACATAAATACGGGAGTGAGGTATAATAACAGATTTGGGGTGGTACCTGAGGATTTGCTCTTGAAGGCAAGGTAGTTGACGAACTTTATGCAGTCCATATCATTTACAATCTTGTAGGTCTGGCACGGGGGGTTGGTCACGGTCACGTGCCATCGAAAAATGGCCGACGCGGCTGCTCTTTACTGTGTATTTTACTTATACTAGCTGAGAGCAAACATATTGCGAGAAACACATTGCATCACTTGTGTCTTTGCTATTCTTCGATTTCTACTGGTGATTCTCACATATATGGTCAGAATAGGAGTGAGTCCATGGTGATGTTGTGTGTCCCATCTGGTTGCTCTCTTCTGCACCTTTTCTAGCATGATGATATCATTGTGCAGATGTGGTGACCAGGCAGGGTCAGCGTACTCCATTAGTGGGCAAACCACGGCTGTGTAGGCTTTCTTCTTTGCATTCATGCTACAGTCTTTTTGTTCTCCTTAACAGATTCAGTACTCGTGAAGCCTTTAGTACAATCCTTCAACTTGGTCATACCATTGCCAAGGAACTCACTATCCAGAATATCAGGGCTTAAAACATCTCAGAGACGTCCAGTACGTCTAGGGTCTTGCTCTGGAAATGCACATGGAGGTCTAGTGATTTGTTCATTACACTTCTTACATTCAGCGAGGAACACTTGACTTCGCGTCGTTCCTTCTGAGCAGTAGTAATAAACGGAATTGATGGCTTTGGCCGCGACGACTTGGGCCAACCTCAACATCACCGCAGAGTAGTAGGAGGAGGCAAGACCTGGGTGAGCTGGCAGGCAAGCACCTACACCCTCTAAAGAGGGGTTAAAGGAGATGTGAGCTCAGACATACGCAGGATCAGTAGAAAACATTACGAACACGCACACAGGAATTGTGGGACCACCATATTGAAGTATGTCAATGCAACAAAGCATTGCCATAAACTGCTACAGCATAGTTGTCCTCCTTGTTGCCAGGTTCTTGCTGACAGTCGATTTCGTCCCTAATGCCTGAGCCCAGATGTACACGTGGCAGTTTCTCACTGCTGTTCGCACGGTCAACGTGAAGGAGGCCATTTTCAGCAAGGAATGCCTCTACTGAAAAGTGCTGTAATGTTTTGTCTTTGCTCTAATGTTTCCTTTGAAAACTCTTATTATTCGTCACCTTCGACGGTCTTCTCCATTTCAGCTCTAATTGCCTCACAGCCAAAATTTTCGCTGCACTAGGGGTAACGAATATCTGGACTGGATACGGTATAACACTGAAGTTCATACATTCTAAGTGTATAGATCCCCATGCCATGGTAACGTGTATCTAAACAATGATTTTAAGTCTCTGAGAAGCATTCAAATTGCTTCATGTGTGATTCTAATTCCCATACTCATATATGGTGGGCAGAGTGTGCGTGAGGTTTATATGACGTCTTCACAGCCATTCTGCTGTAATACGCACTGTCACTGCAAGCTATTCAGTCAGTTCTCATCGGATGGCCTCCCTACAAAGTAGAATCAAGGGCAGGTGGTTAAGGAGTGTAATGAGAATGCTTACGGGTGCTGGAGAGTTCTTCTATTGGGCGTCCCAGATCATTGTTGGTTGTCAATAACATGGACATTTTTAAGAAGACATAGAGAAGATGAGTTTGATTGGATTATATATAAGAGAACAGAGTTTGGGATGTATAAAGCTTAAATGCTGCCCAATTGGTGTCTTGTGAGGATTTGGACCACTCAGCACTCTGGTGCTTTGCGCCATCGAGCTTCATGCTCTAAATCATCTCTTGGACGACATTTAATTATTACATAGCACTTTGTTTGCCCTGTTTATTTGTGCAGATCCTGTTGAAGCAGATTCATGACCCAGTACATAACGAACTTAAGCAGCTAAGTTCACCAGAAGCAAATTTTATGCTCCATTCTCCGGAGCCATGTAAATTGAAAGAAAGGATTCAGGAAGAATGGTACCCGCCATCCATTCACATGAAACTGACGGGAACTGAAAGACTGAACGCAAAATCTACTTTGAAGATATGCACAAAATATGATGATAACTTATTTTCATTGACATTACATGCAGGTGAGCTGGCTATTGGCAGGTAGTTGCATGTTATTACAGTCAAACATTAATTGTGTTGTCTGATTTTGTATAGAAACTATGCCTATATAATTGCTACTTGTTCTGCAAGGTGATTATGTCCAAGTGTATGTGTATCTACTTGGATGGCGATTGTATCTCATTGGATGGTAATTATATCTGTTAAAGAGTATCATTCATTCACATGCACAACACATCTTGACAGCATTTTCATACACATGGTGCAGAGTTTAGTTGGGACACGGTCCCTAGAGCTTCCCTTATTTGGCAAAATTTACCAATTATCATTCATACGGTTCCCTTATATGGCAAATGAATCACTTATGACCTCACTTGGGAGGTAGCTGATTGATAAGCACTACACACTCGAGCACTTTGTACCCTCATGCATTGTGCTTATAAATCAACCACATCCCATCTGCATGGGTGTGTCATAACTAATGCAAATTTGTGCAGGGGTTCTTCAATCCTGTTACATCCCAGCCACATATACAATACATTAAAGGAATTGCCAAAGATGACAATGAAGGTGTCTAAGGCTAGCACAATACATGCATGATCACAATCAGCAGCAAAATCTTGGAGAGTCAGAAATGCAGCAAAATGGGAGCAAATCTGCGAAATTTGTAAATCTGTGAAATATAAACCTTACGCAAATCAAAGTGCATAAGGTCTTCCCCCTCAGTCACCACTTCCAGCTAAAATCCTCAGTGGATTACAACTATTTTGTAGCTAGTGAAGACCTCGAATGGTTGAAACATTGCACGGTATCTGATTTGGCACTTCTACAACACCTGAATTTGTGTGTACGTCAATGATCCCACTAGAACTCGTGTTGCTATGGGCCATTTCCTCACAATATGCTGTGCAAATAGTTCATGTATTAGTGCATACAATTATTCATTGACAACTTCCTTATCTCAACATTGTGAGTGTGATGTAATAATTACCACCAAATTTCTTTTCTGTATAACTCAAAAACAAAAACTATCAAATGTTTTTTGACAATAAGTGTACAATTCAACAGAGGTCCTACAGCTGTATGCCTGGTCAAAGTACAGAACCGAACAAAATAGTTTGCTTTAGCCCCTCCTCCTACAGTGGTGATTAATAATACACCCAATTCACGGGTACGTAGTCTAAGAACCCACAATCTGTTGCATCAAGACAGGAAGAAGGTGACCTGCCGACACCATCCTATCAGTACCTCATCTGGCTGTGGGGGGATACACTTGTTCTGACAACTTATAGGAAACAGCAGCTGCAGCTTCTACAAACTCCCCAGACTGTGACTGACTGACTAGAGATGTGGTTAGCCACTGAAATCTGGGTCAGGGGCATGACCACCATGGAAGAAAGGGAGTGGTGTAACATAGTGTAAGATAGCAATAACAAGAATCAAAGGCATGATTGACAGGACAAGACAGAAGTGCTGAACAGCACAAGACATAAGCTTTGTATCTGAGCAGACTCAGTGTGTATGTGTCTCATTGAAGTCCTAAGCTATATCAAGTCCGTTTGTCAAGCTAGTTGTCCAAACAAGATAGTCCTGTTACACATGCAGTAATAATTGATAATCGATTGCTATTCGCACATGTCAGTCAATCGTGCTAAGTCTGTTTTTCTTGATGGAACAGTTGGTTGGGCTCTCAGAGTTAGTCGGAAAGCTCCAGTTTCTTGATGGCACTCTTTGTCACTGTCACAGGGAAAACAGTAAGGCCATGTAGCGTGACATGCTAGGCATAGTTCTCTTGATATTGGACTTATTTCATAATAGCATACGTCCCATATTGCGATATGGGACCATGCACTTGGCAGGTCTACATGAGATATATAGGAATGATTAACTCCCTATGGTTGCACAATCACTGTACTATATACATATTTATTGTATGATGACGTCATAGATTAAAGGCACTGACATGCAGGTAAACAGGCTACTGCAGTGGCAATCACATAAGTGCCCCTAACACCTCCATATATGGAAGGTGGCGTGGGAGCAAAATGCTTACTAGCAGTGCTGGTAAGCGTTTTGTTCCCATGCCAGCAGAGCTGGTAAGCGTTTTGCTCCCACACCACCTTCCATATATGGCTACTGTCACAACAATGTAACAGGCACACTCCCCAAAGGACATGGGGAAGCTGCATGAACCCTATTCAAACATAGATTTCTATGATTCAAATCAGTGAATGACTTGCACAGAAGATGACCATGCACATATTTCAGTGTTCCAAAGGATGCATCCACAACCGAGGATTGACAAGATAGATCGTTGGCGACGATACAGCGTATCAATTGCTTACCCCTTCACTGCAAGCATGCTTGATCCAGTAACTGATCTGAAGCCAAAACATTATACTTACGGCTTATTGTTGGCCATTGTGTGGCGTACACAGCTCTTCCAGCTCTTCCTAAATGGCCCTGGATTGGCTTGCGAAGGTGCTGAAGACGTCTGCCACAACGTCCTACGGTGCTCAGCAGTGTTGTTAGTCAACGAGGACAGGTCCGGCATGCATCCCAAAATCTGAGGGATTTACAATAAGCTACTTCCTACACGCCATCAATGCTGTACCGCATTTACTGCACAAGTCCTGAGGGTGCGAAGCGCCCAAGGGCAAGTGTAGTAAATATGCGGTATGACATTGATAATGTGTAGTAACTATTACATACTGTGTTGTACTAGCCAGAATGTATGACCATATATAGTGAATGTAGTGTGTTCAGAAGACTCTACTTTGGAGTTTTAGGTTTAGGTTCACTCATGTCCAGGGGTTGAACAAATAATTGAATAGTCAAATATTCATTTGGTAGCCAAATATTCGACGAACTATTTTATTAGTTCAAATGTTTGTGTGGGCTTACGTTGATGTCATAGAAATGGCTTCTGATGTCCAAATTCCTTGTATGGAACAAAATGCCGCATAACACTCACAGTGTATGGAGAGATGATTGGAAAGTGCTTTCTTCAGCACAGATGTGTCTGTTCTGCCCTAACCCTAAGTGGCATTGAACAGTGTAATAGTAAGACGAATGGATCATCCTCTTTTAAGGACGTGGTATATCTACACATTTGGACAGCATTTTCACTTCATTGTATCATTTTCAATTCCACCAGCTAGGCTCCAAGTTCACACGTGGTGAAATCACATGCCCTTAATTATACCAATGTGTGGTCCTGGGACATGACAAACATTTGGTGATACTGCGACACTATTATACCTGTCTGCTGGGTGCTCAATCTGACTAGTGTCCAGAGGACCAGTGTCATACAAGCTGGTTGGAGAACCTGCTTTTCACCAGCTTGTCAACAATTGTCATGAAGTGAAAAATGAGGGATCATAGTGCAGTGTGAAACATACTCGTTAAACCAACCTATTTCTAGATATCCTCAGGGGTTAAGCGAGGGAGGGTACTGTATATGGTCTTATACCAAGCCCTTTCTAGAGTGAGTGTGAGCAAACAAAGTAAGGTCCGGGAAATGGAATAGGATTTGTAACCACTACCAGGGTTGGCAGAACCAGTGGGATTGCTAACTGGAAAATATAGCTAGTGGAGGTTTTACACTGGTAGTCTTACTGAATTCTGCAAATTTAAATCCATAAAATTAATATTATATGTGGCAGGCGCATTTAGAAACGACGAATTATTCCGGATCCGAAATTCTTCACAGGAAGTTGGCAATAAATTGGCGGTATATTTCCGTTTGTAACTCAGGAGCTATTAGTCCAATCACGTTGAAACATGGCCACTTTGTGCACCGAGGTGTGTTCTTGCTGCCGATGTTGGAACCATCAAAAAAGTCCTTCGTTTGGCAAAGTTATGGGCGAAAGGTCACTCATGATCGAGTACAACACGCGAAAATGAGTATCTGAGTATCTTTCAACAGCAGCACTGCCTACTTTGGAAGCACTTACGAGGCATGTAAGTTGTACAACTGCCTCACTGGCACAAGCAAGGCTGTTATCCACACTGATACTGATGTACTTACAGAGGAGATTGAACAGCAGCCGCGCCAAAAGCGGGCACTGTTGGAAGAAGACTACCTGATCTCTATACAGGAGATGGCTGTGGATTGTGACCGACGGGGTGCAGAATGGAGAAAGAGACAAGAGCATTGGCAGGTACCGTTTGTCGCTGATTGCTGGCTGTTATTGTTCTTGCTGCTATTCTGGGCAGACTGTACGTACAGACCTTGCGAAGTTCTCGTTGCAGTTGCTTTGTCATCTTCTCAGTGTCCTCCCGGCTGATAGCGCTAGATTTCACGAGCTTCTTCGTCATTGGGCACCAGGCTGGCCTCAGCACCTGTTATCCTAGTGCAGCAGAAAGGCCTTCACAAGCAGCAAGTTAAACTTAGGGTGTCGCCGTCCCTGTCGGAGCATATGCACGACGCTGCATCAAAACAGCACAAGCAGAACTTCACAAGGAAATAGATAAAGCCAGTACACATTCAAAATGATGCGCAAGAGCATGCAGCAAGAGCGAAGGAACAGCCAAAACAGTGTTGCACTTCCACTCCTCGAAAAGTATACACTCTAGTATATTCATTTGTACGCAGTATAACGTTTATTGATAATAGATCTACTATTGCACAATACATTATTTATATGTATTGCAACGTGTCCTTGTAATATAATAATGTATTCCAAAATGGCCGTTTCATCCAAAATACATATTGACAAAAAGCATCGCAAATCGTCGCGTAGAAGTACAAGATGATCTTGAAACTCGGTGGAAGTTAGATCTAGGTGTGATCCTTCAGAAAATGTAAAAAAGTGAATTTTGCCAAGATATGCCTTATTCGTCGTTTTTAACTGCACCTGCCACATATGTAATATGTATACAAATTGCATAGCCACCTCTCTCAGGCAACCTAGGTCCATGAGTAGGAGTAGGAGTCCACTCACCTCAGTATGCATGATGCAAAATGGCTGATGAGCTGACAACCATCCAATTTAAGTCTGGACATTGATACTGATACATGCCACAGCCCTAAAACTGTCTACCCTTCTTGCCACTGCATCACCAAACTCTCTGCTGCTGTTCAAGAATGTGTGTAGATACAGAATACCAACTGTATTTCTATTAGCTAGCTATCACTTAAAATGCTCACTGACTACATATCAGCGAAGGATAGGAAGAGCATTAATTTTGGGAAAAGAATGTAGAGCATCTGCCTTCAATCTGTATATTGTGACTTTGAATAGCTCCAAGAGATGAAAGCTATGAAAAAAATGGCAGATGGTCTTCGATTCGGGTGAAGAATAGCACTGATTTTGTCTGATCATTGCCGACAGTGCTCGCAATGTCCTCGTGCTGCCGCTGTACCAGTAGTGGACTTTCGCTGCAGAAAGGCAAGGAGACATTGCTCTGACTGCCTACCCAATCAGATGAATCAATGTGAGAATCAACCGGTGTCAAGTCGATCCAGCCCAGGTGAGTCAGCGCTGATACCTCCGGCAGATGATACAGCCTTGAGTCGCAGAGATGCTGATCTGACTCCCTTAAGTGTAGGGTCATGTGAGACAGTCGATCCTGTCAAGCCACCTGTCCCTGATCTCCCACAACCTGAACAGCTCGGCCCGCCCAATTTTTGTTGGGGCAATCTGGACGGGAACTCCGTCTCCAGGGCTATTGACAAAGCCTACAAGGAAACTGTGCACTGGAAGTGTAACATCTTCAATGTCCCCAGAGGCAATGCAGGCACACTCTTTGTTCAGGAGATAGCCCGACTTCTTGATGCCTACAGTCATGCCACCGCGCTGGAGGGTTATCGTGCTGAAGGCAGTAATGGTCCTACCAGCCTTACTGCTCCAGAAGCCCCATCTAAAAGCAAAAAGCAAGGATCTCTCTGTGCGATTGAATGACAGATTTGCGAGGTGGCAGGATGGTGACATTGACTCCCTCCTGCACGAGGGACGCACTATTCAGAGCCGACTTAACACCTGCCAGCAAAGAAGGGACGATGATGCAAAGGTGGCACAATCCTTTGAAAAGCTAGTAGCAGCTGGCAACGTGAAGGCTGCCCTAAGATTGGTCACTGAGCAGAGTAACACTGGATGTCTAGGCCTTGACAGCCTTCAGCCTGATGGCAGAATGGTCAAAGATCACATGCTGGACAAACATCCACCAAGCAACCCAGCTGCACCCTCTACCATCAGTAGGACACCATCAGTCCCTGAACCTCACCCCATTGTTTTCGAGCATATAGATGGCTCTTTGATTTGGTCCACAATCCAGCGGTTGTCTGGGTCTGCTGGACCATCAGGCATGAATGCAAAGGGCTGGAAGCGAATGTGCTCCTCCTTTCATAGGACATCCAATGAGCTTTGTGAAGCAATCGCCAGGTCAACCAGAATTAATGATTTGCTCCACTTATGTGGACCCCCCGCGGGATTTCTCCCCTAGTTGCAAGTCGTCTCATAGCTCTAGACAAGAGCCCAGGTATCCGATTTATTGGTGTGGGAGAGATACTGAGATGACTCATTGGAAAGGAAACTGTGCACTGGAAGTGTAACATCTTCGATGGGTCTGCTGGAAAGGTGGTCCTCCACATTGCTCAGGAAGACATTTAGCGCACTGTCGGTAGCCTTCAACTATGTGCAGGGCAAGATGCAGCATGTGAGACGGGGGAATTCACGCAATGAGAAGGGTGTATGAGGGCAACAACACTGAAGCAGTCTTACTAGTGGATGCAAGCAATGCTTTTAACTCATTGAATCGCCAGGCTGCTTTGAGAAATGTTCACATTCTATGCCCCATCCTTGCCCCAGTCCTAATCAATGCCTACCGGAGTGAAGCCAAGCTTTTTATCGGTGGAGACCACATTCGATCTCGGAAGGCACCACCCAAGGCGACCCCCTCGCAATGGTTATGTACGCCATAGGTACACTCCCATTGATTCAAAGCCTTAAAGAGGGAGTGGTACAGTCATGGTACGCTGACGATGCATCTGCTGGGGGGACACTGGCCCCTCTTCATAGATGGTGGGACAGGCTCCAAGCAGAAGGCCCACAGTTTGGCTATTTTTCTAATGCAGAGAAACCTGGCTGATCGTAAAGCCTGAACATGCCAAGTCAGCATAAGAGCAGTTCCAAAGCACAGGGATTAAGATAACAGCACATGGAGAAAGACACCTGGGTGCTGCACTGGGATGTAGAAGTTTTGTGAAAGAGTACGTTCGAGGCAAAGTGGTTGGCTGGGTCTCTGAAATTGAGAGCCTGTCTAGAATTGCAATGTCCCAGCCTCAGACTGCGTACGCCGTCCTTACCCATGGCCTGACAGCTAAATGGACTTTCATCATGCGTACCATACCAGACATTGAAGATGAGATGCAACCACTGGAAGATGCAATTCGGTATAGCTTCCTACCAGCATTGACTGGAAGGCAAGCCTTCAATGACACCGAGTGAGATTTGTTGGCTCTCACGGCCCGGCATGGGGGCCTTGGGATCTCAAATTTAACCAAGTGTACTAGCAGTCAGTTCAATGCCTCATCCAGAATCTCAGAGCCTTTGGTAACCCTGATCCAACATCAGTGCACCAGCTATCCAGCACAAGCTCAGGCTGAACAGAGAGAAGCTAAAGCTACTGTCCAGTCAAGCAACTGACGGGCTGTCAACGAGGAAGCAGATGGAGTCAAGGCAAAGCTATCAAAGCCACAACAGACAGCAATGGAACAAGCAAGTGAGAAAAGGGCATCTGCATGGCTAACAACCATCCCTATTGCAGACTATGGATTTAGTCTGCACAAGCAAGCCTTTAGGGATGCCTTGTGTGTCCGGTATGGATGGCAGCCTGCACGACTATCGTCACACTGTCCGTGTGGTGAAGCCTTCAGTGTTAGCCATGCCCTAAGTTGCTCAAAGGGGGCTCTGCCATCCATCCGCCACAACTGATCTCCTGACTGAGGTCTGCCCCAATGTGGCAGTCGAACCAGTCCTCCAGCCGCTGACAGGGGAGGGATTCAGAACAACTAATGTGCAAGATGATGCCAGGCTAAACATAAAAGCACAAGACTTTTGGGACCGCAGTAAAAGGAGTGCATTCTTCGACGTGAGAGTTTTAACTCCCATGTCCCATCAAACCGTAGGACAACAATAGCAGCTTGCTACAGAAGACATGAGCAGGAGAAGCGCAGGACGTATGAGAGGAGAGTTTTGGAAGTAGAACACGGCACCTTCACCACACTTGTGATGTCTACAAGTGGGGGCTGGGGCCCTTCGGCAACAGCTGTGTACAAGAGGCTTGCCAGCCTCATCTCCGCCAAAGTTTCACAGCCCTACAGCACCACTCTGTATTTCATCCGCTGCAAGCTGGCCTTCTCCATCATTGATTCTACAGTCATGTGCCTACGTGGGGCCAGGTCTTCAATTCACCAACCAGCCAGGAACTAAACCTCCATGAGCAGCCATTGGACCTCGTTCCCAGCAAAGCTCGATGGTAGTTGAGACACAGCTCATAGCATGCAGACTGATCTCTTATTACAATGTGCATGCTGTCATTTGCCATTTCTCAGATGTCTTTGGTTTTTATATAATATTATGTATATATATAATGTATATGTATATTATACACTGTTTTATGAACTGGTTTACATTTATCACAGGCAGTGTGCATGTGTGCCTTATTGTAATCACTTCTTGAAATAATGATTGACCATGAAAAAAATGATAGACATGATAGATCACTGTGTGCGCACTGTGGGTGGTCTGTTGTGTCTGTTACGTATGTACAAGTTGTTGTGTGTAGCTGAGAGTGGTGTGTATTCAAACTGCCGTGTACAAGCCATAATGTACAGCCATGGTGTGTAGTGTCTTTGAAAGACTCTACTTTGAAGTCTTAGGTTTAGTTCACTTTCTTTTGGTTGGTATAAGAATGTTGCAGATGTTACTAGTAATGGCATTTGGCAATCAAAGTGATATCCTATATATATTGTAATGCATGGATATTATGCGTTAGTTACATCACCTCATAGCTGGATAAGATTGTAGGTCTGTGAACCTGTGATAGCCTGAATGGGACATATGCATAATTCGTACGCTTAATTAGAAACATACAGCTAAGGGTGCACCCTCATCCTAACAATATGGCGCAAGGCAGTAAAGATGTTCGGATCTTGCCAAATATTGATGACACTGCCACGGTTGCTGCCTCTTTCCATTGAAGGAACCTGTTGCTATTCACAGCTCGTGCTTTAAAGGTGTGGCTAGTCACCCACAGGAAGAAAGCCCAATTGGTAGAAAGGTACGTATGTATACGTAGTGAACTGATCCCTGAGCATTAGGTATTCGGCAGTGGCCCATGTGCCAACGTGTTAATTCCTTCACTGTTGCATAGAGTTCAATCTTACGTTCACTTTGGATGGGTGAAGGTAGATGACAAGACCTCAGACTCTTGTGACTCAGCTGGACTTTCAAGCTTTTCCTCTACAACTCCTCAAGACTTGCCCAAAGACGACAGCACATACCAGTAGAAGTGAAACATTTTGTTTCTCTAGCTGAGGCCTTTGGAACAGCAGATAAAGTGCCCCAGATTCACCATGGCACAGATACTACACTATTTTGTATGGAGAACTGCAGCTGATGGCCTTCCCAATGCAGATTCAAAATCCATCAGTGAATCTGCAATGAATCTTTCCCAGGGTGGGCGCATTCAGAATGTAATGGTCATTACCACAGACAACTTCTTCCAATTCAAGGGTGTGTGTTGAGCTGAAATCTGAAAGCTGAAAAAACTAACCCTATGATCTCGCCACCGGTGTGAAGGAATTTGTTCTGGGACCCTAGGCCAGTACATCTCTGCAAAACTGATGCACATGACCTTGAGCAGTTACGCTGTGACCTGTGGATTGCTACAGGTATATACTTCCTGTAAGTACAGCAGTAGCTTTACAGGATCATAGCTACACTGTACACCCCATGGTAACCATTGCTGCATCAAGTTCATCTAATGGGCATTTGTCATCGTCGCTGTCTCTACACGGCTTCGCTACGTTAGAAAACGGCAAGCAACATTGAAAGCCTAATCCCGTAGCGCGGCCACCTTCAATATCTAAGTTACATTCACGTGACGTGAATAGTCAAGTGACGTCATAAACCAGCCAATTGCTTGCTTACTGTTTGTTTTTTGAACGTTTTTGCGCACTAATAGACCAGTTGCGTATTAGCGTTTAGGAATGCAGTACGTCATAATTGCTTATGACGTTATCACTGGTGGCAGTTTAATACACTGAAAAGATAGGCAAAGAGGTGTTGCACCGGCAGCCTTGAGCACTTCGTGTCGAATGCTTCCATTTAGATGGCTCGGCTGAATGGCTTGCATGAATACGCACCTGACGGTCATTGATTGAGGTTGATATGGCCTACTGTCGCTGAGATCGAGACTCATGAAGGGGGACTCACCGACAGAAATGTAGCGAACGAGACTTCTTGACAGGATTTTTGACACTCCTGCACACGGAATAGCTTCTAGTTAAGCTACCACCTACAAAGTATCAAGGTTAGCTAAAGGTAGCGATGGTAAATGCAAGGGTGCGGGTCATAGCCTTATTAGCCGTTACCTGCTGGTTAGTCCCACTCCAGACGTCTCCATCTCGGTGCCTGCTATGGTGCTTTCGCCGAAATCATGTCAAGAAGTCTTGTTCACCACATTCTGGTCGCTCATGCCAGCGAATCCCCCTTCATGAGTCTCGATCTCGGCAACCGTATGCCTTAGCAACTTCAATCAACAACCGTCAGGTGCGTATTCATGCGTATTCATGCGAACCATTCAGCTGAGCCATCTAAATGGGAACATTTGGCACGAAGCACTCGAGGCTGCTGGTGCAACACCTTTTTCCCTATCTTTTCAATATATTAAACTGCCACCAGTGATGACGTCATATGCAATTATCGCCTTAACCACAATATTCCTGAGTTACACGCAACTGGTCTATTGGCTAGTTTTGGTATCTTAGCAATTAAGTATGCCTCGCATGTACAACAGGAAGAAGTTATTGGAAAAGCTGTGGACTGAAGGTGATCTAAAGGTTGCTGTAGAGGAGGTATGGTGTTAGAAGTCAACAATCAGTGCTGCTGCAAAGCAGTATGGAATCCCCCGTACTACCTTAGCAGACCACGTTCATCAAAGAAGGGTAAAGGTAGGTGCAGGTAGACCCACTATCCTGACTCCTTAAGAAGAGAAAGAGGTAGTGGTAACATGTCAGGTGCTCCAGCGAATATGGTTTGGACTGATGAGGGAAGACATTGGCGGGGTTGCAAGCGAATACCTCCGTGATTATCCAGAGCGTGGCAGGTACTTTGGAGGTATTCTCCCAGGCTTCGACTGGTAGCAATCCTTCTTGAAAGGATGGCCTGACCTTACAGGGAGGAAGCCACAGCACCTCAGTGTCCACAGAGCAAAAGCATCCACAAGGGAAAATCTGAATGAGTGGTATGACAAAGTGGAGGAGCTCTTTGAGGAAGTGACGCATTAAAGACAAGTGAGACAGTGCAGTGATTTTGCACACAGGATATGGAACTGCAATGAGACAGGATTTTAGTCTTGGTGTGTCCTCCAAGATGGTTCCAGCAAGAAAGGGTGCTAAATTAGTGCATGGCACAGCAGGAGGCTCCAACAGGGCATTCATTACTGTACATTGCTGTGGGTCAGTGTCTGGAATTTGCTTGCCTCCTTACATCCTCTACAAAGGTAACCAGGACTGGACACGGGGTGCTCCTGCAGGAGCACCCTTCGGAGTTTTGGACTCAGAATGGATGGAGGAAAAGAATTTCCAGTCCTGGTTCCAGAAAGGTTTACTCCCTGCCATTCACCATTTAGCAAAAACTGGGCCAGTAATCCTGTTCTTTGATAGCATAGCTCTCACCTAGCCCTTGCCCTCATAGATATGGCTCATAGAGAGGGAGTCGACTTGTTCACCCTACCATCTAACACTTCACACTTGCTGCAGCCACTGGATGTAGCAGTGTATGGGCCAATGAAGACTGCTTGGAGGCAAATCCTGCAGCAGCACAAGATGCAGACAAAGGCAGCAAAAGTTGACAAAAAGGTCTTTGCTTCATTGCTGTCAGAGTTATGACAGCACTCGATGACACCTGTGCAGCTAATAGCAGGATTTCGTGCAACAGGAATCAGTCCATTCAACCCTGTGGCAATTCCTTGACCACAAGCTGGCAACATCGATCCCCTGTGCACAAGCTCAATCTACCACCACAGCCCCTGCACCACCAGTAACTCCTATCAGAATGTACTTGACAGGCTATTTCTCCAACTTCCTGCAACCTGAACAGCCTGAAGTAGATGCTGCCAAAGCAAGTCGAAGCAGGTACATCCAGCCTACCACAGTGAGGCATTAACAAAAGATGAACTAGTTGAGCGTATTCAAGCAGCAGAGGAGGAGAAGAAGGCGAAGAAGGCAGGACAGAAAGCAAGAAGGCAGGACAGAATGGGAAAAAGGAAAGGAAAAGGGGAGAAGGCAAATGCACACCAGGCTGCAGTATCACCTGCTAACACGGAACAATCTCTTGAAGAGAGTATCTACCAGGGTTGCTCCCAGAGCTATGAAAATGACACTGCAGAAATCCAAGTAGGCTAGCTTAGATGTGACACCTGCTGGTGCTGGTGGCATCATTGATGTGCAGGCTATGATGAGGTGCCTGACACAGACAAAGTCTTTAGTTGTCCTATTTGTCTCACACAGCATCCAGAATGGTTTTCTTCCTTATTTTGAACTTCATCCAATTAAATGTTACTGCTCTTTTTTGCTCCCCAGCCTTTCACTGCTTTGTATCTTCAGATTGTACCCAGATATGATTGTAAGAAAGTAACTGTACTCCAAATAATGCATTCGCGTATGCTTCCTTAGTCATCGTACAAGTCGTTGACTAGAATAGAGCCGCTGTCCAACGTCCAAGGACGGGCAAAGACCACTCCGTGCACAGTAGTGGAGTTACCCCAATTTTTGTAAAACCAAATTTTAAATGGCTATGAGGTTCTTGCCTCGTTCTACAAAGCAATTGTTTATACAACCTTGAAATGTTGTACGTAGCTAGCTTAGGTACAGCTGTTGTGTCGCTGCAAGTTTGATCCAGATTGCACTTTGATAAATGAAGACAACAACAAGAGTGTTGTAGGATTTCAATTAGTAACGGAAATACCCTGGTTTAACTTACATCCTTCACCGCGATACCCCACACAGCGCGAAACTCACACTCAAAGAGTTCTTTCTCGATCTTTCCATCGAGCTGATGTCCAGCCACAGTGCCAGGAAGTGTTCTGCCCATCCATCATTAGATGCGCCACCATCTGCTCAGTTCTGTGAGAGGCATTTCCCTTCGCAATGCAAAAAACTTGGCCAGTGCAGAATTTGCAGCAAGATGGCATCCGGAGAAGAGTGGTATACTGTTGCTTGGAATGTAACCCCAAATGCCTGGTTTTCCTGTGCGCGGAGCCCTGTTTCTGCCTGTTTCACACTAAAGCCTAACTGTCTAAGACCATTCCGCCATTTTATTTGCAATAAACTGGTAACGTTTTTCTTCGTTTTCCGTATTCACTTTGTATAATTCAGTATAACAAAATTTTCCACTGCTTGTAACTATTTTTCTGTTGAATGTAGGACACTGTAACTGTACAAATGAAGTAAAGATGATACATAGAACACGTATACCAAGCACAAATGAAATTGGATCAACTAAGTGCGAACATTTGTATGTAAATTAATTATAGGAAAGCCACTATATATAGTGGCTCATGCATGCTTAAGGGTTAAGCCATACCTCTGAAATACGGACACTCCTATAATCAGGACACTTCTCTTGTTCTGAAGGTTGTCTGCATTATAGGAGTTCCACTGTACAGCATACAACAACCACTGCCATCCCTACATAGACAGCACTCCACAGCTGGGATGGTCTAGCCAACCAGACTATGGCATAGTGTGTTTTTGGAAAGTGACCTCTTGTCATAAGACTAGTGGGCGTGTCTGTTGTGGTTACCCTAGCCAAACAATGTGGTCCTTGTGATTACTGTTGGGGTGTGTCCAGAGAAATCTGATTGCCACGTGCTCTGTGGGGACTGTATAGAAACTTAGAACACATGGGTGAGTAAAGCTTTGCTGTTAAATTATCTGTCTGTACTCCATGACACCTGTGCTAGCAGCTCTACTGTTCTGTTACATGGTGTAGTCTTAGAAGAAGTTGTAATTGTAAAGTGAAAATTTGCCAACAGTCACTGTGTGAAGTTATGGCTGTGTTTGTCAGTAAGTGTGTAGTATTATTATGCACTTTATGTATTGGGTTCATTGCATGCAGGTAGTTTGAAATAATTAATCTAAGTGGAAATGTGTAGTTGGTGAGATGCTTTAGTTGCCCTGGAAGGGCTAATCACTGTGGAGAAGTGTGACCTCCATTGCTGGCTGACTTATTTTGGTCTACTGTGTCATCACGTTAGTGTAGCTAAGCAGTCTGTTTATACTAGGTAGACAATGTATGAGATAAGGCCATTCATTGAACAGTTTAGGTAAGTAAGCTAGAATAGTTGTTGCACGCCTTATTCGACTGGACTATTGCATCCATTGCTAGTGATAGCATTTGGCTGTCAGTACTGATATTAATTCACATTCTATATGTGAGCATCACCAGTAGAAATCTCACCTTAGCATGAATCAGCATTTTTGGAAAATGACCACCGAAAATTGGCCACTTTCAAGGAACAAAAAGTGACATTCAACAATATTGTCATAGAGTTTGAATAACTGTGCAGCGATTACGCATGCCATCCTACTATAATTCGCGGGATCTAGAATTTTTATGTATGTTTGTTCAGCCATAAAATTGGCACCTTCCCAGGAATTGGCTCGAGACGCTCCGTGCCAGTTGATGAACTCGGGGGCCATGTTCTTAGCGGGGTGCCGTTAGCCTAGCTGCCTTGCGGCCGAAAAGGGAGATGTCCTTTGTCAATTCTCCACGGGCCGATACGCCATTTTTAACATTATCGACTGGCCCTTTCACTACCGGTCATTGGCGTACTTGATACGAGGCATGCCAGTTAAGGGAGTGGGGGGACATGAGCTTAGAGGGGTGTCATTTACCTAGCTGCCCTGCAGCTGAAGAAAGCGCTTCCTTTTTTCCCGCAGGCCGAGACGCCATTTTTAATTATTGGTTTCTGGGACTTCCGGTTACGGAAGATCTTATTCGTTGTCGGCAAACGTTTGAATTAAACTCTACCGTCGTTATAGCAGCCAGCCTCCGTTGCTACCTGTGCAGATAGTTCAAAACTGGCAAAGTACCGACTCACTGGCTTGCAATAAGCAGGGAACCTGCCCGAAGGGCAGGCATTCAGCTAGTGTACATAATTGACATTTAGTACCTTTGATGGTAGAAGTCGGCCTTGAACTGGTATATTCCAAGTTGACTCACAGCAGTGAAAAGGAAGCAAAATACACGCAAGCTACAACATAAAGCAGTTCGTAGCCAAGTTAGATAAACCATGTACACGACCTGCACAGTGCACAAATGAGAAACAGCAAACACGTGCACAAATTCGTACACAACTCACTGCAGCAGTGGGAAAGCACTGTTTCAAGAACAGAAAGTCGACCGCAAGCGCAAAAAAAACTTGAATGCCGAGTACGTTGCACAAAGCCTCAATCACTTAACTGGCTCCTTAGGGGCTTGCTCCAATGGTTTACCTTCAGGCAAAAACTTCACAGCATTGGTTAAAAACTGGAAGCAAATATCCTTGTCTGTGGTGCTGCAGGACTCCATCTCTTTCGATCTGTCGAGTCCTAGGCACTTTTGCTTCAATGGGGGGGGGGGGGGAGGGGAGGGAGGGGGGGTGCAGTTCTTTTTACATTTCCCACAGTTATCCGCATCAGGGCAGCAGCAGTCTACGAAGTCACCAGTCGCTTTGAAGTGATAGCCTTTCCGGAGCACTTGTACAACACCATCGCTTCTCCAAAACTCCTGCCCATTACGAATAGAAGCTGGGAGGCTCCTAGACTCCCGCCAAATGCGTATAATGTGGTATATAACACATATATCACGGCGCTTTGGTGTATATGGATTTTGGAGTCACGAGCTATGTGCCCTCGGGTCTCGTGACTCCAAAATCTATATACACCGAAGCGCCGTGGTATATCTATTACTTCTCTCCCGTCCCCCAAAACTTGCTGAAAATGATAGCAATTGACTCTCTCCCTTACCCAGCCACTTCTCTAATCCCAGTCTGCTACAGTATAAGGACATTCCTTCAGCTTGTGTGCACCTGCATATAGCCTAATTTGATCAGCTCTTTGTAAATTTGGCACCTTGAGTGATGCATATGTGGCAGGGTTGTCTACATCTGGTTAGTAGGCATACAGTACACTTTGTTGCAGTTCATATTGCATTGTGCATCCGTCCATTTACATAGACACGGACACAGATGGATCAGAATCCTCAGCTGATGATCCTCCTCCACCAAAGAAGCCCAGATCACATGACATCAAACAAGGTGCATTATGCGTAAAATATGTACTCAGCATCAACCTTCATCTAATGCATTGTGTGGCCTGTGGTTATGAAGAAAGTGCCACTAGATTTCAATGTTTGGCAAATTCTAGCCAAGTTAGGAGAGACGTGATGCAACTTTGGTCAATTTGGTCATCACCTTCCCTCCGGACCCATGTCATGCAGTTGCTGAAAATGATAGCAATTGGTTCCCTCCCTTACCCAGCCACTTCTCTAATCCCAGTCTGCTACAGTATAAGGACATTCCTTCAGCTTGTGTGCACCTGCATATAGCCTAATTTGATCAGCTCTTTGTAAATTTGGCACCTTGAGTCATGTGCCTGTCTTGGTTTATAAAGAATCAACCAGAATGCTTGAGGATTCACCTGTAGGAACCCTTATCCAGCAGACATCCTTGGTGCAGACTTCAGGAAACATAGTTACCTGCATAGTTACTTCACTCGGGTGTTTTCAATATGAGCCACTTAGTATACAACTCTGTATCTTAGTGTGCAACTCTTAGTTCAGTCAATCACATACACTTGTCAACATTGGCTGGGCATCATACTAATCTCACAGGTCACTGAAGTAGACTGCAAGGCATTGCTTTGACAATTTGGGAAGTGAAGGAGATGTTACTACATAGATAGGGAAGACTGAACTAGCAGTGAAGCCATTGTTGGCACTCCATAGCAACAAATGCTTGCATTGCATGGACTGTGGAAAAGCATAAGCTTATGACGTTTACAACCATATAGAATTTCATGTAATTACTAGCTAATCTCACAGGTCACTGAAGTAGACTGCAAGGCATTGCTTTGACAATTTGGGAAGTGAAGGAGATGTTACTACATAGATAGGGAAGACTGAACTAGCAGTGAAGCCATTGTTGGCACTCCATAGCAACAAATGCTTGCATTGCATGGACTGTGGAAAAGCATAAGCTTATGACGTTTACAACCATATAGAATTTCATGTAATTACTAGCTGTATAGTCCAGCATGTCACACTGTACTGCAGTTGGATACCCATGCACATGGATTGCTGTGGTGATATTGCTGAGAGCTTCTGTTTTCTTTCTGTGTGCAGAAAGTGACCGTGGGAAAGGGAAGAAGCCCAAAAGAAAAGCAAGAGCTCAAGGTAACACTCACTGCACCTGTTTCTGTTCTCTGTAAGGGCTTTGAGCAGTATCTACTTGACCTAACATGTGGAGGACAGTTTGAAATCAGAACCCTAGCTGTTTTCTCTAGAACACTCCTGATTGCATGCGGGTGTCACTTATAGATGACTCTCAGTTGTCAGGTAAAGTATAGCAGACGTATCCAGAGGAATACTCTAGTCAAGCAGGACTGCCAGCCTGTTTCATGCATGTATGTTCTGTGTACTGTAGTGTGGGATCCTTATTCAAAGTCTCAGGTTGTCATAGGTAGGTTCTGCTTTATGTGTTTGAGTCCATGGCATTGTGGTATTCTCTACAGGAACTGGTGAAGGCTTACGCAGGAAGAGAGGTGCTGCCAAAAGGGACGCTTCCTCTGCTGAAGGTACAGATGATTGAAGAAGAGCCCACATCAGATGCACTGTTCACCGGGTATAGTTAGTATGGAGTGGTTGCATAAATGGACCACATGTAGTGGTGATGATGTTCAGTTAGTATGTAGTTTAGCAACACTGTCCATTAATAAATGGTAGCAGTACAATACGTAGATTCAAACTAGTCAAGATGGTGTAAAGCCCCAGAACTGCAGGAAGTATGTAGATGGCTGTACTCTCTAGTCAGCATTCAATGCTGTTTAATGTATAATTGTCTGTATGCTTGGGCAAGGAGAAATGGTGGAAACACTCCAAAATTATGGCTAGTTTGCAGTCAGGCTCCACAGACACAGGCACGGCCATTGCACTGTAGAGTGCAAACTATCTGGTTCACAAGGATGATGCTATTGCTCATCAGTGGTACAGTACGAAGTGATAGAGATTGCTAGATCATAAGCCTTGTCTTGAATGAATATGACATTGTATGGCTTGAGCAATGATGTAGAATGCTCAATATAGTTCAAAGATTGTATCTAGGAAAGTACTATAGAGTGTGATTGTCCCTCCTTCGCTAACTGCCCAGGTCAGAGGGTGGTGGGTAGAGTAGGTGCCCCTGCTCTCTCAACCTCTTCCACTAATCCTTGCGCTCCATTTCCTTTTGTTCTGCTTGATGATCTCCCTATTCTTTTTTGTGTTCCATTGCCAGGCATCCTGTAATTGTGTTCACTCACGCCAGTCTTCCTATATTTCACACTTTGCTAGGCCTAGCTTCATTGTACCCCCTACGAACCTATATTCATATTCTAAAGCTTGTTTCCTGGTCTATGCAATGAATAGAGCAGATTCAAGGCTTTCACACGTATATTCAACACCTAGTAGAGTTTGCCCCAGGTGTGCCAGGCAGCAACAAGGGTAAGATCAAAGTGTTCTATTCATTGCATATATAGCTAAGATACAGGGTCATGAACTTGACACCTAAGGAAGCTGTTGTGCAATCCATACAATCACAATGTTGTTGGCGTGTAAATCAGCACTCCATGCAAAATGCATCTATTGCCGCATTAGCACCTTAGATGGGGAAGCCTGCATGGCTGCCAGACAGTTTGGTCTCGTAGGCCTTCGTTTGCATGCAGCTGACAAGGCTTACGAAGCTGAAACACCCTGCGATCAGTTACAGCAGGATTGAAAGGTTATTCCTCCATAACTGTTTGGGACTGGGAATTACTGTACAAGGGTACTTTGTCATGAGTCAGGGGATGCCACTCCACCACACAACCCTATTGCTAGTGAGCTGTGGTGCATGTGATGCATATGTGGTGGGGTTGTCTACATCTGGTTAGTAGGCATACAGTACACTTTGTTACAGTTCATATTGCATTGTGCATCCGTCCATTTACATAGACACGGACACAGATGGATCAGAATCCTCAGCTGATGACCCTCCTCCACCAAAGAAGCCCAGATCACATGACATCAAACAAGGTGCATTATGCGTAAAATATGTACTCAGCATCAACCTTCATCTAATGCATTGTGTGGCCTGTGGTTATGAAGAAAGTGCCACTAGATTTCAATGTTTGGCAAATTCTAGCCAAGTTAGGAGAGACGTGATGCAACTTTGGTCAATTTGGTCATCACCTTCCCTCCGGACCCATGTCATGCAGTTGCTGAAAATGATAGCAATTGGTTCCCTCCCTTACCCAGCCACTTCTCTAATCCCAGTCTGCTACAGTATAAGGACATTCCTTCAGCTTGTGTGCACCTGCATATAGCCTAATTTGATCAGCTCTTTGTAAATTTGGCACCTTGAGTCATGTGCCTGTCTTGGTTTATAAAGAATCAACCAGAATGCTTGAGGATTCACCTGTAGGAACCCTTATCCAGCAGACATCCTTGGTGCAGACTTCAGGAAACATAGTTACCTGCATAGTTACTTCACTCGGGTGTTTTCAATATGAGCCACTTAGTATACAACTCTGTATCTTAGTGTGCAACTCTTAGTTCAGTCAATCACATACACTTGTCAACATTGGCTGGGCATCATACTAATCTCACAGGTCACTGAAGTAGACTGCAAGGCATTGCTTTGACAATTTGGGAAGTGAAGGAGATGTTACTACATAGATAGGGAAGACTGAACTAGCAGTGAAGCCATTGTTGGCACTCCATAGCAACAAATGCTTGCATTGCATGGACTGTGGAAAAGCATAAGCTTATGACGTTTACAACCATATAGAATTTCATGTAATTACTAGCTGTATAGTCCAGCATGTCACACTGTACTGCAGTTGGATACCCATGCACATGGATTGCTGTGGTGATATTGCTGAGAGCTTCTGTTTTCTTTCTGTGTGCAGAAAGTGACCGTGGGAAAGGGAAGAAGCCCAAAAGAAAAGCAAGAGCTCAAGGTAACACTCACTGCACCTGTTTCTGTTCTCTGTAAGGGCTTTGAGCAGTATCTACTTGACCTAACATGTGGAGGACAGTTTGAAATCAGAACCCTAGCTGTTTTCTCTAGAACACTCCTGATTGCATGCGGGTGTCACTTATAGATGACTCTCAGTTGTCAGGTAAAGTATAGCAGACGTATCCAGAGGAATACTCTAGTCAAGCAGGACTGCCAGCCTGTTTCATGCATGTATGTTCTGTGTACTGTAGTGTGGGATCCTTATTCAAAATCTCAGGTTATCATAGGTAGGTTCTGCTTTATGTGTTTGAGTCCATGGCATTGTGGTATTCTCTTGGATGGTTGTATGTCTGTTTGTGATGTGCATGTGCATGTTTATCTGTAACTGTGTGTGTGTGTGTGCGTGCCCATGTTTGGTGTAGCTGTATACGTTGAGCAATGTTACACTGAAGTATACCCATCCATTGGAGAGTTATATCGCAAAAAACTAATTCATCTTCTTCGCAATAAAAGTGTTTGCACAGAATTACTCATCATAGGTACTGTGTATCAAGAGCTGACAGATCTTGCAAGTTCATTTGAAAGAAAATTTGCTGCAACACTAGTCTCAGACTATGAAGGTGACTCAGTGACTATCAACTAATTGAACCACTGCTTTCTGAAATTATCAGAACTGTATGCGGCATAAAATGAGTGTCGAGAAAGGACTTACAGACAAACGGTACAAGGACAGCAACGAACGATGGTGGTTTAGTTCCTCGCTTTCAGTTACTAGCCCGCGCGGCCATATTGCAGCCATTTCTGACAAAAGTTTTAAATGTTCCCTGTCCTGATGAATAATTAGAGCCAATTGGTGGAAATTAGAGAGATGGGAAATTTGTCAGGATTAGCATGCACTTGAACAAATCTTATTCCCTGACAAAACTTAGAATAATGAATTTTTAGAGCGGATACGGTAGTGTGGTGTGTAATGGTTTTTTCTTGGAAGGTGACTTCTTGTTATATCACTTGTGGGGGAGGTACCACACCATGGCCATGAATATGGTTGTATGACTTCATCAGCCCCTTAGTATTAGCTGTAAAAATTGTGTTCTGCATCTCTCAATAAGCCTGGATTACATTCCGGTGGGGAGGTTTCGCTGCCTGGAGCCCTTGTTGAAAGCCTGGGTATTACATCTGTTGTTTATGAGCTTGCAACTACCAGTTCTGTGGACCAGATAGAGTGTAAGAGAGCTAGAAAATGGGTGAGTAAAGGCTCTGGCTTTGAATTTATTTGTAGCTTTAACTGGTTTACAATAGCTTTAAAGAGTTTAATGTATTGCAGCAGTGTGCTACAGTCACTGCTGTGTTCTCAGCGACTTTGTGGAATACTTTGTGTGTTGTGTTAACTGGGTTCAGTGTTTTGTAACTAGAAAAGAGTTTCAATGGAGACGTGAAGTTGATGAGATGTTTCAGTTGCCATGAGAAAGTAGCTAGCTAACTGCGAAGCACACCGAGTATAGTCTCCAGAGCTAGCTGACTCATTGTAGTCTACAATGTTGCCATGTTGATGGGGGAGCAGTAAGTATAGTTGTTGGTGCATTGATCTTCTAATCACTGCCCATGAAGTTGCCCATGCACTGCCTGTAAAATCAATCGATACTCAATAGACGTGCAGAATTCCCAGTAGCATGTCCATGGGACAGGTCTTTATTGATGCAACATCCCTGCAGCCACTGAAGGGCAGCAAAGTGATTCAGGTGTTTTACCTCTCAGAGGGAGAGCAATTCTCTCCCAGTGAAGTTCTGACAGCGCTCAAATAGCGGCAATATTTGTCTCTGCTGTGACAATTTGTAGGCATTTTCACCTAGCTACATTCAGTAGCAACCAGCCTTTACACCTCTCTAACATTTCTATTCTTCACCAATAAAAGCACAGATGGGCCAAAGAACATCAACCATTGCCCATAACCGCTCCTAAATGAGCATTCCATCAAGCACTACCTCAGAAAAGACCCTTAGTTCTTCTCCTTCACTAGAATCTGTTTGTTTCTAAGAGCAATGGAATTGGAGTCTCAAGAGTGTTGACAAGGTGGTCTGAGAACCTGCTTTTCATCAGCATAATAGGCAAAATGTGTGGTAGTGCATTGCTTAGCTGACCATTCTTATTAAGGTAGGACCAGAACATTTTTTCAGTCAACTTAAAGTTTTCAATAGTTCCTCATTAAAATTCTGTTTTTACTATCTCATCTTTAACAATAGTATGCTTCATTACCATACTCTAAAAGGAATTGCAGATTTTAGCACAAACATCTACTGCCAAGTGCATCACTAGTCTCACACACCAGACTCCCCTGTAGGAGGGTCTGGTATTATGGTGTGATATTGTCCATAGTGTGCCAGTGTGGCAAGCAAAATATGGAGTGCCCGAATTTGCATTGTTTTGCTTGTACTACTTGTTCTTGCTCTGCTTTCAGAGTGTGCCCAAGCGAAGTCACAGTGTGTCCAACAATATCCTTCAAGCGAGCCAATGCCATGTCTTTAAATTTAGCTATATAGGTTGTCATATAGCAATTGGTGAATTTGATTGGCCAGAACAGGATTTTGTACTAGACACAAGTCAGATTACACAATAATCCTGGACACTTCCACAGGGGGTCTGGCGCACGAGACTAGTGCATCACCACATGAAAGGTTACCCATAGTTTCCGAAACATGGCTGCTGCTCCACAATTGGTGTAATAGTGTCACTTTACTGTTACAGTATAGAACAAGATAGCAAAACAGCAGAGTACAAGAAGAGGAAGTTCCTTATACTTATACTTGGGCACAAGATAATTCTGTTTGTGGTGGCCAAGACCTTTACATACACAGGAAGTGGGGCAGCTGTAAACTGTACACTGTTCATGTACATGTGTGTGTTCGTGTGTGTTGTGTGTGTGTGTGTGTGTGTGTGTGTGTGTGTGTGTGTGTGTGTGTGTGTGTGTGTGTGTCTGTGTGTGTCTGTGTGTGTCTGTGTGTGTGTGTGTGTGTGTGTGTGTGTGTGTGTGTGTGTGTGCGCGCACTTGCATACATGTGTGTGTGTACTTGCGTACATGTGTGTGTTTGTGCATGTATGTGCGTGGGCCTGTACTGGAATTTGAGCTAGTAATAGCTATATATTTCCTCACAACAGTCTTTACCTAACCTCACCAGTGCCTGATTTTGAAGATTTGATAGTAAGATACCTCTAGTATACTAGCTTTATCAGCCAAGATAATCAGGTCCGTACACAGGGTTTTGAAAAGGGGGGGTTACATTAAAGGAACAAGTATTTCGAGTTTAAAAACTTGTGGGGCACTGGGGCGCCCCAGAACTCGAACTACTTGCTAGCAATCTTTACATGAATGTTCAGTATTTCAGAAAGTTGGGAATACAGCAATGCTGATGGCCTGAAATATACATCAAGATGCAATAGACTGTTGGGTTTGCAAGAGTTTCAAGTCACCAGACCAGCTTATCATCCAGTGAAATCACCTCTACCACACAAACACACACACACACACTCACACAAAGTGAGAGAGAGGTGGGGTAGACACAGAGTGTTAGCTAGCAAGATCTGTTGTCGCTGAATGGAGAAATATTTCATCGCATGTTAAATGCCCATAGTGTAATCAATTTCAATTCTTCTAGGAGTACTAACCTTTGCACACTTCGGTGCCATGATTTCCTGAAGTGCGCCACGCTGTTCCGCTGTCACAACAATCTCCACGAGGGTAGCTAGTTTCCATCATGTGCAATATCAGTTTTTTCGGTTGAAAATCAAGCCAATTCATCCAAGGAACCTCTTTGCGTTGGTATGTTATATGAACAAATGGTTCTAATTCCGCTTTAACCATTTAATAGTACTACGCAATAGAGGAAGCTTAAATATATATAGTAAGTCGATAGCGACTCGTCTCAGAGCGCCGCCATTTTAAAATGCCCGTCGCTCGGTCTTCATGATATTAGGAGCTATATCTCACAGGAGAGTCTTTCAATAGGCTTCTTGCTAGTATTAACGTGTAAACACATACCTATGTCCTAATTTCGATTGATAGATAGACGGCGAAATGCGAACATAGATGATTACGAGCCTTATAAAGCATAGACCTCGAGCGCCGCCATCTTGAATTGCCCAAAATATACATATATACATACATACTGGCATACATAGTCCATTACGAACACGAAGCCATACGAATACCTAAAAGTGAAACTCCCCTTCGGCGCCCCAAAATGTCTGAAGGAAAATGTTTCCAGGAACTGATGTCAAAAATATGGCTGACAAGACGAATGGTTGCTGGAACAGAGTGACAAAGCTTCAGAAAACAGTATGTCTGACACAACAGATCCTTGGACTACTGAAAAATGGTTAGGATTTTAATTTATGCGCCTCTGATCCTGAAAGGGGGGTTCATGCAAACCCAACGACCCCCCCTGGGAACAGGCCTGAAAATGCAGCCCAAATCCTAGACAGCAGGTACACTCCCACATGTATAGTGATTGCCAGAAGATGGACAGATACAAACCACAGGCATAGAAATGATTCCCTGACAGCTGCATGTGTCCCCCCTTTCCCCATACACCTACACATACCCACAGAGAATTATACTTGTGTGGTCATTCTCCATCACACAACACAGCAGGACTGCTGTATCTCTTCTCACTCTGGCATTTAGATCCCCCATAAGGACTAGTTGGTCTCCCTTTGGCACCTTAACTGTGAATTCTTCTAGACTGTGGTTGAAACTACCGTATATTGCAAAATTTTCGCAACCTAGAATTTTTGCGAATCGCTGCCAAAATGGGGTGTCAGAAATGTTAACAAATAGAAATTTCGCAAAGCAGACTCTACAAGATGGACATTAAAGCCTTTTTAGTGTAAATAGCAGAAGCAATCACTTATGAAATCAAGCAAACGAAAGAGCTACATGCTGTTTGCTGATCTGCCATTTTATTATGACATCATGCACATACACAATTTATTATTATACCATAAGTATTATATGCATATAATATTTGCAATAGAAATTTTTGTGAATTTGCTCCATTTGTGAAATTCGCAAAAATTAATGGTCGCGAACATTTTGCGATATACAGTATCCTTAACATCCTCTTCACTGTTTTCTGTAGAGGAGTGTGTTTGTATGAATGTCACCCACACCTGCCCCACCCACACAGTTGAACCTTCATATAGTCTTTCATTCACACACAACAATTCTAATGGCTAATGGTTGCCATTTTGTTGTGCAACTCACTGTACTATGGGGTATGGAAGATGTGGGTATAGTGATTGGACTTTAATGTTACAGCATTGTTACATAGAATGTTTCTGTTCTTTCAGAATCTGTAGAAGCACTTGTTTCGTTGTTCTATGAAATGTGTCTCGGTACCTATTTTGTAGCTTTATAGTTGACCTAAAACTAGCACAGTAGTTTAAATTAAGCTAATGGACTCAATATTATGTATTCCTCAATTGCTAACTTGCTGCAGCTGGTACAGGTGGGAGCAAAGACAAAGACAAGGTAGTGAACTTTGCCATCCTCACTGCAAATGAAAGGGAAGACCAGGCGGTGAGAACCTTCCTTAAGCTTGGTAACAGTGCACAGTGGCTGCTCACTGAAACGTTTACACATGCCGCCGAGTGTAAATATGATGGGGATCCATGTCTGAAGAACAGAATGACCATTGATAAAGAGCAAGAGATTCACAATCTTGATTCCACTGTCTTTTCCCTTAAAGTTGATCATCAACACAAGCTAAAAGGAGTTCACATCCACTGTGATTGCATGGGACCATGGGGGGCTTTTGACAAAACTCTTGACCTCCTAAAAGATTGGCAGCCTAAGGTGATTTTCTTAGTTGGCTGCTGCGGGGCATCCATCGAAAAAGACAAGAAAGAGGACAGGAACTATCGTGGTACCATTCTTCTTGCTGAACAGGTGAACAGCTACCTACATACAGGAAAGGTAGAATCCGGTGCAAGTGCAGGAGAAATACGCATCAAGGGCAAGCCACACAATTATGATGTGGCCAAAAAATGGGTGAGTGCTTTAGAGAAAGCTAAGTTCACCGCAGATGGCAGGGATGTGCGCAATAAGATTCATGTGGAGAAAGTTAACTATTTGTCTGGCCCTTTGGTTGTCAAGGACCAGCTGTTTGGAGACAAGTATCGTGGGCCTGCTGATGTTGCTGGTGTAGAGATGGAAGTGCTGGGCGTGATTAAGGCTGTGGATGCATTTCATAAATTCTCAGATTCTCCAAAACCAGAAATTGCACTTGCCAAGGGAATTTCTGACTACACAGGTGGCAAGGGACAGCCAGCTGAATGTCATTTTTTTGAGAAAAAGACTGAAAAGGTGAGCGATGATGAACTCCAGGTGTATGCCACACTGCAGTCCATTGCTCTAGTCATGCGATGTGTGGTACAGAATTGGAAGGTGCTTCTGTAACAGCAACACAGCACCTCCTCAAATGGCTCTACTAACAATTACAGTGATACATACATAGGTTAGGATCATTATAGCGTTCACTTTAGTGTGTAACCTTTTGTTTCTCCATTCATATTGCTCACTTCATTTGAGTGTAGTTTACATGCAACTTATCCATTGTAGCTCTTTTCTTTAGAACTCCTGTTTCTCAGGACATCCAGTACACATCTCTCTTGCACACTAGTACTTTTACTTCACAAGTTTGTAAGTCAGAAAAGGAGGTTTAGCTAGTAGTAGGTTTCGAGTGATATGCATCACATTTTTGTAGTGATTAATCATTTTGGTTATCAATCCTCCTTGTGCTCAAGTGATCATGAATGTCAGAATATATGTAAACTGACAGGGCATGGAATCAGCTTAAAATAGTGTTATTCCATTTGTTTATATGAAGTGGCAGTATGTTTACAGCTACTTACTAGGACTACTGAATTCTCATTAGGGTGAGGAGCATAAGGATATACCGTATAGTGGGAAAATTTCGCGATTTTGTTTAAAACCAAACATTTCGTGATTTTAATTTCACAATTTCCAACCTCCTTGGCAGGCAAACTACTTAGTTGAAGGGAATTTTCAAGCACGGAACAGTAAGATAGCACTTAAATGGCTAAATCCACTTCTGCGCTATACAGCGGCCATCTTATTATATGTTTGCATATAATTGTTACATGATGAAGCCATACATCAAAGGAAACTACTGTGCGTTATTTTGGCAAATGCACTGGATAACGCACAATTGCCTTATTTGGAAGCGTATAACACATTGTTTTATAATGCACTGCTTTGAAAGGGGCTCTTATTGACATATCCAATCATTTTCTAGCCTTATGTAAACGTTTTGTCTGCTGTTTTAGCAAAATCTCTTTGATATTCAGCACCTTGTGAACTTTAAAAGATGAACTTTGGCTCCTCAATGATGAGTGCATGACACTTAGAAATGGTCATCCCCAGAAATTATTTATGCCTAGCACAGCACTGCACATGCATGTTTGATGGCAGAGACTTGGAATTGTGCATGCAACATCTTAGAGTTTTCTGAATGTGATTTTAGTGTGAAAGAAGGTCCCTCCACTCTCCAAGCTCTACAGACCATCCAATTCCATGCAGTCTGCACTCTGCATAGAAGCTATGAGTTCGTACGCCGTTAGCAGGTCTTCAAATCATCTGCCATAGCACCAACTCAAACACCGCCGTCGCCTTATTCAGAAGGAGAGGCCGCCGACAGCCTTTACCCTCACTACGCTTAGTCCTTCACCTTTCTTCGTCAAGAGGAGCGTGTTCTCCGGTTTCTATAGTAATTGCAGTCTAGTTCGTTCGGTAAAATGATTCGACGGCAAGGGAATTCAAGCGCAAATCATTTCTGTTCAAACTGTAACAAGCCAGTTATCACATGGCCCCTTGGGCGTTTCGCTAATTTATCGCACTCGGGCGCTTCGCGCCCTTGTGTGATATATAAATTAGCGAACGCCCTCGCGGCCATGTGATAACTAGTACTTATAATGATGGGTGGAGAAAATTTGCGAAGGAAAATTTCGCGAATTTGGTCAAATTGCTAACATTAAACCTCACGAAATTTTCCCACTATACGGTATAGTCTTAGGCTAGGGGCTAAAATAGCTGGCTATTATCAAGAGTAGATAAGAGATATACTCCAGCTATTATCTATATATAATTATGTGTATACAGGCCTTGAGCTTGCACATGTGGTACTTGATACCTGTATGACATGCTATGGTCAACACAAGGCATATACTAGCTCATGCGTGCTGTGCCCCCTATACAGCTCAATTATACACTGGTCAATGTGCATGCATGTACCATAGCTGTACATTGCATGGACACTTGGTTATGCCACTGATAGCAATGTATTTGCAATTAAGAAATAATTAGGTAATTAATTACATAATACAATAAACCCCAGCTCTCCTAGCTACATGACAAGGTCAGTGCTAATTAGTGTACATCCTAAAACAGGAGTGTCCCCATGCACCCATATCTCCTGTTGTTCCTTTAAGAGATCTCAACGTACTGGTAGATTATGGTCACTGGTTATACTGATTCCAGCTCTAGTTGGTCAGAACCAATTGCACCTACAAATAGCTAAGAATTGGGAGTGAGAATGGGAACAGTACAATGCTAATGATCAGTTGTTTGGAAAAAAAACTCTCAAATTAATCAATATAAGATCACCACAGATACTAGACCCTACATGATGGCACACATCTTATTTGAGCCACAGGGCACACCTCACAAAAGCATACATGCCAGGAACACAATTGCAATGTACACACACAGTACTGCTGTCTGCACTCACTGTCACCAATGCACACACACACACACACACACACACACACACACACACACACACACACACACACACACACACTTCCTCACCGAGGAAGTCAGCCAGCACTGAGAGTGTTCCAATAAACAGTCCACCAAATGCAGCAGCAGTTGGAATGTACCTGTACATATGGAGGTAACGTGTTAATGGGATGGGGCACACTGTGTGATCACCACATACCTCTTGTCATATACACACATGCATTCACCACTTGCCAAATTATGCCCCATCCAAATTAGGTCCCCCACAGAACTAAAATAGCAGCCAGAATGGCTCCCTTTCTAGTAAATAATCAGCACCAGTGTTGACTGATGGACAGATTCTTCATGTACTTTGGTGTGGACATCTTCCGTAAGTTGGCGTGCATTCTTGAGCTAGGAAAACAAGGTTCCATTCAATTGATAGGCAACTTTGTTTGTTGAATAGGTGATTTGAGCTGACACAAGTACGTTGCAAGCTTAAGATAAGTCGGCAGAACAGACCAGTACCCTACAATACCAGTACACCAAACCCATTACAGGAGCCGTTCTTGCCAATTCTGGCCTGGTGGAACTATTTCAGCAGGGGTACTTTTACAGCAGGACATGTACATACATGCATGCACCACTTGTATCAATAGCCATAATTACTACAGAGGCCCACAAGCAAATGGCCATAGGGCCATACACATTACGTTAGAAGCCCATTTCCCAATTTGAGAGGCAAACCTGTTTAGTTCATAAACCTTAGACCATCTGCTGCTCCTTCAATTGCGTAGCAACCTGGAGTGAGATTGCATGAACTTAGGCTAGCTACGTATAAAATCCCCTCCAAACTCACATCTCTGTAAGTGCACAGCACACACACACACACAACACACACCACTCACCACACAAACACACACACACACACACCAAACACACACACACACCACACGAACACACACACACCACTCACCGCACAAACACACACACACCACACATCACACACACACACACACACACACATACACCACTCACCACACAACACACACACACACACACACACACACACACACACACACACACACACACACACACACACACACACACACATACACACACACACACACAGCTCACATCTTTAGCTGAAGACCCAGACACGTCGATCAATGTCTTTGAGAAGAAGGCGCAGGAGTCCAACATGAAGATGATGTAGAACACAGCATGCACTGGGTCTGTTATGATGTGGCCTATATATGCTCTCTGGTGGTGAGAGGTAGTAGCAGAGACCGCCCACTGGGTAGGAGCCCCGCCCCCATAGTCACCCCACACACCCAACAGGTTCACAAGTATGTTGCCAGCAAACCGACTGGCTAGCATCTGTGTGGATAAGAGAGGAGGGGAGATTAGGAGGGAGGAGGGAGGGTTGGATAGCATCATTCTCTTGAATATACAGGAGGAACAGGGGTTAGAGGGGGAATTATTAATTACTTCTTGTGAGTGTAACTGATTCTTCAAGTGAAAATTAATGAGCAAATTCACGTGGCACAAAAGTTCACAACAGAATGTTTCGGCCCAGAAGGCCTTCTGGGCCGAAACATTCTGCTATAAATTTGCCCATCAATTCCCATTTGAAGAACCCACAATGTGCCAATGAGCCTCTGCAACATCAGAGTAATTGATGTCAACTTTTCTTACAATAAACTCTTCACAACTAACTGATAACATGATTTGTTACATGAGGAAGCCATACATCAAAGCAAGCTGCAGTGTGCTAATTTCGCATAACGCCACTGTTTACACTTTCACACCTCATAACACACTGCATCGAACGGGGCTCTTATTTGCTAACCCAATCACTTTCTAGCCTTAAACAAACGTTTTGTCTACTGCTTTAGCAAATTGCCTTTGATATTTATCACCTTGTAAACTTTCTCATGACCATTGGCTCTGGAATGATGAGTGCTTGGCACTTGGAAGCATGGTCATCAACATAAATTTATGCCTAGCACAGCACTGCATGTGTGCTTTTATGGCAGTGACATGTAATTGTGCATGTAATGTCTTTAGTGACAGAGAAACTCAGATTCCCTTTCCCGAGTTCACTTGATGGATCAACTTGAAGGTAGGTCTCGCCACCCCCAAGTTCTCCAGTCGTTTAAATCCTAGTACACTCTCTAAAAAGAAAGTTCTTCCTTCATACGCTGCTTGTAGGACTTCCAATCATCTGCCCTAGTGCCGACTCGAACAGTGCCGACGCTTTATTCAGTACGAGAGGCCGCTGACAGTCTTTTCCTTGCGACGCTTCTCGCCTTTCGCCTTGTGCTCTGAGAATAGCGTGTTCTCTGGTTTCTATAGTAACTTTAGTCAGGTTCGTTCGGTAAATTCATTCGACAGCGAACAAATTCAAATGCTAATCGCTGCTGTTTGAATCGTAACAAG
Organism: Ianthella basta; assembly: GCA_964019415.1. Classification (NCBI taxonomy): domain Eukaryota; kingdom Metazoa; phylum Porifera; class Demospongiae; order Verongiida; family Ianthellidae; genus Ianthella; species Ianthella basta. Next base: position 717,398 of record OZ025874.1, on the reverse strand, counting down.
TCAGTTATAACATGGCCGCTCGGGCGCTTAGCTGATTTAGTGCACTGATTTAGTGTTTTCTTGGGACCAAAACATCTTGTGTCAAAGAACAGTGTACCACGTGATTCATCACGCTCAAAATCATCTCCCCTATCTAACTGATGATAACATGCAGTCATCCTCAATTCAAGCAGCTTTTATCCCCTCCCCCCATATAGATGACCACGACAAACACAAGGACAGTGGCTGAGAGGTTGGTCAAGTTGGGAAGGTTGGTGCGCTGGAATGTGTTGCAAGGATGTGAAAGAGGGCTCACCTTCAAACTCAGTGCCTGCAGGGGGGGGGGGGGGGGGGAGTGTACAGAGTGTAATGGAGTAGCTTATTACATCTCTCTCATACGTCTCACAACACACCTCTCCCAGTGTTGATGGTGGCTGGACTGAAGGCCTTCCATGCTTGCTATGTACAACTGCAGTCCTCCAGAATAAGGGTGGCTGCACTAAGCATCCTCTGAGTCAGCCACTGAACCCAACCAGTGTATAATAGCTATGCTTCGTACAGTGAAGCCAGCAGGGTCGTACGCAGGCGGGGGTTCGTTGGGTTCAGACGAACCCCCTCCAGGATTTGTGGTGCATAAAATTTAGAACTTATAACCGTTTTGTAGTAGCCCAAGTCCTTATTTTAGGGACAGAAGTAGTGTTTTTGAAGCTTACTCGCTCCTTTCAGCGATTCCAGTAAGCAAGTATGCATTAATACCGTCTTCCATTTTGTTATGATGACACTGGCAAGAAAAAAATTCTGAGCCATTTTTTGCCAGATCTAGAATGTAACCCTCCTTTTCAGAAGTCTGCGTACAGCCCCGATCCACTTGATGTTCTCGTGGGGAATCATACTTCCTGTGGTCATTAGATACTGTAGCTGTGCAGCTATTCCTGCTCCGTGTTACCCTGGCTTGCTACACCGTCCACATCCAGCAAGCCAGACTAGCTGCTTGTGGACTAGTCCAGCAAGCCGGACTGTGTGACAACTGTTATTTTTCTTTCAGCACGTGATTTAATGGTTTTCGATTCTACGTGGTTGGCACGAGGGGCACCGAGGAGATAGAAATCTGCTCCTTCTGCTTCAGTGAACCTCACGACTCCTGGTGTGTTCTTAAGTCGATGGGATCTGGAGGTGAATATGTTGTGTGAGGGTGTTCTTTATGTCATTTGCCATTTTATACACTGTAAGATACAAAGTTAAATAAAGCCTTCTTGGTGGTGCCGCCAGGAATCAAACCCAGGTTGTGCTGATTGTGTCTGTGGTTAGACACGATTACTATCAAAGGTCTACGGACCAGTGAGGAGTCCCGGCCATCGGACTCCACCCCTGCTGTCCTTCATGATCATCAACTGCACACAACAATTACCTGCACTAATTATCACACAATTACTTAGAGCAAGTAATATAAGGAGAAGAAAGAGAGCTGGTTAATGTTGTCGGTGGGTGTTGTAGCTCAGCGGCAGAGCGCTGGCAGCTATAGCCAGAGGGCCCTGGGTTCAATTCCCAGCGGCACTACTTTCTTTCTTCCCCATGCTGTTTCATAAGTCTACAGACAGTTATGTCATTGATTGTGTCTGTGATTGGATACGATTACTATCAAAGGTCTACGGACCAGTGAGGAGTCCCAGCCATTGGACTCCGCCTCTGCTATGATTTTGCTTATAATCCTTCATGATCATGTTTAGGGTGTGTCTTGTTTGTTTAGCCCAGGCCATTTGCAGTAGTATGAACAGAACCAATGATAGATAGATAGATAGATATTTTATTTGACAACAGGAGTGCTGCATCTACTTCATACGGTAGATTTTCATGCAGGTCCTGGTACAAGACAATACAGTACAGTACATGGGTAACAATGGTGGGTGGATGAATTTTAAATAAATAATGTACAATACATAGGTAACAATGGTGAATGGATGAGTTGTCAATAATGAATAATTGATGTACAATACACGGGTAACAATGGTGAACGCATGGATAAGTTTTAATTAAATGAATTTAAATGTACAATGAGTAGCTATAGGTAACAATGGTAAATGGATAAGTTTTAAATAAATAAATAAATAAATTTATTAATTAATTTGGTGATGGGGAGGTCTGGGTCAGATTGTATAGAGCTGTTCGAAACAACTTTCTATCCTTAATACCTTTGATAGCTTGTGGCAAGGTGTTAAAGTGATATGCCCCTTGGTATTCAAATGTCGAGCGATAGGCATTGGTTTGAGGACGCTTTATATGCAGGTTGTTCTTTCCGCGTGTTGAGGGATAGTTAGCATTTTGGGCCGTGTTGGTACTGAACTTGGCAGTCAAGAATGCCGGTGCTCTGTTGGTCAAGCAGCGGTGTACCTGACTTAACATAGCTAGGTGCCTTCGATGATGTAAGGTGGTCCACCCTAGCATTTGCCAGAGTGGGTGGCTTCTTGTTCTGGGTGGTTTCTGAAGGATCACCCGCATGGCATAGTTCTGAATCCTCTCAACCCTGTCACTGAGAGTGGTGCCACAGGAATGCCAGACAACAGAGCAATAATCGAGATGTGGGAGTACAAACGACTGGTAGAGCAGCTTTCTTATGGAACAAGGTAGGTAGTGACTTGCTCTTCTAATGAGAGCTAGCTTAGACAGGCATTTCTGTCGAACACTATCTATGTGCTGCTGCCAGTTCAAATCTCTGTCGATCTGGACTCCTAAGTATTTCACTGTTTCTTGTTTGGTTAGTGCCTGTTCTCCAGACCGAACTACTACATCATTGGCTTGTCTCTTATCACTCTTCTTACTGAGCACCATCAATTGGGTCTTAGCAACATTCATTTTAAGTCCATTTGCCACTATCCATTTTGCTACTCGACCAAGATCTTCTTCTAATATGTTGCTAACACGTTTGGGATCGCTGTCTGAGGTGTAGATGAATGTATCATCAGCAAAGAGATTAACTGTACATTTCTCCACAGCATTGGGCAGGTCATTGACAAATAGGGTAAACAGGAGTGGTCCCAAAATGGACCCCTGTGGGACTCCTCTCGTTACATTGGACCACTCGGACCTCACTCCCTTCATTACTACCCTGAACTTCCGGTCTTGTAGATAATTAGTAAACCAGGCTAGCTCGCTTCCATTAACACCATATGCATTGAGCTTCTTTAGAAGTAGGCCATGGTCAATCGAATCAAATGCCTTGCTTAAGTCAATCATAATGGTCCCAACAATGTCACCTTTATCTATTGAGGCCTTCCAGTCATCGACAGTTCTCAGCAGGACATCTTGTGTAGAATGGTTTGGTCGAAAACCAGCTTGTACCTCATGTAACAATTTATGTGCCTCTAGATAGTCATATAACTGAAGGTGTATGAGGGATTCAAAAACCTTAGCTAATACAGGGATCACAGAAATTGGGCGATAGTTAGTAACATCATGTTTAGTCCCCATCTTAGGTACTGGGGTTACATTCGCCTCTTTCCACTCTGTTGGAAACTGCCCCAATCTTATACTTGCATTAAATAGGTTAGTAAGGCCATGAACTATAGCTGGGGCCACCATTTTAAGGATCCTTGCAGATATCATGTCTGGACCAGTAGCTTTCCTCTCATCCAGGGTAGACAATTGCTTAAGTACCATTTCTTCGTCAATCTCGGATAGCCTGAAAGTGCTGGGAACTGTGGGTAGTGACTGTTGCATGTCAGCAGCGGGTGGAAACGGTAGATTGCTGAAGTGTTCTAGGAAACAGTCCACAATTTCTCGTGGCCTAGTTAGTGTCGTTCCTTCATGTGTCAGGGATGGGGTGAGCTTTGATTTTCCTCTGCCAAGAGCAGAGTTTAGCTGTCTCCAGACTTTTTTTGGCTGATATGGCATACCTTTGCATACTGCTGCATAATGCTCAGCCTTCGCTTTTCGCATTCGACGATTTACTTCCCTCTTTAGGTGGTTAAACTTGTCCCAGTCCTCTTTTGCATTGCTTCTCCAGTGCTTCCTCCGAAAGTAGTTCCTGGATCTCATCAGTTGCCTGATTTGCGCATCAATCCAATCATCATTTCTACCCTTTTTCCTCCTAACCTTAACCAAAGGAGCATGCTTATTCACAATGTCAAGAAAGAGGGATTTCCAATAGTTCCACTTGTCATCCATGTGGTCATAGATGTCAAGCACGTGCCAGGGGGCTGTCCGCAAGTCAGTCATGAGCTCATCAGGGTTGCATCTTTTGTAGCATCTCACCACACTTGTACTCTCAGATACTGTCAACCTCTTTGACCATTCTCCAAAGATCATTTGGTGATCGCTACTGGTTAGAGCAAGTGTACCTGTGGTAGTGAACATCTCTGGATGTGTAGTGAATAGTAAGTCAATAAGTGTACTAGAGCGATCTGTTACTCGAATGGGTTCAGTAATTAGCTGGAAAAGATTGTAATTCTCAGTAACTGACAACAATTCATTTAGCTGGTGTGACGGTGCCAGCATGTTACAGTTCAGGTCCCCCATAAGCACAACTTCTTTCTTTTTGGCTGTAGCCCTTTCAAGATTGCAGCCTAGATTATTTGAGGCGTTCACATCAGCATGAGGTGGTCTGTAGATGTTACCCAAGAGAACTGATCTTCTGTTCATGTGCAATTCAAGCCAGATCATCTCTAATCCATCCTCTTCAAGATCAAGTCTTCTTCTGCTTCGGCATCTGTTTGGAACATAGACAACTACACCCCCTCCTCTCCTGTCACGATCTTTTCTGTACACATGGTAGGTAGGGATGCTGATCTCGTGGTCTGAGACAGTACAATTCAGCCATGTTTCGCTCAGCCCAAGTATGACAGGTCTTTTGGCATTCTCCAATAGCATCTTCACTTCTTCAATGTGGTTTGCACATAACTTTGAGGGTGCAATAACAATAGTTTTTCCATGATGGCCAACACAGTCTTGAGGTACAGCGCTATTGAATGACATACCTACAGTACTTGTGACCACATTGTACATGAAACTTGTGCAAATGCTGTTCATTAAAGCATGCATTTTGGTTTGTGTGTGCCCACAAGCTCATGTGTTTGTTATGAGGTTCTGTAGTACATCTCACTTTGCTAACAGCTAAAGATGACCTTTGTCTAAATGTGTTGCTACTGTCCATACTACGTAGGTAAATTACTTGCTAACCAGTTCACTTCTATGTTCTGTCAACAGTTGACACACACACACACACACACACACACACACACACACACACACACACACACACACACACACACATGCGCGCACACACACCCACCCACGCACACACACACGCACACGCACACGCACACACACACACACACACACACACACACACACACACACACACGATGTGTACTCTGGAGTGTGGCATACACTGCATTGCGATATGTTTGTGGAAGGTTGTTTGAATATTTGGGGTGTGTCGGGTAGAGGGTTAGGTTAAGAAGAATGGTTTAGACAGTAAGGATCCATACTCTGCCTTATTATTTACCAGTGTATGTTTCTGTAAGGAGTACCTCCTACATTATATGTGAGATACTGTTCATCGCTGAATAGTTCATTGATTGATCATTATTAATATATTCTGATTGCAGCATAACTGTTGTATTTAACTGTTATCTCCTGTCCTGGCAGGTATCATCTTGTTCCAGGACCTGTTACTGTTTGGTGTTCTGAGTGCCTGTTTCAGTAGCCACATAGACTGGATGAAAGTGGTAAGGAGTCTAAGGACATTTCTGTGGCACAAACAGGAGCATGCAACATGAAATTTCAAAACCAGAACGTCACAATGTACAATTGGATACCCCACACCTATAGCTACTACCGTATGCGCTTTAATTTTCGCGGGGTTTAATGTTCGCGGTTTTCGCGGATCAGCAGCCATCCGCGAATATTTCGTCCGCGAATATTTGGACATCGCTGAAAAAGGTCCTACACAGCTCGAGCCAATCAATGACGTCATGCGTAACAAAAATGGCGATGATTGGCTACGGGCAAACTCGCTTCGCTAGTTCCTTTGTTCCCGACCCGTTGTTCTTGCTTCCGACAAACATGTCTATTCGTACTTACTTGGTACACCAGCGCGACATCGTTCCAGAGTTGGAGAAGATTGTTCCTCCATCAACGGCGAAGGCTGTACAGCAAGAAGTCGAGTTCACTACGCTCGTGGCTGCAGCTGCTGCAAAGCGGATCGGTGGCCATGGGGTCGATGAAAAGGGACCAATATGACAAGACCACCACAGAGACTCGGAAAGCAAAGATCGCCAAGTACGTATACCGCTGAAAATGGCATTGCAGCAGCCTCACGTGATTTAAAGACAAAGCAAGGCTTAGAGTTGAAGGAGAGCACAGTGAGAGGGCGGAAGAAGACGTATTGCGCTGAATTGGCCAGCCAAAAAGAAAAGGAGATGATAAACCTGTGGAAAAACTTTCTGTGCAAGCATTGGGACGCCCACTGGCACTAGAACAACATGTCGAAAGACATCCGCGAATATTTCACCCGCGAATATTTCAACACCCCTGTACCCAGCACCCGCGAATTTAAAAACGCGAAAACCGCGAAAATTGCAAATCCGCGAAATATAAACCCCGCGAAAATTAAAGCGCATACGGTATGCTATCCTTTTGTTTCTCTGTACAGCAACTGTCCCAGCATCTGGTGAGGCCAGTGGTGCTCCTCAGACTGACAGCCAAACAGGAGCACAAGGTAATGCTGGACCTGGTGGTGTGTGGTGTAGCGACCATTTGACCCACTATGAATTAAATTCAACACTTTGACTCATGTCTGTCTTTATTCATACAGAATTGACAGAATGTCGAGAAACTTCAGCTGTTGCCAGCTTGGGTACAGATTCTCCAGAAATGGTTGATGACACAGCTGTGGAGGCTCCTCCCCCAGCAGACACCCTCAGTGCAGACCTTGAGAAGAAGTTAGTCTGTGCCTGCAGTAGTGACCACTGTGCTGAGGGCTCAGTGTCACAACTTGATGCAGCAATGGCTAGTTGTGCTGGTAAGTAAGCATACTTTCACACCTTGATAGCTGTCCTTCCTATAGTTCCTTGTGAATGTAGTGAAAGGCAAGTCCTTCACTTGTGCATTCCACATAGCTATGTACCATTTCAGCCAGCTTTGTCTGAGGTGTACAAGGTCTCTCAATCACAACTGGTGACTCGTCTGGATATCTCACAACAAGTGCTGACACATGATGGGGCAGTGTTTGTTTGGAGATAATTTAATGCATCAAACATTGCTTACATGTCACTGACTTGGGTTACAAAAAGCGCTATTCTCTGTTGAGCATACTGTATAAGGAGATGACCCTGTACATTGAGAGAAGTGAACAGGGCTGACAGTAATGTTGTTCTGCAATGAACACCCTGTTTCGACCAATACTACACCATACGTATTTTAACAAGCAAGTCACACACTTTTGAAGTAGCAGCAAATTATTTAACCCCAGCTTGTCCCAATGTACTGCAGTTAGACACTCACATGCACTGGTGTTATTAGGTGTTGTGTATTAGGTGGGTTGCTGCGCTACAATTTTCTCTCTCCTTCTTTTCTTCTCCACAAACTGGCCCAGTGTCTGGTAACACTAGAGGTACCCCTCAGCCCAAAACAGAAGCAACAGCTCAAGGTAACATGCACTCACTGCGCCTGGTGGAGTGTGGTACAACCATTCTACAAGTAGTCAGGATACTATATGGGATTAAATGTGGAACTAAACTTTCAAGGATTTCACTATGCATATTCATGGTTTTTATTTTTGCGGAAGCTGTGTCACTCGTATTGAATTATATTATTATGTATACTATATATCTATAGAAATACAATGATAACGCTGTCCATGCATGTTCCCTTACACGGCCTACCTTACCACTCACCACCCAACCCCACCCTTGTGTGTGTGTGTGTGTGTGTGTGTGTGTGTGTGTGTGTGTGTGTGTGTGTGTGTGTGTGTGTGTGTGTGTGTGTGTGTGTGTGTGTGTGTGTGTGTGTGTGTGTGTGTGTGTGTGTGGTGGTATGTACTGTATATAAACTATTTATGTTTGAGAATGGCCAGCGTGAATTTTATTGTCCTGTAAATGAAAACCAGCGAGAAGTCCCAGCACTTCATATAATGCATTGGACACTCAATGCACATTGGACAGAGCATAGACAGAGCAAGAAGTTATTTAGCCTCATCCACTGACGGGTACAAGGCTAGAAGTTAATGCATGATACCGTATGGCCGGAAATTTTGGCAGGGAATTTATTTTGGCGGATTGGCGGTTTTGAGAGCAATCCGCCAATATTTCTTCCGCCAAACTTTGTGCAATCATATGCTTTTCCGCTTAACAAGCCTGGTTGCGCCAGGCCTATGGATTAATTGTCAGCATGGAGTTCACAACTGACAGCAACGCGAAGACCGACTACGTTTCCAAAGAGTTTTGCACATCGGAGGTGGAAGAAGAGAGCGAGGAAGCTGAAGGCAATCCAAACGGCGTCTTATATGCGGTCGCTGTGAAGACTGACGTTGAGATCATTGTCGGTAACTTACTGCGGCAGATTTCGGCAGCCTGTTCTCTGTTTCTGCGTTGGAGCGGTACGATTGTGTGCGAGGTCAGGCTGCAGGCGAGCGTCAGCAGATCTACCAAAAGGAAGCTTGAAAGCCTTTGTACGTTGCAGCATTCGTGGTAAAATCTAAGGATAAGAACGAAAATAACCCAATTATGGTCAAACAACAGCGTGTGTACTCCTCAGAGACTCTTCAGCAATCTAGCTCTGTTCGTCTGGGTTAGCCATATTGCTATGAATATCATTATGGCACAGGCTTTGCCAAACTGCCAAAGTAAATTCCGCCAAATACAGAAATTTCAGCAATCCGCCAAAATAAATTCCCGCCAAAATTTCCAGCCATACAGTATATCATGTTACCATGGCAATAGGGTGGTAATTGGAGTGTGATATATGTTACATCTCGCACTTGAACTTAATGTGATTTATATTATATTTGCCACACTCAAATGTATGTAATGCTAAGTGATGTCCTCCCCAGGCTTCTGCCTCAGGTGGATATCACTTATGCATCACACTGTAGTATCAGTAAGACGTATCCTCCAGTCAGGAGTGAGTGACTAATACTTAGTGAGCTACTTTCTGAGCTATAACCTCTCCTCTCTTTCCCTGATGTAGAAACTGGCCCAGTGTCTGGCAACACTAGAGGTACTCCTCAGCCCAGCAGAGAGGCAACAACAGCTCAAGGTAACACTCACTGCACCTGGTGGAGTGTGGTGTAGCAACTGTTCTACTAGATTAGGATCAAACAAGGCAGTGTGGGATGGTCACAATTGGAGGTCTGAAATCAGGCAATCTCCCCTTCAGGATGTACCAGTAGCTCCATATGGTCTCTCTGTATGTGAGCGGGTGCGTGCGTGCGTGCGTCTGTGCATGCATGTGACTGTGTGTGTATGGTGTCACAGTTAGGGTGCTGTGTTCACACAGGTTACTTTCAAGTCCCAAGTCTGTACTGACATTGGGAATAGCTTTGCGATCCAACCCTGTCAAGTCACTAGAGAGGTTTAAGACTGCCGTTTGTGTCTAATGCATAATACCTGAAAGTTACGTGATCCCATGCTTGTCATCAGGTTGCTGGTTATCTTATGCGTTCGTACATGTAGACCCCCGTCTATATACACGTTAAAGGTTTCTGTCAATTGTTTTTGTTCGTTCCTTCACTTCAGTATACATTTGGTGAGCTTAGCTTGGTTATATGACGTCTATTAAGCATGCAAGTTTTCTTTGCGTATAAACAGACGTCACTGGTTGTCATGCTGTAAAACCGCCGTATGTAATGTGGGACTCACGGTTGTGTATCTATGTAGAAAGGGCCTGTCCCGATCTAACAAAGTATACATTGTTACAAGGTACCGCTCTACAGACAGGCAAAGTGTCCAGAACAACTGATGCTTTGTGGCTGAGATCATGAGTCTGACTACTTATCTGAAATCAGCCGTGCTGCACTGAAATAGCTCTCACAGCTCTATCTACGCTCTAACTATCCATCCCACACTTGCCAGTCTACTCCTTGTTGGCGCATTACTCTTTGTTACACCATCATGGATGATTATTCTATCCAGCCGTATGTATTTGTACACGAATGTCAATCTGAATTGCCATGTTTTACCCCACAAACGACTACAGCAAACTGCAGTTAGTGGTTAGACGTAATGACTGATCTGTACTTCTCTACTGTCTGTGTCATCCTGTAGAACTACATGGCATTCTCTGCTTCCTAATCCCTCAGCTCACAAGCGTAGTCCTCCACCTCCTGAAGGAGCTCCAGTGCGCTTTGCCATCCTCACAACCAGTCCAAGAGAACAGAATGTGGTTCGCCATTTTCTCAAGTTGGGTGCGGGTGCTGTGTGGGATAAAGCACAGAAGTGCACTTGGGACAACGATGCACTACTTGGTGAAGTGGTAAGAGTTGAGTTTGTCCGTAAAACAAGCGACTATGAAGTGTTTAAGCTTGTGGATAAAAAGAATGCAAGCAATGTGGTGGCCGGTGTTCACATGAAGTGCCCACATATGGGTGCAACCATGGGTGGAGCTACTGGCACAACATTCCGGCTGTTGGACGAAGCTACTGAGCGAAACTGGAGCCTTGAGGTGATTTTTGCAGTTGGCTGCTGTGAGGTAAATATGGAGAACCCAGTCTATGGTGATAGTCTTCGTGGTGCAGTGCTCTTGTCCAGCAACTTGGAAGACTACCTGGGATAGGGCAAAGCTAGGGGCATGGGCTTAGACCCACAAATGTATCAGCTCAGCCCTGCTTGGACTTCCTACCTCAGTGAAATGAAATTTACTCAACCACTTTCGTCTACTGGCTTGTTTCAAAACATTCCAGTTAAAGAGGTCCACAAGATACAAACTGGTCAATTAGCAATCAAAGACACTGGATTTGGGAAAAAGATTTGTGCCAGTATCTCTTTTATTGGTTTAGGAATAGAAGGCTCTGGTACCACAAGAGCTCTGGCCAGCTCAAGGAAGTGAACAAGTTTTCCAGATCTTGCAGTTGTGAAGGGTATCTCAAACTGTGGGGTGACGGACAAGAATAGCTACCAGTATACATCAGTTTTTGGCACTTGTCCTATCCTGCGAGAAGATAAGCGAGAAGAGGTGGCCACCTTCCATGCCATCACCTTGGTAACCAGATGTGCGGCTGTGAAACTCCTCAACATATGAGCCTCCTATAAGTGTATGCACTAGAATGGATTAGAATCTATTGCTGATTCATTGAACACCACAAAACATTAAATCAACTGGATGTATTGTAGTTCTTGTCAAGTTCCTGTCTTATGTCCTCCTAAAAGAAACACAACCTTCATACATTTTTTGCTTTGTAAGTTTGAGTATACTTTACATCACATTCTGATACAGTGTAGTAACCTTTGGTTAGCTATAGCATTCTGCATGTTCTGGATTATAGGCTGTGCATGTGTTACATCTGTGCTTACAACTCCCTGTCTTGGAATTAATACTGTACGTAATTATTATGAAAGTACATTGTACCGTGTGTCCCTCAGCATGTTGGCTAGTACTGTTATAAATGACTCCATTCCTTGTTTTTGTAACGTTGTCATTAACAAGGAATATTCTGCCCCGTGTGTGTGCATGTGTGTGTGTGTATGTGCATGCGTATGTGTGCGTGAGTGCGTGCGTGTGGGTGTGTGGGTATGGGTGCATGGAAAATGAAGTAGCATTGAAGTTGAGCCAGCAATTGTCATCACCAGATTTCTCCTCTGGTGTTGGACTAGCTGTGCATGGTGTGCGTGAGGTAATGTGTAATGCATGACAGCTGGTGCAGCCCACTTACTTTGGAATGGTCGTAAGGTGTATTGCTACTCTGACATGCAGCCATAGTTGCATTGTTCAGATTATTATATAGTACCTGTACATGTCTGCAGTTGCTGTTTAAATTTATTTCTGTGTGTAACTAGTAGGACTACAGTATTGCAACATACATCATATACACTTTTAAAATTATGGAGTGATGATCACACAAATTGGTGTACATTGTTTCCCACTGTCAGCATGCACACCCGTTTGCAATGTGATGTTCACTGCAACCATGCACTGTTAGAAATAGGGCTGGAGTGATGATCACACCCAAACTTGGTGTGAATTGGTTGCCACTGTGAGCACACCCATTTGCAGTGTGATGTTCACTCCAACCATGCAGTACACAACATTCCATTTATGTGAACAGTTTGTAAGAGACTAAGGGTTGAACGAATACTCTATAATAAGTTCGACTACTGGTTGCTTCCAATGAACGAATTCAAATATTCGTTCCACTGGAAGTGATTACCAAATACGTATGGCTGTCTTCTGTGGAGCAATTACTGAAATGGGAGGAGAAAGTCGGATGAAGAGCAGAACAGGCGAATTTGACCTGACAGAAAGCACTTTTCTGCAGTCTCTGCGTAATCCATAAAAGATATACTTTTAACAGTGCTCATTACTGTTCGGTTACTGTTTAGTCAGATCATTTGTTATGATGCTTGTACAATGCATTGAATGCACAATCATGTCTGCACTGTGTGCATGTGTCCAGTGGTGTTTCAACAATACATGTACAGTGTGTAGCTGGCTACGTTACAATAACAAGGAATGTTGTAGTAGTCAGTAGTACTTACTACATGTCATCAAAGGCGTGTAGTAACTAGTTTATCACAAAATAATCGCCCCCAATTTGAATTTTAGTGCATCTCGCTGGGGAGCTGCTTTGGAACTAGTGGTAATCTTGCCATAGGACAAGACTAAAGTCACTTCTTATCCTCTCCACGCTGCCTCAGTGGTGCTTTCGAGTGCTCTGCAACGGTGTTGCCGACTTCTTCTGCTCCATCCTTCGAAGACTCCCATTATTGCTATGGCAATGAGAAAATACTCCCCATCTATGAATAATGTCATCACACTTCAAATTTTATTCATTACCTTTTGTTGTCCAGTTGTTTACCATGAATAGTGTACCCCTCTTATCACTCAGCTATGAATATCACATTTGGGGCTGCAGTTGGAGGATGTGTGTCTGACCCTAAGTCATAGTTTACCTTACCTCCCATAATTGGGGGAGGAGCCTCTGGTAAAAGTCAGGTGATGACAACCAGTAAACCCCCATTGCTGCTCCTCCATATTTGGCTACTAGTGAATGCAATGCATTGTGGTGCGAGCCTGAGGAAGCCATGCAGTGACTGTTTCAGTGATGCATGCATTAAACAGTAAACAGAATGATCCTCTTCTGTTGCCTTGTGCTGTCTCTTCTGCAATGCATTACAGTGCTGGCAGCAGGTTGATAATTCCACTTGGTTTTACCAAAATGATCTGCATAGTAGGCCTGAGGATATTATGGAATAATTTGGGGGATAATACCAGTAGGCGGACTGAAGACTAAAGAATATGAACTAATTGGTTGGAAATATGGGAATACTATCACACACATGAGCTATGAATGTTAATGGAAAGACATCAGAAATGGTAGAGTCTTGCATTACCTAGGGCTAGCCTCCTTCCTTCCCTCCCCTCCCTAAAGAGTGGTAAAAGTGACTCCCTACAACTGCTACATGACACATACAGTCAGCACACACACACACACACACACACACACACACACACACACACACACACACACACACACACACACACACACACACACTACACACACACACACACACACACACACACACACACACACACACACACCACACACACACACACACACACACCACACACACACACACACACACACACACACACACACACCACACACACACACACACACACAGTGAGATATATATATCCAGCACACATGCTATACCGCAGTCCACACTGCACAGTACACATCCTACATGGTGCATGGGGCAATGTATGTGTGCAGGAATTATTGATGACAGCACGGACTGCACACTACTAGTCAAGTTGTGTTATTAATAAACCTTCAAATGCTTCCTGTACCAGCCAAGTAGCTAGCTATTACTATGAGTGATATTGACACCTCGGTCAGTCAGTCGACCAATCTTTGACTATCCTCACTGGCTATGCAATAAGACTACCCTGTGGCCACTGGTGAATGCTTATAATTAATATTGTAAATAGATCACACTGTGTATAGGAATGGCATTGGAGATCCCACCCCTCACCTTAAACCATAATACCCCACCCATGGCTACTGCAGCTCATTGGTGCAGAATGACTCTGTCTGCCTGCAGGAATTCACTCCACACACCGAGGCCACTTAGCATTCACGTAATGCCAAGGCAGCTGTACCCTGTTGGGTGTGCTGGCCTGCGATGCATATGTATGATTGAGAGCTGGTGTAGGCGCATGCACCACCGCGCGCCATTTCATTCTCGCGTGATCCGCGGATTGCCTCGTGTCCGTACAACATTGGGCGTTATCTTGAGCGGTGCGCCTTGATCGCGGAGGAAATCTGCTTCTGCTTCGAGTCCCGCGGTATTCCTAAGCCAAAGGCCTCAGTAGGTGAGAACAACAGACATGGACACTGGTGTTGTCACTTTGAAGACGTCTGTGGTTTTCTTCAGCTAAAAATGCTAGCTATTAATGGTTTAATAGCTAGTCCTGTCAAAACTTAACGGCGTGCTTGAGCTAAAACAATTCTTCCCCTGTGCAGGTCTTCTGAATTACTTGGTGTGCGGCCAAGTGTGGGAGCCTCAGTTTATCGCTCACACTCAATCCGGCAATTAAAGCAGTTACCATTCAGCGCAGGCCGACAGGTCCAGAATTCGGTCTGTACCGACGGTGTAAAGAGGAGCCACCCTGTCCAGTTGGGGAGAAGCGCCCTATCTCCTATTCAGAGGAAGAGTTGCATCACTGGTTTCTAGGCAGGATGATGGAAGAATCTAGGCTGCAGCCTCCCCAGGGAGTGGACCCGCCGTACCAAGTGTGCAAGGATGTTGAGAGAAATAGTTATTGTCCAAATGATGTGCAGTGTGTCTCCCCACACTCGAAAGAGGAGCTGGATACCTGGAAGAAGACTGACCAGCTTCTCGTCTCCACTGTGGAAAGGTATATAACTTTGTAGTTTCTAGCTAATGTGATGTGTGTGTACAGTCTATTTCAGGTTGCTTGTCTCATGAAGGTAAGCTAGATGGGAAATTATATGTCATCGGGTATGGCAATTTTGATTTATCAATTTGGTTTCTTGTTTTACGTTCATGGGACAAGCAACCTGAAATTGACTGTAGTCAGAAGTCTACAAAATGTAGCAGTAGTTGTACAACAACTGAAATGATGATGGATTAAATGGCAGTGTTTAACCAATGTTGCAATGTGTTTTATAGCATCCAAGAGGCTCAGATATTCATGTTATTGGATTTTGCACCACATATGGGATACAAGGGGGACTTCAGTGGAAATCAGCTGCAGCAGGGGAGTCTTTTGCAACAGTTGTTGTCATCCCCAGAGTTGGGCAGTCAGAAGGTGGAGCACATCATGGAAGAGTGGGCCCTGAGTGGTAAGGAAGACAACCCTAAATGTCACATGAGCTGACTCAAACAATCCAATGTAGCTAATTGGCTGAAGCAACATTGTGAATGGAAGTTTACATGTGATTCTGCTGCCCTTCTTGAAGCTGTATTTGTTAATGGCCATTGTAGGAATGATTTACAACTTGAACAGAAGATCAGTGTGTAGCTGCATGTGTTGTGAATTTTGACCTCTGATTCATTGTTTTGGAATGGGTGGGGTTTGTTGGTTAGCTACATAAACTACAACATAAGGGTGGCATTGTATCACAAAAAGTTCCTATTATAGGTAGTGAGGGGCTTGATGAGTTTTGTTCGACGTGTGTGAGTGTATTTGTCTTTGTGTGTGCATGACAATGTTTGACCCCTATGTAATGTGACCCTAACTTGTGCGATTGTACTGACAGTAGATGACGTGTTGTGCTGTTTTGCATGACTGATTCAAACTGGTTTAGACTTGCAAGCCATCTAAGAAGGCATGTGCTTAGCTGTTCATTCAGTGTGTTTCCTGTGGATGAGTTGTCTTATTAAGCCAGTTGAACCTCGTAGATTCCATAGCTTAAGTCCTTACTGCCTTTG
This sequence comes from Ianthella basta, assembly GCA_964019415.1. Taxonomy (NCBI): domain Eukaryota; kingdom Metazoa; phylum Porifera; class Demospongiae; order Verongiida; family Ianthellidae; genus Ianthella; species Ianthella basta. The sequence continues at coordinate 701,310 of OZ025874.1, read as the reverse complement.
GCTAGTTTCTGTCTTTGTACGGAAGAGATGGAATCAATTGCAAGTGCTGGATTCTTTTTACATCTTCTATTGTGAGGCTGGCTGCAACTACAGAGGCTGGAGAGCCCGTGGCTTTGACGTGGATTTAGCAGGAAATGGAGTTACAAAAGACGATGTAGGTGACAGTTAGGCTAAGGTCAAAGCCAAAACATAGTCTCCTGGCTAAATGTGTTTCCTAATTACACAATATACGCGTACCACATGCATGTAATTTGGCCTTCAATCACATGTCCACCCATACACAGTGTAGTGTGACATGTATTCCACACTATGGCACACTATTACACATAATTATTGTGTATGTACATGTTTGGTGAAGCAGATGGCAAATCTATTCTGAGTTCTTTCTGGTCCAACCCTTCACCTCATTGTGTAATACATATGCTTGTTAATGTGGTTCTGACTGATGGTTGCATATACATTTCTTCACTTTTTGGTCTCTTCGGTTAACTAACAATCATACTGGTCTCATGCAATGACCCAAAGCTCACAAAACAACCAATCTTTGTAATGAAATGATGTAATACACTTGGGAAAGGACCTTACATAACACCACTATAGTACAACAGCCACTGTCACATGCCACATGTTCAATAGCCTCACAAGACGGCCAGCTGCTCTAACCCTAACCCAGTTCGAAGGTGTATACGAGACTAACTTAGGCCAAAGTTAGCTTGCGCTTCTTTTCAAAGGACATTCATGGGCATGCATGGCTTGCCATTTTTAATTAATATTCAGTTAGCTTCCAGTTGTTGTTTCTCAGCTCATTCCAGTGCGCAGAAAGGTGCTAGCTGACGAGATCCAGGTTTACAGAAATAAGGACCTATACCTGCATGGATGTCCCATGGTTGCAACTTAGCATGTGCAGCTTGCACACCATATAAGCACAGAAACTGAAAGTAGTAAAATTCTCTACAAAATATTAAGAATGTAGGGATGGCATAAAATGTACAGAAATATGTAAAGACTGTTACACAGTGGAGCATTAACCATGGTCCCTACATTCAAGGATGTAGGACTATATTCTTGCATGTAGGGACCATGGTTAATGCTCCGCCATGTACAGCCTTTACTTGTTTCTGTATGTTTTACCGTATGGGCTTAAATTTTCATGGGACTAAACTTTTGCAGATGGCAGATTTTTTCTATATTCGTGGATGCTGGGTAACCCATTTTATATTGCATATACTGTAATAATACAATGATAAGGGAGAACAGAATGGTCTTGCTGTACTGTACCGTTTAAAGGGAGACTAACACGCAAGCACAGAAAGGAAGAGCCTAGTGAAGGCATGACACAATTCTGCTTGGCAAATTCACACTGCTTTTCTTTCCCTAGAATTGTTGCGCACATGTTTGTCATCTTTTCAGCCTTCCAGCGCGAGAGTTTCCTACAGTGCTACATTGACACTCATCTGCCGTTGCTTAGCGGCTAGCTTCACGATTGAAGCCAAATTAGTTCGTTCTTGTGGAAGGAACAGCACATCGTCGTTCAGGGAAACAATTCAAGGTACGTACGAATTGTTCCATATTATACTGAAAACCTTGCGCGAAATATTTGTGGATTAAACTATTCGCAGATAGCTTCCAGAACTGCAAAAACACAAAAGTTTAGTTCCACAAAAATTTAAGCCCACATGGTATGCCATCCCTACATTCTTATTGCTGTAGAATAATCATATTATTGGGGAGCCGAATCCATATATTGTTTTCAGATTTAGGTATTTGTATGGCTTCATGTTTGTATTATATAATTATACTAGCTGAATGCTCACCCTTCGGGTGGGTTCCCAGTCTACAGTTCGTAATTTGAGCCGTCCATTTAATTGGAAATATTCCGTAGACTCCTTCCGTAAAACTCCATACATACAGAATTGACACTTGTTAATCCATTTTGTCTAAAGAGTCCGGTGGCGAAGATACTAACTACCTTAGGTCACCCCCTCTATTGCCGTGATATTCTCTTCCGAGTTTGGCGAAGATTGATAGAAAATGGAAAAAGTTTCCTAACATAGAAATGGTGACGCTCACATTGGTCTTTACATAGCTTAAAAATCATCTCTGACAGTGTTTTGCCATATCTCAATGGAACGTGTATTCATAGACATGTGTTAATAGAGTGATACTTGTAAAAAGCTTAACGAAAGACTGTTTTGCGGGATATGGCGCCAATTATCACAAATGGACATTGTAAATAGATGCACTCAATGCTCTCCGTTTGCTAGGCTCAAATCATCTTTCTTCATATTTCACTACGTATCCAAAGAACACAAAGTCTTTCTTCTGGAACACGTTTAAGTAAGAGTATTGTAGTAGAAAGCTTACCTAACTATTTATTCTCTTGTGAGGTACAGCCCCAAATACAACAGAGGTCAAACATCCCATTGGCATATGAGAGACAATCGAATCATAGCATTACCACGTAGGGTAGCGTTTTTAGCCAGCACACTCCTCCAGGCACAAAGCAACATGTACCCCTCATTCATAATGTTGCATGTGTAGATCAGAAAGCACCAGCAAAGCATTTTGACAGTTTGGTAGGGGTGCTTTCACTGGATGACTTGCTGGTCTGAGGACTCGAAACTCGTGCAACCCCAACAGTCTATGACATCGTGATGTATCTTTCTGGCCATCAGCAGTGCTGCATCCCCAACTATCTGAACTACGTATTGAACGTACAAGAGGAAGTTGCTAGCAAGTAGTTTGAGTTCAGGGTTGCCCCGGCACCCCATGAGGTTTTTAACTCTAAATACTTTTTTATATTTGTTTAACAGTCTGTATCCATCTTGTCACTGCATGTTGCACTCACACATGATTAATTAGATGAATTAGTAACAAATTATGTAGTATATTTAACCTCAAATGTCTTCCATGTTGCATGTCAGGTGTTGCTGCAGACGGCAACCCTAGTGGACTAATAGCTTGTATTGTGAATAGTGTTTGTAATGGGATACTGCATGTGAGCATGCACTCATGAATATCTTATACACATGTGTAGTGTTACTAAGATATCATTAAACCTCTGTCTTCTGCATTGGCAGGTGTGGCTAAGTGCATTTCTAATGAACCAATGGACATGGTGAAACAGGCAGTCATCCACATTGACACATATGAGTGAGTGTGTGTGTGTGCATGCATGTACCAGTGTGTGTGCCTGTGTGTGTGTGTGCATGTGCGTGTGTGTGCATGTGTGCAAGTGTGTGTCTGTGTGTGCGCGTATGTGGCGCGTTTGGTGTGTTTGTGTGAAGTGATGTGTGTGTGTGCGTGCATGTGTGTGTGTGCAGTGTTCTTACACTGTACCAATTTCTTAACTTTACTACGTATGTCATTTTCACACACAGCCCTGAAGTTGCTAGAGGAAGTGTGCAGATCCCTGGTGAAGGCAGAAGCTTGACCTGCTCTACTGCTCTGCTGGATGTCATGCAAGACTACTTGATGGTTGCACTCCCCAAGGGCTCCAACAGGAATCCTGTAGTCCCATTACTGGAGCTGATAGAGTGCACTAGGTTAAGTGCACTTGTTGTTATAATGCTACTGCTCCTTCAAAGTGGTGATGTGGAAAGGAACCCTGGGCCTGTGGAGAGAGGTAGGTGGTAGGTTAACAGACAAGTTGTTCGCATGCTGGGTCATGAGGTAAGTATAAGTTCTATGTATTTCAGGTAATGCTAGTAGTCACCAACACTGCTCATACTGTGCACTTCCTTAGCTGGTCGGTCCAGGAGGCACTGGTAACAATTGCCTCTCCCCCCTTTGAATCCTTCTACAGAACAGAAAGATACGTACAGTACACAATAAGTGTTCATGTACAGGTAAAATTCCTTCGGTTTTGAATGAATGATCACCAAACATGCTAGGAATACAGAGAAGCATTGTGAGAGTGACTTGGCTGAACTGAATTTTGGAAAAAGTTGATTCATTTAAGATCTTGTGTCTTTTACAGCCACCACCATATCTAAGAGATAGAGAAAAGATTGTTTGATTGTTCATGAACTCCTTCAATTTTCCACCTATCTTCACCAAAGTTGGAAAGGTATATCACAAAAATTTGGGGAGCGACTAAAGGTTGTTAGCACCATTGCTGCTGGACTCCTTTAGATGGAATAGATTAACATAAGAATTCTGTAGGCATGGAGTATTACGGAGTGAGTCTGCGGAACACTCCCAATTAGTTTCGATTGGTTATAATGCTCTAATCTCAAACAATAAGGCTGGGAACCCACCCAAAGGCAGGCATTCAGCTAGTTTACTTATACTGTCAGGGGTGCAGTTAGGTGGCTCCCTTGCTGTAATCTACCCCCCCCCCCCCTCCCCCCCCCCCCCTAAAGATTTAACAAGCCATTTCAAGTGACAAGAAAAAGAAATTGTGTTACAGTGTTATATGGATAGTTTTGCGGTCATATGTAGTTCTTAGTGGGGCTGGAACTGGGACTGCATGAGAGTAATGTCCGGTGTGCTGTCATAGCATGGATGGCCAGCTGTCAACTGTGAGCCCTGAATGCTCAATCACACATGATAGGAGGTTGAGGTTGATTTGGGCCCACCGCCAGCCAATTGTGGTGCAGTACGCCATATCCCTCTTTTCTGCCAGATAGAGAGGTGGCTTCATTACAGAGGTGGAGTGCAATGTTTTCCTGCTGTGTCAGTGCTACTTGGAGCCAGGGTGGCTGCCTTTCTAGAGAGGTGGCTGACTAATTCAGTGACCATCTTGGACAGGTTTCGCTGTATCTTATCCAGCACTTAGCTACTGGTGATAGTTTAGTGGATTGTGCTGATGGCGCAAAGGTTAATTGCTAATAATTGCTGAGTCTTGTCCTTAGGCTTTCACATTCCCTCACTGGCTTTTTCTACCTGCCAACAGTGAATATCTGACCTTTCAGCTGATGGTGCTGGCCATGTTCTTCCCATTCCATGCAGCTAAAGAAGTGCTTGAGTGCTTTCGGGAGAAATTCATTCAATGCATGGATGCCCCGGCTGTTGCCTATAACCTTTGGAACAAGAACTGTATTGATAGAGATGCTATGAATCGAATCACAAAGACCACTTGTGACCCAGCACAGCAAAACCAAATACTGCACTTGGCCTTGAAGGAAAAGTGCACTGATGAAGCCCTCTTGGTAGCATGTGATATCATCATTGCAGTGTCTGGCAACCCAAAGATGAATTTGTTGGGTGAGAACATGAAAGAGATGCTGACAGGTAAGGGTACTGTGTGTGTGTGTGTGTGTGTGTGTGTGTGTGTGTGTGTGTGTGTGTGTGTGTGTGTGTGTGTGTGTGTGTGTGTGTGTGTGTGTGTGTGTGTGTGTGTGTGTGTGTGTGTGTGTGTGTGTGTGTGTGTGTGTGTGTGTGTGTGTGTGTGTGTGTGTGTGTGTGTGTGTGTGTGTGTGTGTGTGTGTGTGTGTGTGTGTGTGTATTATACATACTTCATGTACGTATGCAGAACGTATAACTCGATACAGGTGTTTACTTCCAGATATGGAGTTTAGCCCAGTCTTTATGTACATACCACATACCTTGAGTGTAAAAGTACAGTTTCACTTCAGTAACTAAGAGTGAATTCATAGTTTGGCTTAGGAAGAACTGCTCTGTTTGTCTTTGCAGGTGCAAGTCCTGTGGTACAGGCACCACTTCCTTCTCCGACTGTTACCTTGAACCCAGAAGGAGCTGTTGATCCTGTAGGCATTCCTACTGGTGAGAACTTTAGCGGATTAGTTTCAGCCTGTCTTCATGCAATGTTCTCTGGACTAGTGAGGGATCCATTATTCATAGTATTGGGTTATAATAGTCTCTGCTTTATGCATTAATTTTAAGTCCATGGCATTGTGGTATTCTCTGCAGCAACTCGCAGTGCTCCATCGAAGAGGAGTCCTGGTGGTGGGGACACTTCCTCCAGTAAAAGACCAAGATCATGTGACGGTGGAACCTCTTCAAAAGGTATTGTTCACTGGCTAGTTAGCAGAGTGGTTGCATTGGGGACCAACCAAGTAGTGGTAATAACTTTCAGTTAGTAGCTTGACAACCATTTCCAATAATTATTGGTGACAGCACAATGATTGTAGGCTAAGCAAGATGGTATACATGATGCCAGTGAGCACAACATGCGGAGAGACAGTTACCAGGTGCTTCAGCTCCTTTCATTATTATAGTTTCATGTATTTAGTAGATATAATTATGTATGTACAGGTATTACTGAAAGGGGCAGCAGAGCATTGTATCACCGGCCCACCCCCCTGGTGGGTCTATCCTGCTTCTATGCTCTCTTTGTCCGTGATGGTGACACTGACAATGGAGCACCCAGCAATGACTTCTCCAGTGATGGTTCATCTGATGCGACAGACCCATTACATAAATATAACTTGTGTGCAAACATAGCTATTGTTTTAATTTACCTTATGTGTTCAAAATTTCACAGGACTAAGCGTTCGTGGTTATCAACATTCACAGGCCATCTGTGGATAGTTTAACAATTCAATATGGTTTTAAGAAAAAATATTGCATTACTGCTTGAAAATTGATTGGTTCAGAGTCCCTGGGGTGCTTCGCACCCTCGGGACTTTGAGCAATAAATACACCAATGCATAGTTTGACCATACAATAACTATTACTAAGAAAAGTAATATCTAGTATTATATTTCGGTAGAGCAGCAATGGGGTTTATTGGGTGTAACCATCACCTGACTTTTACTGGAGGCTCCTCCCTCTATTATGGGAGGTAAGGTAAACTATGACTAGGGTCAGACACACATCCTCCAACTGCAGTCCCAGAATTAATATTCAAGGTGAAGTGATAAGGGGGGATACATTATTCATGGTAAACAACTGGAGATCAAAGGACAATGAATATATTTAAAGTCTGATTACATTATTCATTGATGTCTAGTATTTTATTGTTATAGCAACTGCATAGCAGCAATACCAAGGCTTTCCTATCTTGCATGCTGCACTGTTCAAACTTGCACTAAAAATATAATATTCTTACTTACTACTTGTACCCTGACATGTACAATTTGATTTACACACTGCCTTTAGCTTGATACTTACCTGAGGTAAATTTCCTTGACAGAAGCATTGTTATCACATGTTCCTCAGAAACCCCGGGGCATATGTGACATGCAAAGCACCACCACATGGCTGACTGCATGTCTTATTTTCCCAGCGCATGTAATTGGTAAACTGTTCTGCTCACTGAACTGGAATGAGCCTAGACCTTTTGTAGGTGCACGTGTCTATGGAGGTCAGGAGGTTATAGGAGTCACTTTTTGTTTCATTGTAATATATTGCTGAGCTTGTGAGCAAAGTTTACTGCTACAAGTGAAAATTACTGATATTAGACCTGGGAGTAAAGATGGATGCAACCCTTTCTCAGGGTTCTGCTCAATCAGCCAGTACATTCCATACCATACTTCATGACTACTGCCCCTTATTGCACCTCTAAATATGTACAGCTTACGCTGTATGAAGGCACAGTGTGCATGTATGTGTGTGTAAATAGAAGTGTTGTTTGTTGCGGATGGTATCTCAACCACATATGCAGGCAACAGTGGATGCATGGAAGTATGATACTTAAGCTGTATTCATACTATACCATTGACCTTGCTGTTACTCGCTTATGTAGGATAAAGTTTATGACTCTGTTTTGAACCCTTTCTATTTTCTTAGAAAGGGTTGCTGCAGCTGGATCCCCGACAGTGGGGCAGTACTCTAGCTGAGGTTGAATGAGTGTTATACAGTAGAGCTCTTGTATATAGCAAGTGGGAGGAATTTCCTGGCCCTGGAAAGGCTTTTGAGTGCTCCATATGCTATTTGTGTAATCTTGGATACATGGTCAACAAAGGATAGTTTGTCATCAATTGTGATGCCTAAACAGCCAATCTTAGATTGTTTGTCTAAGGGACATCCCCCAAGGGAGATTTGTCAATTGGTACAGCCATGAACTAAGCAGGATTGTTTGCGACTAAAAAACATAGTAAATGTATTTTTCATGTTACTTGAGAGGCCGTTGAGGTCACACCAATCTGCAACTCAATTAAGATCAGATGAGAGGGGTTCTGCCACTGCTGTTGCACTTTTGCCATCCGCATTGAGAGCTGTGTCGTCAGCTAACAGGTTGATGTTAGAGCTCTTGCTGACAACTGCAGGCATGTCATTTTAGTGTATGTGGCAGAAAGGATGGGTTCAAGTAAGGATCCCTGTGGGACTCCTTGCAGATGACAAACCAGTTGGATTTCACCTGGTTGATGGAGACTCTCTGCTGTTAATTTTGTAGGAAGCTAGAAAACCATCCGTGAGCAGAGCCAGAGACACCAATTTCCCCCATCTTCTGGAGGAGGATGTTGCGAGAGATGGAGTTGAATGCTTTGGCAAAGTCAATGAAAATAGCAGCAATCACTTGGCCTCTGTTAACTGCCTTTCGCCAGTTGTCAATAGTTTTCACTAGAACATGTTTGGTTGAGTGTCCAGCCCTTAATCCAAACTGGTATGGTGTAAGAATGTCATAGGTAGATAAAATATTTCATAAGTCTTCTAAGGGTATGTTGCTCTAGGAGTTTCCCCACCACAGGGATGACAGAAATTGGCCAATACTTCCCTGGATCTGCTTTGTCTCCTTTCTTGACTGGCATGATGTCTGCTACTTTCCAGATGGTTAGAAATGTGCCTGTTGTCAGGCTAAGGCTGAATAGTATAGTAAGAGAAATTGATGTGGCAGTTAGCTGTAAGCAAGCGGTGTTGATTCTACTGGGTCCAGATGACTTATGTTGGTTGAGTCTTTGAATGATTTTGTAACACCCCTTCTTGGGTTGTGGGAGTTAGGTCAGGGAGAGAGCTAGGGGATAATGTAGCTGATTCTAAGGAAGATTCAGAAGTGTTGTGCTGGGATGGCCCAGCAGCACTAATAAAGTGACTGCTGAGCGTCTCAGCTATTACTGCTGCATGGGTCAGATGACACATATATCGTTGGCAGCACAACTTGCTTGAATGGATGTTAGCTTTGGTACAGATAGAAGAGTAATAGGCTATTTTCGCCTTTCTAATCGAGCCCGTTACTAGGTTGCGTATTAGCTTATGGTGGGCCCAAACATCAGGGTAAGCTGATTTCAAAACTTTTTTGTGAAGCCAGTCTCTCTTGTACATGAGCTCTCTGATGTTTTCATCTATATATACCTATGGAATAATCTTAGTGCATCTTCGGATCTTCTTAGGCGGAATGTTCTCATCGAGGCTGTACAAGTAAATGTCCTCCCAAAACTCAGCATCATCATCGATGGTGTCAAAGATCTCCATTACCTGCCAAGGGGCACGGTCTAGTTCTTCTAGTCTAAGAAGGATTTCTTGTCGCACTTGTGGAGGTGACGGGTGGTAACAAATTTAGGTGGTTGTTTAGGCATTCAGTCCTTTACTTGACAGCTGATGAGATGGTGGTCACTAACAGAACATGGGGTAGCTCTAGTGTTGGCAACAAAGTGTGCATCAGAGGTTATGATAAGGTCACTCAGGATCTTCATGCTAGCAGTGACCCTAGTAGGTTCGTTGATGAGCTGCTTGAGCAGATATTTCTGTAAGATGTCAAGCAGCAGTGAAGTGGCAGTAGTCTGTGTAAAGATGTTGGCATTGAAATCTCCTGTAAGGAGGATGGATTTGTTAGTTTCAATAGTAGCTTTGACCAGTGTTCCGGAGAATTGAGGAAAACATTCAAAGTCTGTAGGTGGGCGATACACAGTAACTGAAAGGATTCTACGCTTCTTTAACTTAAACTCAAGCCACAGAGCCTCAGTTCATTTTCAAGGTCGTTTCTCCTCTTGGCCTTATAGGTAGAGGGTATGTAAACAGCAACCCCACCACCTAGAACTGGTCGGTCCAGTTGTCTAGCTATAGAATGGTAGACTAAATGTATGTACCCACCACTGGTGAAGGCATCTGGCAGCTGTTCTGACATGAAGACAAGACACTATTCACATTGTTCGCACCATAGTAGCATTCAACGCATGTTGAAACAATTGTCCATTCACATCTACATGCATAAAGACTGTAGTAGTTATTTTAATCACTCAGTGAAAGGCTTTCAAACACCAAAGAAACCATTTGGTGGTCTCTTGGAAGCAGCATTGTACTTGTATAATTATGCATTTTGCATTGCATTCAACTTATTGCACTCTCGCAGTTGATGAGACCAAGGTTTTATGTGGCCTTCTAGCCTGCAATGTTACAACCAATCAAAATGTAGTTTGCTTCTTCATACAGTATGCAAGAGTGTGCCGATAGTTGTTCTAGCAATCATGGAAACTGGCAACTGTGGGCAAGTTATTGCAAAATTCACAACTTAGAAAAGAACATGAAATACCTCTGCAATGAAAAGCAAAATGATTAATTGCTGCCATGTAGGTTTGTGCACACATGTCAGTAGATTGTACTGCATAGTCCAGATTAGGGCTTCTTTTGGGCAATAGCGGATAGTGTTCTATGAGGCTGCCTGACTTCTACAGAGGCATTGATTGGATTATTCCTGACATACTTGAACAGCTTGTATTTCGATTGTGGAGTACAGAATATAGCCAAAACATGTTGGAAATGCCAATTGTGTGTTGCCATTAAGCATTTGTCTCTTCAATTATTTACCTAACACCTCTAGTGCAACACCTTTTGGCTACTTTTCTGTCTTCCAACAGTCCATCATGCACTACCTCAGAAAAGACCCTTGGTTCTCCTCCTTCAGTACAATCTGTTTCCAAGAGCAATGGAATTGGAGTCTTGAGAGTGTTGACAACCTGGTTTGAGAACCTGCTTTTATCAGCATAAAACTGTATAGTTTCTAATATAGGTGCCCCTTAAAAATAATTCCATCGCTGAAAGGGCGCTTCTTATTAGAACAGCCAAAAATATGCAATGACAAGGGGCGCTTCAATTAGAAGGGCACCCAGCATGTGTATTAGAGCAGAATAGTACTTTTGTGCGCCTGCGTACAGAACAGCGTGCTGCCTTTGTTTCGCAGTGTACTGGCATCGGCTGGATTTGGCACTTGTAGGCTCCATGCAATCAGCAAATACAGGTGCCACCTGGACGTTGTTTTTGTCAGCTTGCGCCGCTCCGTTCCAGTGGGTGCTAACTTCCTTGGTCTCCCTTCTGGTCTCTTGACCCGCGTAACCATCTTCTTCCCATGTTCTGTGGACATGAATGAAGCAGCAACGCGGTTAAAGTAGTCCATCAGGGCCGCCATTTCTCTGTCTTGTGTTCAGCACATGCGGTATAGTGCAAAATTATCTATTCTGCTCCAATAATTTAGGCACCGCCTGATATTATTTCAAATGCCCAAGGGCACTTACAATTGGAATGGAAGAAATAGGGTATGCCCTAGGAGGCGTTTAAATTGGGGCGGTACCTATATTAAAAATTATACGGTAAGCAAAATGTGTGTTAGCACATTGCTTAGCTGACCATTCCTATTAAGGTAGGACCAGACCATTTGTTACAGTCAACTTAACGTTTTCAATAGTTCCTCATTAAATCATGTTTATACTATCTCACCAGACCCCCCCATCTTCAACGACATATGTTTCATTACCATACTCTAAAAGGAATTGCAGATTTCAGCACAAAGATCTATGGCCAAGTACATCACTAGTTTCGCACACCAGACCCCCTGCAGGAGGGTCTGGTATTATTGTGTAATATTGTCCATAGTGTGCCAGTGTGGAGTGCCTGATTTCACTTGTTTTGCTTGTACTACTTGTTCTTGCTCTGCTTTCAGAGTGTACCCAAGTGAGTCACAGTGTGTCCAACGATATCCTTCAAGCGAGCCAATGCCATGTCTTTAAATTTAGGTTGTCATATAGCAATTGGCGAATCTGATTGGCCAGAACAGGATTTTGTACTAGACATAAGTCAGATTACACAATAATACCGGACACTTCCGCAAGGGGTCTGGCACACGAGACTAGTGCATCATCACCACATGAAAGGTTACCCATAGTTTCTGAAACATGGCTGCTGCTCCACAATTGGTGTAATAGTGTCGTCACTTTACTGTTACAGTAAAGAACAAGATAGCAAAGCAGCAGAGTACGTGAAGAGGAAGTTCCTTATACTTCCATTGGGCACAAGATAATTCTGTTTGTGGTGGCCAAGACCACAACAAGATGAACTTTACTTATGATCTTTACATACACAGGAAGTGGGGCTGTTGTAAACTGTACGCTGTTCATGTACGTGTGTGTGTATGTGTGTGTGTGTGTGTGTGTGTGTGTGTGTGTGTGTGTGTGTGTGTGTGTGTGTGTGTGTGTGTACTTGCGTACATGTGTGTGTTTGTGCATGTATGTGCGTGGGCCTGTACTGGAATTTGAGCTAGTAATAACTATGTATTTCCTCACAACAGTCTTTACCTAACCTCACCAGTGCTTGATTTTGAAGATTTGATAGTAAGATACTGCTAGTATACTAGCTTTATCAGCCAAGATAATCAGGTCCATACACAGGGTTTTGAAAAGGGGGGGTTACATTTTAAGGAACAAGTATTTCGAGTTAAAAACACGTGGGGCTGCTGCCCCAACTCGAAATACTTCTCGCTTCGGTCGCAGCTCTGTCACTCACAATAGGTAAACATGACGTGTCATACACCTCAGTACCTCAGCACACACACCACACACGCACAAACACAAACACCACACACACCACAAATGCACCACACACACCACACACACACTGCACACACCACACGCACACACCTTCCTTCCTTCTTTCCAACTGCCGCTGATGCGGTTACGCGACCCCCAGTAATGGGGGGGAGCAAGTTATTGTCAAAATTTCGTTGAACATTCTGGTACTCAGTTGATATCTTGTCTGCATCTGTGGACAGCAAGTCCACCTTTGCTTCGATACCATTTGTGGCATGTCTGACACTGCACGGCTCCAAGCTGTTCACTCACAGGTTTCAATCTCTCTGATTTGCATTTGTGCCTTTTCTTGTCCCCTTCTCGTCTAAAACTTCTATTGCATTCTTGACATACAACATGGGATGATGTGCTTAGCTGCTCTCCTTCCTGTCTAGCCCTTCTCTCCTCCAAGGCTGACATGTACGTGGCACGCCAACCCTCTCTGGATGTCCTGGCTAGTGTGTACCATTTAGCCTCTGGGACATTGATCTCCTGCAGATCAGCTTTGATGACGTCTCTCCACCTCTTTCTTGGACCTCCTCTTGGGCGAGGTTCGGGTAGCCAACCAAAGAGACATTTCTTTGGCAGCCGGTGCTCTTGCATTCGTGCAAGATGACCTAGCCACTCTAAACGGCGCGCTGTCACCTTCTGAGTGACTGAAGCTGTGTCTCCCCAGCGTTGTCTGATCTCTAGTGATGTAATGCGCTGTTCCCATTGCTGGCTGTTGGATATGCCTAGGATGGCTTTCAGGCATCTGTGATGAAAAGATTCCAGTTTTCGCCTTTGATTGCATAGGAGGGTCCAGCATTCGGATCCATACAGTAGTATGGACAAGACACATGCTTGATAGATCTTCCGTTTGGTTTGCACCAGTAAGTCCTTATCAGAAAAGACAGGTTTGTGTAGAGTTCCAAAAGCTTTGGAAGCCTGTGCGATTCTTCTGTCAATGTCTCTGCCCATTCTACCAGATGCCTCAACCACTGAACCAAGGTAGGGGAACTCACATACTGATTCTACTATGTTGGAATCATCAATGTACAAGGGGGCTCTGTCTGCATCTTTAACGTCACTGCCAGTCACCATGACTTTCGTCTTGGGGATACTGACAGTGAGTCCAAAGTCACTGGCCACCTGTATGTACTCCAGTAGCGATCTTTCAGCTCCAGCTCTGGTGGTGGCCAGGAGCGCAGCATCATCAGCAAACTGGCACTCTGTAGCCGTTGTCTGACTTGCATTTCGGGTGTACCTTCTGAACAGCTTCCCATCATCTTTGTGTCTGAGATAAACCCCAACACCATCTGTGTCCTCCAGTCTCGCTGTCCATCTTTCCACCACTGCACATGAGTACAAATTGAACAGTGCAGGTGCCATGCAACAACCCTGCCTTAATCCATTGTCTACTTCAATCTCCTCTAGCAGTGTGTCATCTAAGCGAATCTGGGCTTTCATGTCTTGATGGAAGGACCTAATGATGTCAATAAGTTGGTCTGGGACTCCTAGCTTCCTCAAAGCCACCCACAGTGCTTCCCGTGGCACAGAGTCATATGCCTTCCTGAGATCAATGAAGACAAGAAAAGCCTTGGCCTTGTGCTCCCAGGACTTCTCCACTACCTGTCTAACTGTGAAGATCATGTCCGAGCAACCACGTCCACTTCGGAAACCACACTGCGACTCAGGTAGCACCTCTTCAGCAAGATCTTGTAGCCTACCCTGTACCACTCTTGCAACCACCTTTCCCACAACATCTAGCAAAGCAATGCCCCGCCAGTTGTCGCATTTGGTGATGTCTCCTTTCTTGGGGATGGGCACGAGGATAGCATCTGTCCACTCCTTGGGTACTTGTCTCTCCTTCCATGCTTGATGTACTAAGCTGAGAAGTAGTTCAAGGAAGTCACTGTCACTACAGGCAGCCTTCACCATTTCTGGTAGGATGCCAGAACTACCTCCAGCCTTTCCAGTCTTCAACTTGCCAACTGCCTTGATCAACTCTTCCATTGTTGGTAGGTCTGCCATTTGTGATTTGATTGGCCTTTGTCTAATCCTTGCTAGTTCTACCTCATTGAACTGACTTGGGATATTAAGTACATTTGAGAAGTGCCTTCTCCACCGTTGATGTTGCGTGTCAGTTGTAGTGCATGGATTGCCATTCTCATCCCTAATAGTTGCTGACCTGGTAGGAACAAGCCCACACCGTCCTCTTTGCATGTCTCTGATACACTGCCAGACCTTCTTTCCGCCAAAACGCTCCTTTTGCGCCTCCTCAGCCTTGCTCTGAAACCAAGCATTCTTTGCTGTTCTTGTTGCCTTGCGAGCAAGTCTGCGTGCTTCAGCAAAACTTCGCCGGTCTGTTTCACTTCTGCTGCTCAAGTACTTGGCATAAAGCTGGTTCCTCTTATGGAATAGGGGTTCCAAGGTTTCAATGTTCTCTCTGAACCAATCAGGATGTCTGCGCCGCTCCTTTCCGAGAACCTCTTTGGCTGCCTCTGTCAATGCTGATCGTAATGTACACCACTTTTCCTCAATTGAGCTATTCACGTTCCATGTCTCTTTTGCCTTTACACTCACTGTTTGCCGAAACAACACTCTCACCGTGCTCTCACTGGAGGAGGAGCACTCGCAGGAGGCCGTTGGGGACGATACTTCCCTCTTCCGCCCATCAGCCGTTGGGGAGACGCGTCCCTCTTCCGCCTGTCGGGGTCCTGCCAGCTCCGAGTCAGGCCTTAGGGTCGCCTGACAGACCCATGTGGTGTGGTGGTGGGCTCCCCTGGTCGAGGACGCGTCTCCCCCTACGTGTGTCTGCAATCGAGACGTTGGCAGACGAGATACGCCCCTCGTACTCGAAGCGACTTCCGCCATCTCGCTCATCAGTCGTCTCGTGTGGACCGAGATCCACAACCCGCTCCGTCAGCGCACTGACCGGACTCCCTCCCAGCGATTCGTGAAAGAACTGGCAACAACATGCTAACAGACTGACCTGCTGTCTTGGACTGACCTTCTGACGACCGCCATTTTGAGGCGCGACACACACACGCACACACACACACACACACACACACACACACACACACACACACACACACACACACACACACACACACACACACACAACACACACACACACACACACAAAGAAATCTCCAGCAAAGACAGACACATGACTGCTTACAGCACATGCATTTACAGTGAGCATTTATAGAAACATAATGTACCAAGGAACCCACAGTCGCGAGAGTAGCTAGTGTTCTGTGATAGCAACAGCTACGTACGTAGTTTGCTACAGAGCAGTACACATGGACCAGGTTCTGAATAGCATTTAGAAGGGCAACCATGCGAGCTAAGCTTTTCAACGCTAGAAACAGTTGAAGAATGATAGCGTATACATATCACGGCGCTCACCAGTTTCTATGTTGCTCCTGTCATGTGTTCCAGGCGGCGGAGTGAAGTCCTCTGAGGCGGGCGCGGCCATTATCGAAGAAGGCGCGGAGCGAAGTCGATGACCTCTTCGGCACTGTCTTTTTGCCTGTCGACCAGAAGTGCTGTAGGAGTCTGTTCCAGGATCAGAGGTGGAAGAGAACGTCCAAAGTTTGCTAAGACGTCGTTTAGAAGCCGGTTTTCGAAGTCCCTTGCTCTCGCACACGGTCCACTTCTGGCCGAATAAAATGGCCGACAGTATAAATTCCCTATACCCAATACTTTGCCCAATACATTCAATTCAAATGTAAGCACTGACATACAACTGTATATAGGTTCACGTATTATATATATTTATATATTGTTCCGTAACATGAAGCCATACGAAAATGCCAATTTGAAAACAATATAGGGGCTGCCGCAGCAGCCCCTAAAAATGTCTGAAGGAAAATGTTTCCAGGAACTAATGTCAAAAATATGGCTGACAAGATGAATGGTTGCTGGAACAGAGTGACAAAGCTTCAGAAAACAGTATGTCTGACACTCGACAGATCCTTGGACTACTGAAAAATGGTTAGGATTTTAATTTATGCACCTCTGATCCTGAAAGGGGGGTTCATGCAAACCCAACGACCCCCCCTGGGAACAGGCCTGAAAATGCAGCCCAAATCCTGGACAGCAGGTACACTCCCACATGTATAGTGATTGCCAGAAGATGGACAGATACAAACCACAGGCATAGAAATGTTTCCCTGACAGCTGCTTGTGTCCCCCCTTTCCGCATACACCTACACGTACCCACAGAGAATTATACTTGTGTGGTCATTCTCCATCACACAACACAGCAGGACTGCTGTATCTCTCCTACTCTGGCATTTAGATCCCCATAAGGACTAGGTGGTCTCCCTTTGGCACCTTAACTATGAATTCTTCTAGACTGTGGTTGAAACTATCCTTAACACCCTCTTCATTGTCTTCTGTAGTGGAGTGCGTTTGTATGAATGTCACCCACACCCACCACACCCACCCCACCCACGGTTGAACCTTCATATAATCTTTCATTCACACAACCATTCTCCTAAACAGTCCCTCCTCTCTGCTGAAATGCTCACCGCCACACTCCCTTTTGCTTTACCTTCACTTACCCCCCTACTTAGTAAATCATCACTGCATCACCAATCTCACACTTGCCGCAACCTTTCAAGCGAGTTTCACTCACACCTAGCACTTCCAAGTGATATATACTTGTTCATTTCTTCTACCACCTTCTCCTTGTGCTTCAAGATTGAACATTCCATACTCCTACTTTAAAATGATCTGTCCTTGATTTCCCTGATTCTGTTCTGATAGCCATTGCCCTGATAGGATGTTAATCACAACATGAATCCCATCATAAGAGGCTAACGGTTGCCACTTTGTTGTGCAACTCACTGTACTATGGGATATGCAACTATTAGGATTAGGAAGATGTGGGTATAGTGATTGGACTTGAGTGTTACAACGTGTAGTGTTACATTGAATGTTTCTGTTGTTTCAGAATCTGTAGAAGCACTTGTTTAGTTGTTTTATGAAATGTGTCTCAGTTCCTGTTTTGTAGCTTTATAGTTGACCTAATATAGCACAATTGTTTAAGCTAATGGACTAAGTATGTGTATTCCTCAATTGCTAACTTGCTGCAGCTGGTACAAGTGGTGGGATTAACTTTGCCATCCTCACTGCAAATAAAAGGGAAGACCAGGCGGTGAGAACCTTCCTTAAGCTTGGTGACAGTGCACAGTGGCTGCCCAAAGACAAGTATGAATATGCCGAAGATGTTAAATACGATAACGATCCATATCTGGAAAGCAAAGGCATTAAAATTGAGCAAGAGAGTCAGAAAGGTGGTTTCACTGTCTTTAGTCTTACAGAAGGTAGCCACAAGCTAAAAGGAGTTCACATGCACTGCAGCTACATGGGTCCTTGGGGGGCCTTTGACAAAACTGTGGCTCTCCTGAAAGACTGCCAACCTAAAGTGATATTCTTAGTAGGTTGCTGCGGAGCATCCATCGCAGAAGAGAAGAAAAAGGACAAGAACTATCGTGGCATCATTCTTCTTGCTAAACAAGTGATCAGCTACCTACATACAGGAAAGGCAGAAACAGGTGAACATGCAGGAGAAGTAATCATCGATGGTGATCCACAATATTATCCTGTGTACGACACCTTGATAACTGCTTTAGAGGGTGCAAGTGACACACGACTGCGCAATGATAGTAAGCGCAGTAAGATTGAGGTGATGAGGGCTAATTATTTGTCTGGCCCTCTGGTCGTCAAGGACCAGCTGTTTGGAGATGATTATCGTGGGCGTTCTCCCTATGCCGGTGTAGAGATGGAAGTGGTGGGAGTGATCAAGGCTGTGGAAGCAATTTATGATTACACACGAACTCCTCCCGAAGATCGCCCAAGAATCTTGCTCGCTAAAGGTATTTCTGACTACACAGGTGGCAAGGGAGAGGATGCTAAATGTCATTTCTTTAAGGAAGTGACTAAAGAAGTAAGCGATGATGCACTCCAAGTGTATGCGACACTGCAATCCATTACTCTAGTCATGCGATGTGTGGTACAGAACAAGGAAGAGTTTCAGTAAATGGCAACACAGCAACTCCTCAAGTCACATTACTAACACACTAGATTTCAGTTTAGCGTGTAACAACTCCTCCAGTTAATTACACATTTCATGATCAGCTAATCTAGTTTACATGCAACTTGATCTATTGTAGCCTTTTCTTTAGCATTCATGTTTTCTCAGAACATTGCATACACAACTCTCACACTTTTGCTCCACAAGTTTTGGAAGTCAGAAAAAGGACGTTTAGTGCTAGTATATAGGATCTGAGTATTATGCATCATATTTTGTAGTGGTTAATCAACTTGTTGATTGATTCTCCCTTAATTGTGCATCTATATAAAGCTGTCAGACTGTGCATGAAACTGACAGTGGCAATCTGTTTAAGTAATATATAAAGACCTCTTGAAGGGGCTGTATTAGGTGATATTTCCCAAGGCCGAAGGCTGAGGGATATATCACCAATACAGCCCCTTCAAGAGGTCTATATACAATATATATACCAATATCAAGGAAACCATGTGCAAATAGGCGATATAAGCCTGAGAAAACATGGTTTCCTTGGTAACTGTTGTTGGTTGTTCCTTGGTAGCTGTTACTTCATATCCACAATTATATGGAGCTCCTCAAATTAATGCAGAAGGTTGGTCATTATTGTTGGTCTATATATAATAATATATTTATTTCTAATTATAAAATATTATTTTATTGCTGTATATATTATGACTAAGTGCCAAGCAAGCAAACTGAATCCAGTAATCGTGGTCTATGGTCTAATGAGGTACGCATGGCTATTGATATTAATGCACATTCAAGATGGCGTCAGTACTACATACAAGTGCACCCTGGCTGGCTCTTTGCGTTTCTGTTGACTCCACTTCTTTCAATGTTGCAGTCATGCTGGATATGACACTGAGGACCAATGCTGCTGGGGTATAGGGGAAAAACAACCGAGCGCATAGAGACAGTGGCTACAACAGGAGATGCCAGAAGAGAAAGTTGTTCGTCTGCAATTTAGTCACATGTTTGCTTAACAATATTCCCTACACATGACAAGGTCAGTGAGTTAGTCCCTAAAACAGGAGTGTCCCCATTCCACCCATCTCCTGTTGTTCTTTGACAAACATCTCAAAGTACTGGTAGATTATGGTCACTGCTAGGAGGATTCCAGTTCCAGAGCCAATTGTACCTGAATTGGGAGCTAGAATGGGAACAGTACAATTCTTTGATTAGGCATTTGAAAAATGCTCCCAGTTAAAGTAGTCTATCTGACGGCAGACATCTTGCATAAGTCACAGGACACACCTCACATGCATACACTGCCAGAAACACAAAGTACACACCTACTGTCTGTACTCACTGTCCCCAATACCTCAGCCCCATATACACACCACACACACACACACACACACACACACACACACACACACACACACACACACACACACACACACACACACACACACACACACTTCCTCACCGAGGAAGTCAGCCAGCACTGAGAGTGCTCCAATACACAGTCCACCAAATGCAGCAGCCGTTGGAATGTGCCTGTAAGGGAAGTGGGTGGGATGAGACACACTGAACAGCACACACCTCTGGGTAGCATATACGTACACGCACACACGCCGCATTGCACTACAGGAGTCAAGGAACCATAACTATCACAACTAGTGGCCCATGAGCCATAATACACTACATTAGAAGCCCATGAGCCATACATACACGCCACACTAGTTAGAAGCCCATCTCCCACTTCGAAAGGCAAACTTGTTTAGTTCATGGACCATAGACTTGTCCCAGTGCATGGTGTCCTCGCATCAATATCTGCTGCCCTTCAGTTGCTTAGCAACCTGGAGTGGGGTTGTATGGATGCACAGTGTAGCTATGTACATACAAAATCCACCAACTTCACATCTGTGCATACACACACACACGCGCACACACACACATGCGCACGCACACACACACAGCTCACATCTTTAGCTGAAGACCCGGACACGACGATCCATGTCTTTGAGAAGAAGGCGCAGGAGCCCAACATGAAGATGATGTAGAACACAGCATGCACTGGGTCTGTTATGATGTGGCCTATGCTCTCTGGTGGTGAGAGGTAGTAGCAGAGACCGCCCACTGGGTAGGAGCCCCGCCCCCCATAGTCACCCCACACACCCAACAGGTTCACAGTAAAGGCAACCAACTTGCTAGCGTCTGTGTGCATGGGAAGGAAGGGGTGAAAAGAGGGGAAAGAAACAATGGTAAAAATATCCGTGAAATTAGTGACAATAATAAATACAAGTCAAATTTCCTCACACCCTGTAGGAGACCACAAGCGCTGGGGGAACATTTCAGGACACACATCAGATTGCCCAATGACATCTACCACCTCTCCCAGGCCACACTCCCTATACTACGTACCGTCACTTTCTACCCCATGCACCTGTCCCACAGCATCCCTCACCTGTGAAATGACATAGAGGTTGGAGACCAGTGCACTCTGCAGTATGATGGGGATGTTGGAGGTGTAGAACAGCTTTATGGGGTAGGAGGAGTACTGGCCTCGGAACCGAGCACTCTTGATGGGCAGATCCACTCTGAATCCCTGGGGGGGGGGGGGGGGGGGGAGAGGGGAGGGGAGGGGAGGGAAGGCAGAGGAGGAGATAATTAGTGATGGAGGTATGCAACTTCCAGGAAAAGGGTGGTGTATATTGCAATGAAGAGATGGCAGAGGCTGGAGGGGTGATCACATATAGAGGTTCACTGTGACTGTCAGAGAAACTTAACTTTCAATCTCTCTTACAATACATTGGACACACTATTCCTTACTAGCGGAGAAGCCTGCCTTTGACGGGCTTCTCTGCTCAGGCTCTCTACGATGGCCCCCAAACAACAGCACCCAGCACAGGAGTTCCGGTGACATAGCCTTGATACTGGCCCGGTGACGCAACTGCACAACTCATGATGAAGTGTGCATGCCAATTTGTAGGACAAAAGACATCTAAGACAAAATATATTGGCTATACATATATACCCACACCGCAGGTGGTCTAGATCTACGGCGTCTACACACAATAGAGTTGCACCATACCTACACCCTTGAATGTAGGATGAGCGTGGAGTGGAACCAGAAGTGACAGCTAGCTCTGCGCCACCAAACAAATGTGGAAACAACAGCCTGGAAGCAACCGCAGCAATTGAAAATGGCTGCCTATGGCACAACTGCAGATAGCTTTCAAAGCCACTCGGCGAAAGCACCATAGAACTATAGACAAATTATTCTCCTACTTTCTATTGTTTGAGCACTACAGCTGATGAGGAAGAAGACAAAACACAAAAAATGACAACGGTGCTTTCTACATGACTGCACACTTGCGCTTGGAAGTAAGGCTGCTCTGTATACTCTACAGCCTCCCCTCCTCGTTTCTTTCGCCGGCTCTTACTTCTGCTCAGCCATAGTGCTACGTTTTGTTTGTATTACAGCATACAAACAACCAGTCCACCACCATCCCTACATAGACAGCACTATAGTATAGACTACGCAACTGCTAACAGGCATTGTCAAATTCATGCAGCCATTATCTAATGACCCTCCCTCACCTGGAAGTAGATGACCACGGCAAACACGAGGACAGTGGCTGAGAGATTGGTCAAGTTGGGAAGGTTGGTGCGCTGGAAGCCACTTGGTGTCTACGTGACGGAATCCGTGACGGTGAGGAATCATTCTTCCTGTGGTCATTAAATATTGTAGCTGTGCAACGTTTCCTGCTACCTGTTACCTGCTGCTTGCTACACCGTCCAGCGCCTAGCAAGCCGGACTGTATGGACAACTGCCATTTTCCTATCAGCACGTGATTTCCGATTAATAGGCCCTAGGTGGGTCAGCGCACCGAAGGAGGAACGGTTTCCCTCTGCAATATGGAAGAAATCTGCTCTCTCTGCTTTAATAAGCCTAACAACTCCCGATGTGTTCCTAAGTCGATGGCGTCAGGAGATGAACCTGCTTTGCGAAAGTGACCTTTCTGCCATTTGCCGTTTTTTGACAATTTAATAAAAGTTAGCGCTCCTGTGCACTCGCCTCTGCAGATCCTCCGAATTGTTCGGTGTGCGGACAAGTGTGGGAGCCTCAATTGATCGCTCACACTTAATCGGGCAAGGCAGTTCCCATTCGGCGCAGGCCGACAGCTCCAGGGGTCAGTCTGTACCGACGGTGTCAAAAGGAGCCACCTTGTCCAGTTGGGGAGAAGTGTACTTTCGCTCATTCTGAGGAAGAATTGCGTCACTGGTTTCTAGACAGGGTGATGGAAGAACCTAGGTTGCAGCCTCCCCAGGGAGCAGTCCCACCGTACCAAATGTGCAAGGATGTTGAGAGAAATAGTTATTGTCCAAATGATGTGCAGTGTGTCTCCCCACACTCGAAAGAGGAGCTGGATGCCTGGAAGAAGACTGACCAGGCTCTCCTCTCCACTGTGGGAAGGTAGGCAACTCCAGTGTGATGTGTGCATGTATTGTTAGCAGACTTGTTCACGCAGTTACAAAGGTACTTAAAATTGTCCAAATTGTGACATGAAGTGAAGAACTCCTACCTCGGCAATATATTAACCCTCCTATGTACCCCAGCCTTTTATTAAGCTAGGGATGATGCAGATCTGTTGCATCTCCATGTGATGCAGGAAGAAATTCCAAGCATAAACACAACAACATTGGGCTGGAAAGAATGTGGTGCCACTGGGAATCAAACCCACCACATCTGGCTATAGCTGCCAGTGCTCTAGCGTTTGAGCTACAACACCCACCACTTTCCAGCCCTATGTCATTTCAAAGGTCTACGTACAGTGATGACGCTGGTTGTGTCTTGATTGAACACGTTGCCAAGAGGCCTTCGGACATAATCCTCTTCCCTTGTGCTTAACAGTCTTCGGACGTTGCCCTCTTCCATCAGCCTAGCTGTGTTTATGCTTAGAATTTCTTCCTGCAACTGTTCTTCACACATCAATAATCCTGTAGTCTAGCATCTCCATGTGATATACCAGACCGGATGGAAGCAGTTTTGCAATAGTCAGACCAAAGCAAGCTTTCTTGCCTTCTTTGCTCACAGTTTCTATTCACTGCAGTGAAAATTTCTTGTGCTCAAGTGATATAGTAATGTCAGCAACGTACTCATAGCATTTCTATGAATTAGTGATGTTGATTTGTGTACTTTAGATTGCTTAAGAGTAGCTTCCACCACTCTATCGCTGCCACTGAAAATGGCCATTGCCGAGTGAATAGCCTTCCATTTCTGCGGCAGGGAGATACTCAGTCATGCCCGACCTAGCTAAAGCTTACAGGAACACATTTGGGGGAATAAACTCATCTATAAATTAATCCAATATTTAAAAGAGCAAGTTTTCAGGTAAATCTATGGAATTAGGTGGACACCTCTGGCTAAATCCTTCTCAATGTTGTTTCCAGTCCTTCCTGAAACGTTGGTCTAGCCATGGCCTGAGCGACTGGCTGGTTCTGCCCCAACTGTATACAGCAAACCATTGACCCTCTCACATTTCTCCATTTAAGATACGTAGCTAGATCATTCAAATGGGAGTGGCACTGGTAATGGTCCAATCTTGTTTTGTAGTGTTCCAGAGACTCAGAGAACTGCTGTATTGGATGTGAGAAGGCAGAAGAAGTACTACGTGCTACCAAGTAGGTGTGCTAGAGGTGTCAGTGGTGGGTATTGCTTTATTGCAATTCTGTTTGGATAAGTCTCTGTGTTTGAGTCATTGCCTTTTCCTCCTGCTACTTGCCCATTCATTGTGACAATGAGCAAGAATGGCTTTTTATGAAAACACACTGTCGTGTGTGTATGGGGGGAAGGAGGGGAGGGGGGTGGGGGGTACAGTACTCTTTACTAATATTGCCTTTATGTTACTCAGTGCTATTATGCGTATAACATGAAGCTGCATTCAAACTGGGCTTTGAAACAGTGCACATTTAGGCCACCTCTCACTTAGTCTCATATCCAGCCCTATTCTGCATAGCTGAGCATGTGGGAAACATGTACATTCAGCTATCTGTCAGACAATACGACACACTGTTACAGTGTAGTAACATTTAACACCACAATTATGGACAAGAGACTATGCAAATGTGTGAGTCACCAGCTAGATGGCAAATCATGGCAGTTGGGCAAGTAAAGAACTTTCAAGGAATGTTAGTGCACTGCGACAGTGACATATGTACAGTCGATAGCTGAGTTGAGATGGAGTATGTGTACATACACAATACAAAGCAATGATTAGTGTGTGGGACCAAGCTGCCGATCTTGCATGAAGGGACAATGACCCAAAGAGTATCTGGATATATCATTTTGCTAGCCTTCGTTTCTGTTTGCATGGTGATGTTTAAGGTGCGTCTTGTTTGTTTAGCCCAGGCCATTCGCAGTAGTGTGAACAGGACCAATGTGGTTTGCACTGAACCAATGTACATTGAAAATGAACACATAACTCTGAGGGTGCAATAACAATAGTTTTTCCATGATGGCCAACAGGGTCTTGAGGTACAGTGCTATTGAATGACATACCTACAGTACTTGTGACCACATTGTACATGAAACATGTGCAAATGCTACCGTATATTGCAAAATTTTCGCGACCTACAAATTTCGCGAATCGCTGTCAAAACAGGTGTCAAAAATGTTCGCGAAGGAGACTCTACAACGTGGATATTAAAGCCTTTTTAGTGTAAATAGCAGAACCAATCGCTTCTGAAACAAGTAAACGAAAGAGCTACACGCTGTTTGTTGATCCGCCATTTTATTATGACATCACGCGCATACACAAGTTATTATTATAACATAGGTATTATATACATATAAAATTGGCGATAGAAATTTTTTGTGAATTGCTTCATTCACGGAATTCGCGAAAATTCTTGGTCGCGAACATTTTGCGATATACGGTAATTATTAAAGCATGCATTTTGGTTTCTGTGTGCCCACATGCTCATGTGTTTGTTATGAGGCTCTGTAGTTCCACTACCTGTACATCTCACCTTTGTCTAAATGTGTTGCTACTGTCCATGCTACATAGGTAAATTACTTGCTAACCAGTTCACTTCTATGTTCTGTCAACAGTTGACACACACACACACACACACACACACACACACACACACACACACACACACACACACACACACACACACACACACACACACACACACACACACACACACACACACACACACACACACACACACACACACACACACAACACACACACACACATACACATACCCGATGTGTACTCTGGAGTGTGGCATGCACTGCGTTGCAATATGTTTGTGGAATGTTGTTTGAATATTTGGGGTGTGTCGGGTAAAGGGTTAGGTTAAGAAGAATGGGTTTAGACAGTAAGGATCCATACTCTGCCTTATTATCTACCAGTGTATGTTTCTGTAAGGACTACCTCCTACATTATATGTGAGATGCTGTTCATCGCTGATTAGTTCATGGATTGATCATACAGTAATTAATATATTCTGATTGCAGCATAACTGTTCGTGTTTACCACATCAACTGTTATCTCCTGTCCTGGCAGGTATCATCTTGTTCCAGGACCTGTTACTGTTTGGTGTTCTGAGTGCCTGTTTCAGTAGCCACATTGGCTGGATGGAAGTGGTAAGGAGTCTAAGGACATTTCTGTGGCACAAGTACACACAGCCAGATAGTCCTACGTGTATGCATGGTTCATGGTATTTTGTTTTGTTGTGTTCACAGATGAGCACAATGGCAGTTGGGGTTGTCATACCATGCTGCTGCTTGTATTTCAATTGGTTTAGGTGAGTTTTAGCAGCCTGCGTGATGTGACACTTGAGTTGGAGGTGATACTGCAGCTCACTTGCATGCCACTGTGTTCTTATTCACACCAGAGTTGGTGGTGCTGTGCAGACTGAGAGGCCGGCAGGAGAAGCAGGTAATGCTTGTTGCCTAGTGCGGCAGCCATTTCTGCAAGACACTGCTCTTCTGGTGTAGATTGGGTATTCCCCTCTGGTCATAGTCAGGGTGTAGCTGGCTGGAACACCCATCCTTCATCATGATCAGCTAGGCAGCATAGAAGAGTGGCTAGCTAGAGTGGTATAGTGCAGTGTTAACCTGGCTTGTTCAAGGGGTTGGTATAGCTGTAACCAGATGTGTGATTAGTGGTTTTGGAAGTGGCCTCTTTTCTTGTTACAGGTGGGTTGTGGTTGCTCTAACCAAACAATGTGGTCCCTGTGATTACTGTAGCGGTGTGTCCAGGGAACACAAGGACTAGAGCAAGGTAGATCTAGATAGCTACAGAAGATGGGCAAGCAAGCAAAACCTTTACAGTTGAACTAATGCACTGTAACAGTCCGTGGTACCAGTAGCTAGCAGACCTACTGTATAGTCTCATTCTTATCATTGTAAAGTCGCTGACAGTCTAGATCTGTTACAGTCATTGACAGTCATTATTGTGTTTGTCAGTACTCTGTCCACATGTTTGCTGGGTTCACTGTTTGTAACTTGTAAGCAGATTTAATGGCAATGCAAAGTTGTTGAGATGTTTCAGTTATGGTGGGCGGGCTCATCTCTGTGTGGTGTGTAGCTGACCTCTTCCAATCTACTTTCTGTACCAACAAGTTGATGATGCAGTATAGGTTCATTGCTGCGTAAGGGTACTGGTAGGAAAGAGTTTCTTAGCGTAACCTCAACGACTGGATTCAGTCACTGAGGTTACGCTAAGAAACTCTTTCCTACCAACAAGTTGATGATGCAGTGTGGCTGATGTGCTCTTTATTGTCACTTGTGAATGTGTTCACTGGATTAATTAGACAGTATTACAGTATTCAGCAAGTCTCAAAACCAGAATGTCACTATGTACAACTGGATATCCCACACCTATAGCTACTCTGCTATCATTTTGTTCCTCTGTACAGCAACTGTCCAAGCATCTGGTGAGGCCAGTGGTGCTCCTCAGACTGACAGCCAAACAGGAGCACAAGGTAATGCTGGACCTGGTGGTGTGTAGTTTTGCGACCATTTGACCCACTATGAATTACATTCAACGCCTTGACTCGTGTCTGTCTTTGTTCATACAGAATTGACAGAATGTCGAGAAACTTCAGCTGCTGCCAGCTTGGGTACAGATTCTCCAGAAATGGTTGATGACACAGCTGTGGAGGCTCCTCCCCCAGCAGACACTCTCAGTGCAGACGTTGAGAAGAAGTTAGTCTGTGCCTGCAGTAGTGACCACTGTGCTGAGGGCTCAGTGTCACAACTTGACACAGCAACGGCTAGTTGTGCCGGTAAGTAAGCAGACTGTCACACCTTGTACCATTTCAGCCAGCTTTGTCTGAGGTGTACAAGGTCTCAATCGCAACTGGTGACTCGTCTGCATACCTCACAACAAACGCTGACACATGATGGGGCAGCGTTTGTTTGGCAATAATTTAAGGCATCAAACATTGCTCACAGGTCACTGACTTGGCTTATACAAAGCACTGTTCTCTGTTGAACATACTGTATAAGGAGATTACCCTGTACATTGAGAGAAGGGAACAGAGTTAACAGTGATATTATTGCACAATGAACACCCTGTTTCAACCAATACTACACCTTACGTATTTTAACAAGCAAGTTACACGCTTTTGAAGTAGCAGCAAAAGTGTACCCCAGCTTGTCCCAATGTCTGCAGTTGGACCCTCACATGCACTGGTGTTGTTAGGTGTTGCTGCGCTACAATTTTCTCTCTCTCCTTTTCTTCTCCACAAACTGGCCCAGTGTCTGGTAACACTAGAGGTACCCCTCAGCCTAAAATAGAGGCAACAGTTCAAGGTAACATGCACTCACTGCACCTGCTGTAGTGTGGTACAACCATTCTACAAGTAGTCAGGATACTATATGGGATTAAATGTTTGTGGGACTAAACTTTTGAAGATTTCACTATGCATATTCACAGTTAATGTCTTACATCTACCACTCGTTAGAGTATAGTGACTGCTGCTAGCTTGTGCGTAGACACGTGCGTACTCAGTGAACACCCTACCCTATATAGCACTTACTCAGGTAGGTGACTATCACTAGCTTCAGCTGCAACTACCCACCTACCTTGGTCGTTCACCAGGGGACCGACTCAAAGCCGGAACCCTGGCTTGGTCTTAAAGGTGCTGGACACGCCCCGTGACCTTTGACCTATGACCCTTGACCCTGCTAATTATCTAATCTACTTAAATGGTCACACCTGGGGGACGTGCCCAGCAACCCTTTCACGTCTCCCAAGGAAGACGGAGAGAAAGTAAAAAACACGTACATAAAACATGCGAAAAATGCTGAGCATACGGCTCGGTGTCCACAACTCAACTGCAAGCGCAGCAATTGAGTTGAGAGCCAAATTGATCCCAAGACCAAAGCACTGCCTCAAGAAACAAAAAGAAAAAAGAAACGACAAAGTAAGCTAAGAAACACACACACGGACCAAAATAAAATAAATAAGTAAATAAATTTAAAAAAAAAAACTGCTGAACCATCCGACGCGGGCACCACCGTCACCTGCCACGAGGTAGCTACTGCGCATGCTCCAGTGTCACGTGCGCTGTGCTTTCGCGCCCTCAGTCATCATCCGCGTAGGGGCCCGCGTATACCCGCGAGCTAAGGCAGCCGTTCGCGATGCCGCCATTAACTTCATCTAACCAGTTAAATTCCAATTTTTATTTTTGCAGATGCTGGGTCACTCATACCAAATTATTATTATATACACTATATATCTATAGTAATACAATGATAATGCTGGCCATGCAGATTCCCCTACACAGCCTACCCTAACACACTCACCACCATCCCACCCCACCCTTGTGTGTGTGTGTGTGTGTGTGTGTGTGTGTGTGTGTGTGTGTGTGTGTGTGTGTGTGTGTGTGTGTGTGTGTGTGTGTGTGTGTGTGTGTGTGTGTGTGGTGGAGGTGGTATGTACTGTATATCAACTATTTATGTTTGAGAATGGCCGGCGTATATTTTATTGTCCTGTAAATGAAAACCAGCGAGAAGTCCCAGCACTTCATATAATGCATTGGACACTCAATGCACATTGGACAGAGCAAGAAGTTATTTAGCCTCATTCACTGACGAGTACAAGGCTAGAAGTTAATGCATGATATATCATGTTACCATGGCAATAGGGTGGTAATTGGAGTGTGATATATGTTACATCTCACACTTGAACTTAATGTGATTTATATTATTTTTGCCACACTCAAATGTATGTAATGCTAAGTGATGTCCTCCCCCAGGCTTCTGCCTCAGGTGGATATCACTTATGCATCACACTGTGGTATAAGTAATACGTACATATCCTCCAGTGAGGAGTGAGTGACTAATACTTCATGAGCTACTTTCTGAGCTATAACCTCTCCTCTCTTTCCCTGATGTAGAAACTGGTCCAGTGTCTGGCGACACTAGAGGTACTCCTCAGCCCAGCAGAGAGGCAACAACAGCTCAAGGTAACACTCACTGCACCTGGTGGAGTGGAGTGTAGCAACTATTCCACTAGTTTGGGATCTTCCAATAAGGCAGTGTGGGATGGTCACAATTAGAGGTCTGAAATCAGGCAACCTCCCCTTCAGGATGTACCAGTAGCTCCATATGGTCTCTCTGTATGTGAGCGGGTGCATGCGTACATGCGTGTGTGCATGCATGTGACTGTGTGTGTATGGTGTCACAGTTAGGGTGCTGTGTTCACACAGGTTACTTTCAAGTCCCAAGTCTGTACTGACATTGGGAATAGCTTTACAATCCAACCCTGTAAAATCACTAGAGAGGTTTAAGACTGCCATTTGTGTCTAATGCATAACACCTGGAAGCTACGTGATCCCATGCTTGACATCAGGTTTGCTGGTTATCTTATGCGTTCGTACATGTAGACCCCCGTCTATATACACGTTAAAGGTTTCCATCACTTGTTTTTGTTCGTTCCTTCACTTCGGTATACATTTGGTGAGCTTAGCTTGGTTATTTGACGTCTATTAAGTGTGTTTTCTTTGCATATAAACAGACGTCGCTGGTTGTCATGCTGTAAAACCGCTGTATGTAATGTGGGACTCACGGTTGTGTGTCTATGTAGAAAGGGCCAGTCCTGATCTAACAAAGTATACATTGTTACAAGGTACCTCTCTACAGATGGGCAAAGTGTTCAGAACGACTGATGCTTTGTGGCTGAGATCATGAGTCTGACTACTTATCATCTGAAATCAGCCACGCTGCGGCAAAACACCTCTCACGAAGCAATAGCAGCTCTATCTATGGTCTAACTAACCATCCCACACTTGCCAGTCTACTCCCTGTTGACGCAATACTCTTTGTTACACTATACATGGATGATTATTTTATCCAGCCTTGTGTATTGTTACGCAAATGCCAATCTGAATTGCCATGTTTTTAGCCCACAAACCTCAAACGACTACAGCGAAGTCCAGTTAGTGATTAGACTGATGTTAACTTCTCTACTGTCTGTGTCATCCTGTAGAACTACATGGCATTCTCTGCTTCCTAATCTCTCAGCTCACAAGCGTAGTCCTCCACCTCCTGAAGGAGCTCCCGTGCGCTTTGCCATCCTCACAACCAGTCCAAGAGAACAGAATGTGGTTCGCCACTTTCTCAAGTTGGGTGCGGGTGCTGTGTGGGATAAAGCACAGGAGTGCACTTGGGACAATGATGCATTACTTGGTGAAGTGGTAAGAGTTGAGTTTGTCCGTAAAACAAGTGACTATGAAGTGTTTAAGCTCATGGATAAAAAGAATGCAAGCAATGTGGTGGCCGGTGTTCACATGAAGTGCCCACATATGGGTGCAACCATGGGTGGAGCTACTGGCACAACATTCCGGCTGTTGGACAAAGCTACTGAGCGAAACTGAAGCCTTGAGGTGATTTTTGCAGTTGGCTGCTGTGAGGTAAATATGGAGAACCCAGTCTATGGTGATAGTCTTCGTGGTGCAGTGCTCTTGTCCAGCAACTTGGAGGACTACCTGGGACAGGGCAAAGCTAGGGGCATGGGCTTAGACCCACAAATGTATCAGCTCAGCCCTGCTTGGACTTCCTACCTCAGTGAAATGAAATTTACTCAACCACTTTCGTCTACTGGCTTGTTTCGAAACATTCCTGTTAAAGAGGTCCACAAGATACAAACTGGTCAATTAGCAATCAAAGACACTGGATTTGGGAAAAAGATTTGTGCTAATATCTCTTTTATTGGTTTGGGAATAGAAGGCTCTGGCACCACAAGAGCTCTGGCCAGCTCAAGGAAGAGAACAAGTTTTCCAGATCTTGCAGTTGTGAAGGGTATCTTAAACTGTGGGGTGACGGACAAGAATAGCTGCAGTATACATCAGTTTTTGGCACTTGTCCTATCCTGCGAGAAGATGAGCGAGAAGAGGTGGCCACCTTCCATGCCATCACCTTGGTAACCAGATGTGCGGCTGTGAAACTCCTCAACATATGAGCCTCCTATAAGTGTATGCACTAGAATGGATTAGAATCTTATGCTGATTCATTGAACAACACAAAACATTAAATCAACTGGATGTATTGTAGTTCTTGACAAGTTCCTGTCTTATGTCCTCCTAAAAGAAACACAACCTTCATACATTTTTTGCTTTGTAAGTTTGAGTATACTTTACATCACATTCTGATACAGTGTAGTAACCTTTGGTTAGCTATAGCATTCTGCATGTTCTGGAGTATAGGCTGTGCGTGTGTTACATATGTGCTCACAACTCCCTGTCTTGGAATTAATGCTGTACGTAATTATTATGCAAGTAGATTGTACCGTGTATCCCTCAGCATGTTGGCAAGTACTGTTATAAATGACTCCATTTCCTTGTTTTTGTAACGTTGTCATTCATAAGGAATATTCTGCCCCGTGTGTGTGCATGTGTGTGTGTGTACGTGCATGCGTATGTGTGCGTGAGTGCATGCATGTGGGTGTGTGGGTATGGGTGCATGGAAAATGAAGTATATAGCATTGAAGTTGAGCCAGCAATTGTCATCACCAGATTTCTCCTCTGGTGTTGGACTAGCTGTGCATGGTGTGCGTGAGGTAATGTGTAATGCATGGCAGCTGGTGCAGCCCACTTACTTTGGAATGGTCGTAAGGTGTATTGCTACTCTGACATGCAGCCATAGTTGCATTGTTCAGATTATTATATAGTACCTGTACATGTCTGCAATTGCTGTTTAAATTTATTTCTGTGTGTAACTAGTAGGACTACAGTATTGCAACATACATCATATACACTTTTAAAAATTATGGAGTGATGATCACACAAATTGGTGTACATTGTTTCCCACTGTCAGCATGCACACCCGTTTGCAATGTGATGTTCACTGCAACCATGAACTGTTAGAAATAGGGCTGGAGTGATGATCACACCCAAACTTGGTGTGAATTGGTTGCCACTGTGAGCACACCCATTTGCAGTGTGATGTTCACTCCAACCATGCAGTACACAACATTCCATTTATGTGAACAGTTTGTAAGAGACTAAGGGTTGAACGAATACTCTATAATACGTTCGACTACTTGTTGCTTCCAATGAACAAATTCAAATATTCGTTCCACTGGAAGTGATTACCAAATATGGCCATCTTCTGTGGAGCAATTACTGAAATGGGAGGAGAAAGTCGGATGAAGAGAAGAACAGGCGAATTTGACCTGACAGAAAGCACTTTTCTGCAGTCTCTGTGTAATCCATAAATGATATACTTTTAACAGTGCTCATTACTGTTCAGTTACTGTTTAGTCAGATCATTTGTTATGATGTTTGTACAATGCATTGAATGCATGCACAATCATGTCTGCACTGTGTGCATGTGTCCAGTGGTGTTTCAACAATACATGTGCAGTGTGTAGCTGGCTACGTTACAATAACAAGGAATGTTGTAGTAGTCAGTAGTACTTACTACATGTCATCAAAGGCGTGTAGTAACTAGTTTATCACAAAATAATCGCCCCCAATTTGAATTTTAGTGCATCTCGCTGGGGAGCTGCTTTGGAACTAGTGGTAATCTTGCCATAGGACAAGACTAAAGTCACTTCTTATCCTCTCCACGCTGCCTCAGTGGTGCTTTCGAGTGCTCTGCAACGGTGTTGCCGACTTCTTCTGCTCCATCCTTCGAAGACTCCCATTATTGCTATGGCAATGAGAAAATACTCCCCATCTATGAATAATGTCATCACACTTCAAATTTTATTCATTACCTTTTGTTGTCCAGTTGTTTACCATGAATAGTGTACCCCTCTTATCACTCAGCTATGAATATCACATTTGGGGCTGCAGTTGGAGGATATGTGTCTGACCCTAAGTCATAGTTTACCTTACCTCCCATAATTGGGGGAGGAGCCTCTGGTAATTGTCAGGTGATGGCAACCAGTAAACCCCCATTGCTGCTCCTCCATATTTGGCTACTAGTGAATGCAATGCATTGTGGCGCGAGCCTGAGGAAGCCATGCAGTGACTGTTTCAGTGATGCATGCATTAAACAATAAACAGAATGATCCTCTTCTGTTGCCTTGTGCTGTCTCTTCTGCAATGCATTACAGTGCTGGCAGCAGGTTGATAATTCCACTTGGTTTTACCAAAATGATCTGCATAGTAGGCCTGAGGATATTACATATGTCCAGGAATAATTTGGGGGATAATACCAGTAGGCGGACTGAAGACTGAAGAATATGAACTAATTGGTTGGAAATATGGGAATACTGTCACACACATGAGCTATGAATGTTAATAGAAAGATATCAGAAATGGTAGAGTCTTGCATTACCTAGGGCTAGCCTCCTTCCTTCCCTCCCCTCCCTAAAGAGTGGTAAAAGTGGCTCCCTACAACTGCTACATGACATACAGTCAGCACACACACACACACACACACACACACACATACACAAACACACACACACACACAGACACACACACACACACACACACACACAACACACACACACACACACACACACACACACACACACACACACACACACACCACACACACACACACCACACACACAATGAGATATATATCCAGCACACATGCTATACCGCAGTCCACACTGCACAGTACACATCCTACATGGTGCATGGGGCAATGTATGTGTGCAGGAATTATTGATGACAGCACGGACTGCACACTACTAGTCAAGTTGTGTTTTTAATAAACCTTCAAATGCTTCCTGTACCAGCCAAGTAGCTAGCTATTACTATGAGTGATATTGACACCTCGGTCAGTCAGCCAACCAGTCTTTGACTATCCTCACTGGCTATGCAATAAGACTACCCTGTGGCCACTGGTGAATGCTTATAATTAATATTGTAAATAGATCACACTGTGTATAGGAATGGCATTGAAGATCCCACCCCTCACCTTAAACCATAATACCCCACCCATGGCTACTGCAGCTCATTGGTGCAGAACGACTCTGTCTGCCTGCAGGAATTCACTCCACACACCGAGGCCACTTAGCATTCACGTAATGCCAAGGCAGCTGTACCCTGTTGGGTGTGCTGGCCTGCGATGCATATGTATGATTGAGAGCTGGTGTAGGCGCATGCACCACCGCGCGCCATTTCATTCTCGCGTGATCCGCGGATTGCCTCGTGTCCGTACAACATTGGGCGTTATCTTGAGCGGTGCGCCTTGATCACGGAGGAAATCTGCTTCTGCTTCGACTCCCGCGGTATTCCTAAGCCAAAGGCCTCAGTAGGTGAGAACAACAGACATGGACGCTGGTGTTGTCACTTTGAAGACGTCTGTGGTTTTCTTCAGCTAAAAATGCTAGCTATTAATGGTTTAATAGCTAATCCTGTCAAAACTTAACGGCGTGCTTGAGCTAAAACAATTCTTCCGCTGTGCAGGTCTTCTGAATTACTCAGTGTGCGGCCAAGTGTGGGAGCCTCAGTTTGTCGCTCACACTCAATCCGGCAATTAAAGCAGTTACCATTCAGCATAGGCCGACAGGTCCAGAGTTCGGTCTGTACCGACGGTGTAAAGAGGAGCCACCTTGTCTAGTTGGGGAGAAGCGCCCTATCTCCTATTCAGAGGAAGAGTTGCATCACTGGTTTCTAGGCAGGGTGATGGAAGAATCTAGGCTGCAGCCTCCCCAGGGAGTGGACCCGCCGTACCAAGTGTGCAAGGATGTTGAGAGAAATAGCTATTGTCCTATTGATGTGCGGTGTGTTTCCCCACACTCGAAAGAGGAGCTGGATACCTGGAAGAAGACTGACCAGCCTCTCCTCTCCACTGTAGAAAGGTATATAACTTTGTAGTTTCTAGCTAATGTGATGTGTGTGTACAGTCTATTTCAGGTTGCTTGTCTCATGAACGTAAGCTAGATGGGAAATTATACGTCATCAGGTATGGCAATTTTGATTTGTCAATTTGGTTTCTTGTTTTACGTTCATGGGACAAGCAACCTGAAATTGACTGTAGTCAGAAGTCTACAAAATGTAGCAGTAGTTGTCCAACAATTGAAATGATGATGGATTAAATGGCAGTGTTTAACCAATGTTGTAATGTGTGTTGCAATGTGTTTTATAGCATCCAAGAGGCTCAGATATTCATGTTATTGGATTTTGCACCACATATGGGATACAAGGGGGACTTCAGTGGAAATAAGCTGCAGCAGGGGAGTCTTTTGCAACAGTTGCTGTCATCCCCAGAGTTGGGCAGTCAGAAGGTGGAGCACATCATGGAAGAGTGGGCCCTGAGTGGTAAGGAAGACAACCCTAAATGTCACATGAGCTGACTCAAACAATCCAATTCAATTCAATTCAATAACCAAAATGGATACATCTCCAATACTGGAGGTCATCCCTATACTTATACACTGATATGTTAGCATGGCAAGTAGTTAGTTATACAATATAGAAGCTATTTAAAATTATCTGTCCATCTTGAGCGTGGTCTTCCTCTTGGTCTCTTCCCCTCCATCTCTCCAACAAAAACTTTCTTTGTTAACCTCTCATTGCTCATTTCTTCCAGTCTAACCCTCCACTTCTCCTGCTTTCTCTTCACTGCATCCAAAACACTTTCTTGTCTCAACTTCTCCCTAATGTCTACATTTCTCATCCGATCCAACCTAGTCACACCTTCGATCCGCCTCAACACCTTCATCTGGGTGGCCTGCACTTTCAATTGCTGCTGCTTAGACAGAGTCCACGTCTCACAACCGTACAATAATGTTGGCATCACTGTGGCATTCACTACTTTCAGCTTAGTGCTCCTGCTCAATTCCTTCCTTCTCAGTACTACATCATTCAACCCTCCGATCACCCGTGTTGCACCCCCAATCCTTGCCTCTACTTCCTTCTCCATTCTCCCATCACTACTAATCATCACACCCAAGTACTTCATTGCATCTACCTGTTCTATTACCTCTTCATCAATTTTGACTTCACATTCCTCTCTCTTCCTTGCAATCCTCATCACTTTAGTCTTTCTCCAATTCACCCTCAGCTCCCACCTGCTCAGCACATCACTCATCACCTGTAAATTGTGCTGTAGCCCTTCCACTGATTCTGCCATTACCACCATGTCATCCGCAAAAAGGAGTAGCCCTACATCACCAGTTGACAACTTCACCTCCCTCAGAAACTGCCTTCTTGCCTCCCTCGTCACGCTGTCGATAAACACATTAAAGAGCCATGGTGAGAGAGTGCAACCCTGCCTCACACCTCTATGCACCTCAAACAACTCTGATTCCATTTCCCCAACTTTCACCTTGGCCCTTCCGTTGACATACAGTGCCTGAATTGCCCTTAACAGCCTTCCTTTCACCCCATAAGCATATAGCACTTTCCACAACTTTTCCCTGCTTACATTGTCGTATGCCTTTTCCAGATCCACAAAAGCCATGTAAGTTTTTCTATCTTTCTCGATGGTTTTCTCCACAATTTGCTTGACTGCAAAAATTTGGTCATTGCACCCCCTGCCAGTTCTGAAACCTCCTTGCTCGTCCATCACTTTGTCAACTGTTGCCATCTTCACCCGCTCATTCAATACCCTCGCAAACACCTTACCAACAATACTCATTAGACTAATTCCTCTGTAGTTTGCACACTCTAGTCTGCTTCCTTTCTTGTGGACTGGTACTACCACTGCATTCTTCCAGTCTCCAGGGGCTACCCCCACTCTCCACACCAAATTGAATACATCAGCCATCTACTCTATCACCACTTCACCCCCTGCTTTTAACATCTCAGGCAGAATCCCACAAATACCAGGTGCCTTTCTCATCTTAAGCCTCTTCACCCCATTTCTCACTTCCTCCTTCATTATTCCCATATCATCCTCCTGCATTGCCTCACTACACTGTGTGTCTGAGAGGGGCTCTCCCACTTCATGGAATAACTCTTCAAAGTGCTCTTTCCACCTGCTGATGACGTCAGCCCCCTCTGACAATACTTGACCATTCTTACCATTAATGCGAGTCATACTCTCCTTTGTCATCCTGTTTCCATTCACCCTAGCCCAAAAACGTGGCTGATTGCCTTTTGCATCCTTCTCCAATTCCTTCCCAAACTGCACCCACTCATCATTTTTAGCCTTTCTGACTAATTTCCTTGCCTCTAGCTTTGCCTCATTGTACCTTTGCCTAGCTTCTACATTGCCAGTGTCCAGCAGCCGCTTATACAGCACTTTCTTCTTTTGCACTGCACTCTTCACCTCCTCATTCCACCATCTTGTTCTCTTTACCTGTCCACTTCTCCCCCTCATTGTCCCACACACCTTCGTTGCCGCCCCCACTATACCTTCTTTCAACTCCTTCCATGCCAATTCAACATCCTTTCCTGATGCACACCCACCAGCTCTAGCTTCCTCATACAGTTCAGCAATCACTGCCTGATATTCTCTTCTCACCCTATCATCCTTCAAATTGCGAATTTTAATCTTCTGTCTCCCCCTCACTTGACTACTGTTCTTCACTGTCCTAGCCTTCAGCTTTATCTTCATCAACACTAGGTAATGGTCACTTCCTATTTCTGCCCCCCTCACTGCCTTGACATCCATTACCTGCTTCCTAGCCTCCTTTCCCACCAAGAAGTAGTCAATAAGGGACCTGAGCCCTCTGCCTCTACATTCCCAAGTGTACTTATGGATTCTTTTGTGTGGGAACCATGTGTTAGAAATCCACAGATTGTACTCATTACAAAACTGCAGCAGTCTCCTCCCATTCTCATTGCACACTTCCTCACCATACCTACCAAGGACTTCACCCCAGATACTTGTATCATCACCCACTCTAGCATTCATGTCTCCCATCACAACCAATAAGTCACCACTCACCACTCTTCCAACAGTCTCTTGCAGCCTCAAGAAAAACTCATCCTTGCTAGCATTGCTACAGTCCTCGGTGGGCGCGTATACTTGCACCACAGACACCCACACGCCCTCTATCTTCAACCGTATCATCACAATTCGTTCGTCTACACACCTCCATTCCTTCAAAAACCGACCGAATCTTTCTGACAGCAAAATCGCCACACCCGCTTTCGCTCTACCTGTCTGCACACCCGAATACACGCACGTAGTATCCCCAATCATCCTCATACCGTTTCCTCTCACTTTCGCTTCACTGACACCCAACACCTCCAGCCGATACTTCTTCATTTCAGCGACCAGCTCCTGCTCCCTTCCGTTCAACGTTCTTACATTCCAACACCCGAATCTACTTATATCACTCACTAAATCACTATCATAGTTCTTAGCGCTCATCTTTCACCGTCCTTAGTTTGCTGGCAGGCTGTCTATGACCATCACCCAGCGCAGCTGCCTTCCGCCATTTTTTAGTGCCAATCAATCCTCAAACAATCCAATGTAGCTAATTGGCTGCAGCAATATTGTGAATGGAAGTTTACATGTGATTCTGCTGCCCTTCTTGAAGCTGTATTTGTCAATGACCATTGTAGGAATGATTTACAACTTGAACAGAGGATCAGTGTGTAGCTGCATGTGCTGTGAATTTTGACCTCTGATCCATTGTTTTGGAATGGGTGGGGTTTGTTGGTTAGCTACATAAACTACAACATAAGGGTGGCATTGTATCACAAAAGTTCCTATTATACGTAGTGAGGAGCTTGATGAGTTTTGTTCGACGTGTGTGAGTGTATTTGTCTTTGTGTGTGCATGACAATGTTTGACACCTATGTAATGTGACCCTAAGTTGTGCAATTGTACTGACAGTAGATGACGTGTTGTGCTGTTTTGCATGACTGATTCAAACTGGTTTAGACTTGCAAGCCATCTAAGAAGGCATGTGCTTAGCTGTTAATTCAGTGTGTTTCCCGTGGATGAGTGGTCTTATTAAGCCAGTTGAACCTCGTAGATTCCATAGCCTAAGTCCTTACTGCCTTTGGCTAGTTTCTGTCTTTGTACGGAAGAGATGGAATCAATTGCAAGTGCTGGATTCTTTTTACATCTTCCATTGTGAGGCTGGCTGCAACTACAGAGGCTGGAGAGCCCATGGCTATGACATGGATTTAGCAGGAAGTGGAGTTACAAAAGATGATGTAGGTGGCAGTTAGGCTAAATTCAAAACCAAAACTTAGACTCCTGGCTAAATGTGTTTCCTAAGTACACAATATACGCATACCACATGCATGTAATTTGGCCTTCAATCACATGAGTCCACCCATACACAGTGTAGTGTGACATGTATTCCACACTATGGCACACTATTACACATAATTATTGTGTGTGTACATGTTTGGCGAAGCAGATGGCAAATCTATTCTGAGCTCTTTCTGGTCCAACCCTTCACCTCATTGTGTAATACATATGCTTGTTAATGTGGTTCTGACTGATGGTTGCATATACATTTCTTCACTTTTTGGTCTCTTCGGTTAACTAACAATCATACTGGTCTCATGCAATGACCCAAAGCTCACAAAACAACCAATCTTTGTAATGAAATGATGTAATACACTTGGGAAAGGACCTTACATAACACCACTATAGTACAACAGCCACTGTCACATGCCACATGTTCAATAGCCTCACAAGACCGCCAGCTGCTCTAACCCTAACCCAGTTCGAAGGTGTATACGAGACTAACTTAGGCCAAAGTTAGCTTGCACTTCTTTTCAAAGGACATTCATGGGCATGCATGGCCTGCCATTTTTAATTAATATTCAGTTAGCTTCCAGTTGTTGTTTCTCAGCTCATTCCAGTGCGCAGAAAGGTGCTAGCTGACGAGATCCAGGTTTACAGAAATAAGGACCTATACCTGCATGGATGTCCCGTGGTTGCAACTTAGCATGTGCAGCTTGCACACCATATAAGCACAGAAACTGAAAGTAGTAAAATTCTCTACAAAATATTAAGAATGTAGGGATGGCATAAAATGTACAGAAATATGTAAAGACTGTTACACAGTGGAGCATTAACCATGGTCCCTACATTCAAGGATGTAGGACTATATTCTTGCATGTCTTGCATGTAGGGACCATGGTTAATACTCCGCCATGTACAGCCTTTACTTGTTTCTGTATGTTTTACCGTATAGGCTTAAATTTTCATGGGACTAAACTTTCGCAGATGGCAGATTTTTTCTATATTCGTGGATGCTGGGTAACCCATTTTATATTGCATATACTGTAATAATACAATGATAAGGGAGAACAGAATGGTCTTGCTGTACTGTACCGTTTAAAGGGAGACTAACACGCAAGCACAGAAAGGAAGAGCCTAGTGAAGGCATGACACAATTCTGCTTGGCAAATTCACACTGCTTTTCTTTCCCTAGAATTGTTGCACACATGTTTGTCATCTTTTCAGCCTTCCAGCGCGAGAGTTTCCTACAGTGCTACATTGACACTCATCTGCCGTTGCTTAGCGGCTAGCTTCACGATTGAAGCCAAATTAGTTCGTTCTTGTGGAAGGAACAGCACATCGTCGTTCAGGGAAACAATTCAAGGTACGTGCGAATTGTTCCATATTATACTGAAAACCTTGCGTGAAATATTTGTGGATTAAACTATTCGCAGATAGCTTCCAGAACCGCAAAAACACAAAAGTTTAGTTCCACAAAAATTTAAGCCCACATGGTATGCCATCTCTACATTCTTATTGCTGTAGAATAATCATATTATTGGGGAGCCGAATCCATATATTGTTTTCAGATTTAGGTATTTGTATGGCTTCATGTTTTTATTATATAATTATACTAGCTGAATGCTCACCCTTCGGATGGGTTCCCAGTCTACAGTTCGTAATTTGAGCCGTCCATTTAATTGGAAGTATTCCGTAGACTCCTTCCGTAAAACTCCGTACATACAGAATTGACACTTGTTAATCCATTTTGTCTAAAGAGTC
Source organism: Ianthella basta (assembly GCA_964019415.1). Taxonomy (NCBI): domain Eukaryota; kingdom Metazoa; phylum Porifera; class Demospongiae; order Verongiida; family Ianthellidae; genus Ianthella; species Ianthella basta. The sequence goes on along the minus strand of OZ025874.1, from coordinate 659,264 downwards.
CGGTGGCGAAGACGCTAACTACCTTAGGTCACCCCCTCTATTGTCGTGATATTCTCTTCCAAGTTTGGCGAAGATTGATAGAAAATTGAAAAAGTTTCCTAACATAGAAATGGCGGTGCTCACATCGGTCTTTACATAGCTTAAAAATCATCTCTGACAGTGTTTTACCATATCTCAATGGAACGTGTGTTCATAGACATGTGTTAATAGAGTGATACTTGTAAAAAGCTTAACGAAAGACTCTTCTGCGGGATACGGCTCCTATTATCACAAATGGACATTGTAAATGGCTGCACTCAATGCTCTCCGTTTGCTAGGCTCAGATCATCTTTCTTCTTATTTCACTACATATCCAAAGAACACAAAGTCTTTCTTCTGGAACACGTTTAAGTAAGAGTATTGTAGTAGAAAGCTTACCTAACTATTCTCTTGTGAGGTACAGCCCCAAATACAACAGAGGTCGAACATCCCTTTGGCCTATGAGAGACAATTGAATCATAGCATTACCGCGTAGGGTAGCGTTTTTAGCCAGCACACTCCTCCAGGCACAAAGCAACATGTACCCCTCATTCATAATGTTGCATGTGTAGATCAGAAAGCCTCGGCAAAACATTTTGACAGTTTGGTAGGGGTGCTTTCACTGGATGACTTGCTGGTCTGAGGACTCGAAACTCGTGCAACCCCAACGGTCTATGACATTGTGATGTATCTTTCTGGCCATCAGCAATGCTGCATCCCCAACTATATGAACTACGTATTGAACGTACAAGAGGAAGTTGCTAGCAGTAGTTTGAGTTCAGGGTTGCCCCGGCACCCCATGAGGTTTTTAACTCTAAATACTTTTTTATATTTGTTTAACAATCTGTATCTATCTTGTCACTGCATGTTGCACTCACACATGATCAATTAGATGAATTAGTAACAAATTATGTAGTATATTTAACCTCAAATGTCTTCCATGTTGCATGTCAGGTGTTGCTGCAGAGGGCAACCCTGTTGACTAACAGCTTGTATTGTGAATAGTGTTTGTAATGGGATACTGCATGTAAGCATACTCTCATAAATGTCTTATACACATGTGTAGTGTTACTAAGATATCATTACACCTCTGTCTTCTTCATTGGCAGGTGTGGCTAAGTGCATTTCTAATGAACCAATGGACATGGTGAAACAGGCAGTCATCCACATTGACACCTATGAGTGAGTGTATGTGTGTGTGCATGCATGTACCAGTGTGTGTGCCTGTGTGCGTGTGTCTGTGTGTGCGTGTGTGTGGTGCGTTTGGTGTGTTTGTGTGGAGTGGTGTGTGTGTGTGTGTGTGTGTGTGTGTGCGTGTGTGTGTGTGCGTGTGTGTGTGTGTGCGTGGTGTGTGACGTCACCAAAATGGCGGCAGTTAGCCACGTGTTCGCGCGGAAGACAACTCAAAACCATCAAGCCCGCGGCACAGGCTCCGCTTCCTTTTATCCATCCCTTCTACCACACCCCCTGGATTCGTCTGGAGCGACTTTTGACTGGAACTCGTGTGAGCCTTCAAGGCTACGCGTGGCGACCAGTCGAGCGGGTACCATGTCTATAGCCTGACGGCTTTTCGGTGCCCGTTAGCCGCTGAATCCAGGGTCCGCAGCCACCACCGTTTCGTGAGGAGTAGTCCAGATTCTGGTGGTGGTTTCTGTGACTCGCCTTTGGATTCGCAATCCATGGGGAGTGCCATCTTCTAGGGTAAAGCGGGGTAATTTGAAATATGGGGTAATTTGAAAAGTCAGCTCGCATTCAACGAAGAATGACACAAACCGCCTGATAATCCATCACAACCAAGCCCAGTATACGACGGTTCCCTGCATTCAAAATCTTTGATAGAAGACATTGGTATCACAGGGTTATCAGAAAGTTTATGGTAATTTACAGCTTAAATTATACGCTGAAAACTCACCTTTGCCAAAATCAGAGCTTAGTTGATATCCTGAGGTAGCATACACAGTGAGGGAGGCTTGTTGCAAAGAAGATCGACTAAAGTGCTCAAACTGCCGAGCAGCGTTGCAAAGAATTACCGGGTCCATCGACATTATTCGTTAAATGCAGGTACTTCGGCCAAGGAATGACTTTCAAACTATCACGAAGTACAAAGCTGAGCTTAGGAGATGGAGTACAAGGGTCTGGGTGCCAGAGGTCTGTCGATGATGCACGCTGGAAGACGTGTGCCAAGCGAAACGCACAGTATCACAAATAATTCATTCCTTTGAAGGAAATCCTCCACTTCGAAAGTGTGACATTGTCCAATAGTTCTACAATGTCTAAAACCAGCATTCACACATCTTTGACTGCCATTTCAATGTACTGTAGCGGTTCAATTTCACTTCGGCCGTTCCCAACACATGGTATTTCAAATTACCCCGTCGGCCATTTTGCTGTGCATTCCCTGTCATAGCCGTTTTGAGATGATTTGTGTACAATATGAAAGAGCCATGTCTTCTCCGACTTCTTAGAGAAATTCGATCTGGTACCCTTTGTAGTTTTCGTAAAATGTAATATCTTAGTTACCACGATGAAATTATATCCCGAATTCCCCCGCTTTACCCTATGTGCTAGATAGTGGCAGGGGGTTGTGTCACCCAGGACGTTCCCCCTGCTGCTGGCCCAGGCTTGCCCAGGGTCCTGCCATCACAGCACTTCGAAGTGCTGTGATGGCAGGACCCTGCTCGTGCTGTGGGCAGATTTCAAGGTTTCAAGGTGTGTGTGCGTGCATGCGTGCGTGTGTGCGTGCGTGCATGTGTGTGTGTGCAGTGTTCTTACACTGTACCAATTTCTTAACTTTACTACGTATGTCATTTTCACACATAGCCCTGAAGTTGCTAGAGGAAGTGTGCAGAGCCCTGGTGAAGGCAGAAGCTTGACCTGCTCTGCTGCTCTGCTGGATGTCATGCGAGAATACTTGATGGTTGCACTCCCCAAGGGCTCCAACAGGAATCCTGTAGTCCCATTACTGGAGCTGATAGATTGCACTAGCTTAAGTGCACTTGTTGTTATAATGCTACTGCTCCTCCAATGTGGTGATGTGGAAAGGAACCCTGGGCCTAGTGAGAGAGGTGGGTGGTAGGTTAACAGATAAGTTGTTCGCATGCTGGGTCATGAGGTAAGTATGAGTTCTATGTATTTCAGGTAATGCTAGTAGTCACCAACACTGCTCATACTGTGCACTTCCTTGGCTGGTTGGTCCAGGAGGCACTGGTAGCAATTGCCCCTCCCCCCTTTGAATCCTTCTACAGAACAGAAAGATACGTACAGTACACAATAAATGTTCATGTACAGGTAAAATTCCTTCGGTTTTGAATGAATGATCACCAAACATGCTAGGAATACAGAGAAGCATTGTGAGAGTGACTTGGCTGAACTGAATTTTGGGAAAAGTTCAATTTTCCACCTATCTTCACCAAAGTTGGAAAGGTATATCACGAAAATTTGGGGAGCGACTAAAGGTAGTTAGCACCATTGCTGCTGGACTCCTTTAGATGGAATGGATTAACATAAGAATTCTGTAGGCATGGAGTATTACGGAGTGAGTCTGCAGAACACTCCCAATTAGTTTTGATTGGTTAAAATGCTCTAATCTCAAACAATAAGGCTGGGAACCCACCCAAAGGGCAGGTATTCAGCTAGTTTACTTATACTGTCAGGGGTGCAGTTAGGTGGCTCCCTTGCCGTAATCTACCCCCCCCCCCCCCTTAAAGATTTAACAAGCCATTTCAAGTGACAAGAAAAAGAAATTGTGTTACAGTGTCTTATGGATAGTTTTGCGGTGTTGTCATGGGTCATATGTAGTTCTTAGTGGGGTTGGAGCTGGGACTGCATGAGAGCAATGTCCGGTGTGCTGTCATAGCATGGATGGCCAGCTGTCAACTATGAGCCCCGAATGCTCAATCACACATGATAGGAGGTTCAGGTTGATTTGGGCCACTGCCAGCCAATGGTGGTGCAGTACACCATATCCCTCTTTTCTGCCAGATAGAGAGGTGGCTTCATTACAGAGGTAGAGTGCAATGTTTTCCTGCTGTGTCAGTGCTACTTGGAGCCAGGGTGGCTGCCTTTTTAGAGAGGTGGTTGACTAATGCAGTGACCATCTTGAACAGGTTTCACTGTATCTTATCCAGCACTTAGCTACTGGTGATAGTTTAGTGGATTGTGCTGATGGCGCAAAGGCTAAATGCTACTAATTGCTGAGTCTTGTCCTTAGGCTTTCACATTCCCTCATTGGCGTTTCTACCTGCCGACGGTGAATATCTGACTTTTCAGCTGATAGTGCTGGCCATGTTCTTCCCATTCCATGCAGCCGAAGCAGTGCTTGAGCACTTTCGGAAGGACTTTATGAAAGTCATGGATGCCAATGCTGTTGCCTATGAGCTTTGTGACAAGAACTGTATTGATAGAGGTGCTATGAATCGAATCACAAAGACCACTTGTGACCCAGCAGAACAAAACCAAATACTGCACTTGGCCTTGAAGGATAAGTGCACTGATGAAGCCTTCTTGGTAGCATGTGATATCATCATTGCAGTGAAGGGCAACCCAAAGATGAAGGCTTTGGGTGAGAACATGAAGATGCTGACAGGTAAGGGTACTGTGTGTGTGTGTGCACGTGTGTGTGCGTGTGCATGTGCGTGTGTGTGTGTGTGTGTGTGTGTGTGTGTGTACATGTGTGTGCTTTAGACAAGTACATAGATAGATATATTATACATACTTCATGTACGTATGCAGAACGTATAACTCGATACAGGTGTTTACTTCCAGATATGGAGTTTAGCCCAGTCTTTGTGTACATACCACGTACCTTGAGTGTAAAAGTACAGTTTCACTTCAGTAACTAAGAGTGAATTCATAGTTTGGCTTAGGAAGAACTGCTCTGTTTGTCTTTGCAGGTGCAAGTCCTGTGGTACAGGCACCACTTCCTTCTCCGACTGTTACCTTGAACCCAGAAGGAGCTGTTGATCCTGTAGACGTTCCTACTGGTGAGAACTTTAGCGGATTAGTTTCAGCCTGTCTTCATGCAATGTTCTCTGTACTAGTGAGGGATCCATTATTCATAGTATTGGGTTATAATAGTCTCTGCTTTATGCATTAATTTTAAGTCCATGGCATTGTGGTATTCTCTGCAGCAACTCGCAGGGCTCCATCGAAGAGGAGTCCTGGTGGTGGGGACACTTTCTCTAGTAAAAGACCAAGATCATGTGGCGGTGGAACCTCTTCAAAAGGTATTGTTCACTGGCTAGGTAGCAGAGTGGTTGCATTGGGGACCAACCAAGTAGTGGTAATAACTTCCAGTTAGTAGCTTGACAACCATTTCCAATAATTATTGGTGACAGCACAATGATTGTAGGCTAAGCAAGATGGTATACATGATGCCAGTGAGCACAACATGCGAAGAGACAGTTACCAGGTGCTTCAGCTCCTTTCATTATTATAGTTTCATGTATTTAGTAGATATAATTATGTATGTACAGGTATTACTGAAAGGGGCAGCAGAGCATTCTATCACCGGCCCACCCCCCTGGTGGGTCTATCCTGCTTCTATGCTCTCTTTGTCCGTGATGGTGACACTGACAATGGAGCACCCAACAATGACTTCTCCAGTGATGGTTCATCTGATGCGACAGACCCATTACATAAATATAACTTGTGTGCAAACATAGCTATTGTTTTAATTTACCTTATGTGTTCAAAATTTCACAGGACTAAGCGTTCGTGGTTATCAACATTCACAGGCCATCTGTGGATAGTTTAACAATTCAATATGGTTTTAAGAAAAAATATTGCATTACTGCTTGAAAATTGATTGGTTCAGAGTCCCTGGGGTGCTTCGCACCCTCGGGACTTTGAGCAATAAATACACCAATGCATAGTTTGACCATACAATAACTATTACTAAGAAAAGTAATATCTAGTATTATATTATGGTAGAGCAGCAATGGGGTTTATTGGGTGTAACCATCACCTGACTTTTACTGGAGGCTCCTCCCTCTATTATGGGAGGTAAGGTAAACTATGACTAGGGTCAGACACACATCCTCCAACTGCAGTCCCAGAATTAATATTCAAGGTGAAGTGATAAGGGGAGATACATTATTCATGGCAAACAACTGGAGATCAAAGGACAATGAATATATTTAAAGTCTGATTACATTATTCATTGATGTCTAGTATTTTATTGTTATAGCAACTGCATAGCAGCAATACCAAGGCTTTCCTATCTTGCATGCTGCACTGTTCAAACTTGCACTAAAAATATAATATTCTTACTTACTACTTGTACCCTGACATGTACAATTTGATTTACACACTGCCTTTAGCTTGATACTTACCTGAGGTAAATTTCCTTGACAGAAGCATTGTTATCACATGTTCCTCAGAAACCCTGGGGCATATGTGACATGCAAAGCACCACCACATGGCTGACTGCATGTCTTATTTTCCCAGCGCATGTAATTGGTAAACTGTTCTGCTCACTGAACTGGAATGAGCCTAGACCTTTTGTAGGTGCACGTGTCTATGGAGGTCAGGAGGTTATAGGAGTCACTTTTTGTTTCATTGTAATATATTGCTGAGCTTGTGAGCAAAGTTTACTGCTACAAGTGAAAATTACTGATATAAGACCTGGGAGTAAAGATGGATGCAACCCTTTCTCAGGGTTATGCTCAATCAGCCAGTACATTCCATACCATACTTCATGACTACTGCCCCTTATTGCACCTCTAAATATGTACAGCTTACGCTGTATGAAGGCACAGTGCGCATGTATGTGTGTGTAAATAGAAGTGTTGTTTGTTGCGGATGGTATCTCAACCACATATGCAGGCAACAGTGGATGCATGGAAGTATGATACTTAAGCTGTATTCGTACTATACCATTGACCTTGCTGTTACTCGCTTATGTAGGATAAAGTTTATGACTCTGTTTTGAACCCTTTCTATTTTCTTAGAAGGGTTGCTGCAGCTGGATCCCAGACAGTGGGGCAGTACTCTAGCTGAAGTTGAATGAGTGTTATACAGTAGAGCTCTTGTATATAGCAAGTGGGAGGAATTTCCTGGCCCTGGAAAGGGTTTTGAGTGCTCCATATACTCTTTGTGTAATCTTGGATACATGGTCAACAAAGGATAGTTTGTCATCAATTGTGATGCCTAAACAGCCAATCTTAGATCGTTTGTCTAAGGGACATCCCCCAAGGGAGATTTGTCAATTGGTACAGCCATGAACTAAGCAGGATTGTTTGCGACTAAAAAACATAGTAAATGTATTTTTCATGTTACTTGAGAGGCCGTTGAGGTCACGCCAATCTGCAACTCAATTAAGATCAGATGAGAGGGGTTCTGCCACTGCTGTTGCACTTTTGCCATCCGCATTGAGAGCTGTGTCGTCAGCTAACAGGTTGATGTTAGAGCTCCTGCTGACAACTGCAGGCATGTCATTTTAGTGTATGTGGCAGAAAGGATGGGTTCAAGTAAGGATCCCTGTGGGACTCCTTGCAGATGACAAACCAGTTGGATTTCACCTGGTTGATGGAGACTCTCTGCTGTTAATTTTGTAGGAAGCTAGAAAACCATCCGTGAGCAGAGCCAGGGACACCAATTTCCCCCATCTTCTGGAGGAGGATGTTGTGAGAGATGGAGTTGAATGCTTTGGCAAAGTCAATGAAAATAGCAGCAATCACATGGCCTCTGTTAACTGCCTTTCGCCAGTTGTCAATAGTTTTCACTAGAACATGTTTGGTTGAGTGTCCAGCCCTTAATCCAAACTGGTATGGTGTAAGAATGTCATGGGTAGATAAAATATTTCATAAGTCTCCTAAGGGTATGTTGCTCTAGGAGTTTCCCCACCACAGGGATGACAGAAATTGGCCAATACTTCCCTGGATCTGCTTTGTCTCCTTTCTTGAAGACTGGCATGATGTCTGCTACTTTCCAGATGGTTAGAAATGTGCCTGTTGTCAGGCTAAGGCTGAATAGTATAGTAAGAGAAATTGATGTGGCAGTTAGCTGTAAGCAAGCGGTGTTGATTCTACTGGGTCCAGATGACTTATGTTGGTTGAGTCTTTGAATGATTTTGTAACACCCCTTCTTGGGTTGTGGGAGTTAGGTCAGGGAGAGAGCTAGGGGATAATGTAGCTGATTCTAAGGAAGATTCAGAAGTGTTGTGCTGGGATGGCCCAGCAGCACTAATAAAGTGACTGCTGAGCGTCTCAGCTATTACTGCTGCATGGGTCAGATGACACATAAATCGTTGGCAGCACAACTTGCTTGAATGGATGTTAGCTTTGGTACAGATAGAAGAGTAATAGGCTATTTTCGCCTTTCTAATCGAGCCCGTTACTAGGTTGCGTATTAGCTTATGGTGGGCCCAAACATCAGGGTAAGCTGATTTTAAAACTTTTTTGTGAAGCCAGTCTCTCTTGTACATGAGCTCTCTGATGTTTTCATCTATATATACCTATGGAATAATCTTAGTGCATCTTCGGATCTTCTTAGGCGGAATGTTCTCATCGAAGCTGTACAAGTAAAGGTCCTCCCAAAATTCAGCATCATCATCGATGGTGTCAAAGATCTCCATTACCTGCCAAGGGGCACGGTCTAGTTCTTCTAGTCTAAGAAGGGTTTCTTGTCGCACTTGTGGAGGTGACGGGTGGTAACAAATTTAGGTGGTTGTTTAGGCATTCAGTCCTTTACTTGACAGCTGATGAGATGGTGGTCACTAACAGAACATGGGGTAGCTCTAGTGTTGGCAACAAAGTGTGCATCAGAGGTTATGATAAGGTCAATCAGGATCTTCATGCTAGCAGTGACCCTAGTAGGTTCATTGATGAGCTGCTTGAGCAGATATTTCTGTAAGATGTCAAGCAGCAGTGAAGTGGCAGTAGTCTGTGTAAAGATGTTGGCATTGAAATCTCCTGTAAGGAGGATGGATTTGTTAGTTTCAATAGTAGCTTTGACCAGTGTTCCGGAGAATTAAGGAAAACATTCAAAGTCTGTAGGTGGGCGATACACAGTAACTGAAAGGATTCTATGCTTCTTTAACTTAAACTCAAGCCACAGAGCCTCAGTTACTTCATTTTCAAGGTCGTTTCTCCTCTTGGCCTTAATGGTAGAGGGTATGTAAACAGCAACCCCACCATCTAGAACTGGTCGGTCCAGTTGCCTAGCTATAGAATGGTAGACTAAATGTATGTACCCACCACTGGTGAAGGCATCTGGCAGCTGTTCTGACATGAAGACAAGACACTATTCACATTGTTCGCACCATAGTAGCATTCAACGCATGTTGAAACAATTGTCCATTCACATCTACATGCATAAAGACTGTAGTAGTTATTTTAATCACTCAGTGAAAGGCTTTCAAACACCGAAGAAACCTTCTGGTGGTCTCTTGGAAGCAGCATTGTACATGTATAATTATGCATTTTGCATTGCATTCGACTTATTGCACTCTCGCAGTTGATGAGACCAAGGTTTTATGTGGCCTTCTAGCCTGCAATGTTACAACCAATCAAAATGTAGTTTGCTTCTTCATACAGTATGCAAGGGTGTGCCGATAGTTGTTCTAGCAATCATGGAAACTGGCAACCGTGGGCAAGTTATTGCAAAATTCACAACTTAGAAAAGAACATGAAATACCTCTGCAATGAAAAGCAAAATGATTAATTGCTGCCATGTAGGTTTGTGCACACATGTCAGTAGATTGTACTGCATAGTCCAGATTAGGGCTTCTTTTGGGCAATAGCGGATAGTGTTCTATGAGGCTGCCTGACTTCTACAGAGGCATTGATTGGATTATTCCTGACATACTTGAACAGCTTGTAATTTGATTGTGGAGTACAGAATGTAGCCAAAAACGTGTTGGAAATGCCAATTGTGTGTTGCCATTAAGCATTGGTCTCTTCAATTATTTACCTAATACCTCTAGTGCAACACCTTTTGGCTACTTTTCTGTCTTCCATAACTCGCTCAGGGAGAAAGTGATTGACTCTAAACTTCAGATACCGTATCCACTCTAAAAATTCGTCACCCCTAGTGCAGCGAAAATTTCGTCTTTTGAGGCAATTGAAGCTGGAATGGAGATGACTATCGAAGGTGATGAATATTTAGAGTTTTCAGACAAAACATTAGAGAGCTTGGATGGAAATTAAAGAGGCCAATGGCGGAAATTAAAGAGACAGGAAATTCATCACGATTAGAGTACACTTGAGCATATTTTTCCCCCTGACGAAAATTAGAATGACCAATTTATAGAGCAGATATGGTATGTATTTCAGGCACCTTAATCAACCACTGTACTGAAAATTATGCAGGATTCATTTTGACATGTAAGCCACTGCTGCTACACCTTAACATGGAAGTCATTTATGCAGACATGTGTTTATGATGTTTAACTTGTCGTGGATGTGCTAATCACTGTGGTAGGGTATAGTCTTAATTGCTGGCTTAGCCGAACATTGTTACATATACACCTCTGAACATACATCTGATGGCTATTGAATCAATTTATAATTGAAAGAATAGTACGCAGAAAACTGTCGTTCATCTGTGTCATAAAATGGCAAGATTAGATGAAAGGGTGTGAATGGATGGGTGTATGTCTGTTTGTGATGTGCGTGTGCATGTTTATCTGTAACTGTGTGTGTGTGTGTGTGTACCCATGTTTGGTGTAGCTATGTTGAGCAATGTTACACTGAAGTATACCCGTCCATTGGAGAGTTATATCACAAAAACTAATTCTTCTTCTTCGCGATAAAAGATTTTGAGTTACTCATGATAGGTACCGTGTATCAAGAGCTGACAGATCTTGCAAGTTCAGTTGAAAGATAATTTGCTGAGGCACTAGTCTCAATCTAGAAAGGTGACTCAGCGACTATCAACTAGTTGAACCACTGCTTTCTGAATTATCAGAATGGTATGCAGCATAAAATGAGCGTCAAACATGGCATTGAAAGGACCTACAGACAAATGGTACAAGGACAGAAGGACAAAGACGGCAACAAACAATGGTGGTTTAGTTCCTCACTTTCGGTTTCTAGCCCACCTGGCCATATTGCAGCCATTTCCGACAAAAATTTTAAATGCTTTCTGTCCTGACGAATAATTAGAGCCAAATGGTGGAAATTAGAGAGATGGGAAATTTGTCAGGAATAGCATACACTTGAACGAATCTTTTTTTACCTGACGAAACTTAGAATGATGAATGTTTAGAGCAGATACAGTAGTGTGGTGTGTAATGGACTTTCTTGGAAAGTGACTTCTTGTTATATCACTTGTGGGGGGGGGGGGGGGCATCAAACCATGGCCATGAATATAATTGTATGACTTCATCAGCACCAGTTCATTCAGTGTTAGCTATCAGAATTGTGTTCTACATCAGTCAGCGAGCCTGGATTACATTCCAGTGTGGAGGTTTTGCTACCTGGAGCCCTTGTTGAAAGCCTGGGTATTATATCTGTTGTTTGTGAGCTTACATACATACATATATACAAATGGGGGACAACAACGCATCACGATTACTTGCCTCGCCTTTCGGCTCGGCAATAATATTGTCCATAGTGTGCCAGTTTAGCGAGCTAAGTATGAGTGCCTAAATTCACATTGTTTTGCTTGTACAACTTGTTATTGCTCTGCTTTCAGAATGTGCCCAAGCAAAGTCGCAGTATGTCCGACCATATTCTTCAAGCGAGCCAACACTATGTCTTTAAATTTAGGTTGTCATATAGCAATTGGTGAATCTGATTGGCCAGAACAGGATTTTGTACTAGACGCAAGTCATATTGCACAATAATACTGGACACTTCTGCAGGGGGTCTGGCGTGCGAGACTATTGCATCACCACATAAAAGTTACGTACCCATTGTTTTCAAAACATGGCTGCTGCACTGCAATTGGTGTAATAATGTCACTTTACTGTTGCAGTAAAGAACAGGATAGCAAAGCAGCTAAAAGATGATTTTTGTATTCAGGGACAATAGCAATTCACGCAACACAGATATTATATAACAAACCAGGACGTTTCAACCCGTGGGTCAAAACCCGACGCCATGGGTCGTGGGTAGGGACATTTGGTGTCAAAACGTCCTGTTGTTCAACTGACAAAGACCCACAGGTCGAAACATCCTGGTTTGTTATATAATATCTATGTTGCGTGAATTGCTCAAAAACCTTTTTGTTCACATATGATGCAACAATGAGCTTCTACAGTATCATTGACTCTCCTTGTTTACTTACTGCAGCTGATCAAAATGACTTAGTGGATTTTGCCATTCTCACTGCAAATGAAAGGGAAAGGCTGGCAGTGACTGACTTCCTTCAGCTGAATGATTATCCTGACCTTGAATATAAGGAGCCAAGAGCGTGCAATTACTCTCGGGATGTATTTCTGAAAGATAAAGGTGCTAAACTTGAAAATCTACCAGATGGACCCAACTACCAGGTCTTCACAATTACAGTTGGTAAGCACAGGCGAGTGGGAGTTCATTTCCATTGTGAATTCATGGGTCCTTGGGGAGCCCAGGACAAAACTTTCAAACTTCTGAGGGAAGCCAAAGAGCAAAAGTGGCCACTTCGATGGATCTTTGTAGTTGGCTGCTGTGGAGCATCCATCAGTGAGGGGAAGAAGGAGGATTATCCTCGTGGGACTATTCTCGTTGCTGAACAGATCCAGGACTACCTATTTAAAGGAAAGCTGGAACCAGCTAATACAGGCCAAGATGTGAATCCAAGTGCAGAACCAGAACGTACAGTTCAAGTTCAGCTTGATTCTCAAAGTTACGAGTTCAAGGGCTCAGCAAGAGCTGTCACAATGAATACAAAGTGGCTAGATGGTTTGACGGGTGTCAAGCTTTCACCGCACAGGGGAAGTGACTATGGTAATGTGGATGCAAAGAGGGTGCCCTATTTGTCAGGCCCTCTGGTCATCAAGGATGCAGTGTTTAGCGCCAAGTTTCGTGGAGCTGATGTGGCTGCTGCCGGTGTAGAGATGGAAGCGGTTGGAGTGATCAATGCTGTAAATGCAATTCATGCTTATGAAAACACTCCTGAAGAAAAGCGTCCTACAGTTATACTTGCTAAAGGTATTTCTGACTACACGGGTGGTAAGGGAGAGGAGGCCAGCTGTATGCTCTTTGGCAAAGAAACTGCTATCTGTTCTGAAGATGACCTTCAAGTGTATGCCACTATGCAGTCAATTGCCCTAGTCATTCGATTTGTAGCAGCGAAAATACAGTTCATATAAGAAACACCTGGTCCTCTTCAAGTCCCATAGCAAACAAATAGCTTTAGTAATGGCATTAGATCATTAGCATACACAACAATTCATTTATGCAGTTTGTACTTGTAGTGTTTATGCACTTTCATTGTAGCTCCTTAGATGTACTAGCTCCTGTCCAATCGTGAATAGCTGATTATATAGTTAATAATCTCGGTATTAATAATCATACTTAGCTTTCATTTAGTTTTGTGAGTTATTATTAAAATGATCACTGTTTGCTGTTGATATTATCAAGTAGTGATTCATATGGTCAGCTGCATGTGACTGTCATTGTTTTCCACTGTGCATGAAGCTAGTTTGATAATATGAACCAATTCTCTTTGCTATAATTATATGTAATTGCACACTGTACTATTGTATAATATATCGTTTGTGCTTGGGAAGTGTGGCATGCAGCAGGTATTAAAATCTTGACTGTGACCTAACTTTGATGCTGATCATGACAGTCCAACATGGCTTCCTGCTGCTCCTTGACAAAGCTCTTGAAAAGTACTAGTATCAATCGATAGACTAGGTCACTGCTAGCTAGGAGGATCCAGAACCAACTGTACCTGATCAAATGCATGAATTGGAAGAAAGTATACATGAGAGCAAGAGCGCAACATGAAGATGATGTAGAACACAGCATGCACTGGGTAGGAGCCCCACCCCCACAGTCATACCCTAACCCCCTTACACCAATGCAGGTTCACAATTACATAAGTTGACAGCAAACCAACTAGTTAGAATCTGGATGGATAGGGGCTGGCAGAGGGGAGAAACTGCAAGGTGGTAAGGATTAGTTGCACGAAATTAGCACGATTCGTCCAACTACACATGTACACCCTAGCTGGGAGATCACTATAGCCCTGTCCCAGGCTCAGGCTGCAGCTATGTATGTACTGTATCATATCTTGCATCACAGCAATTACAGTACGTGGCAAGCAACTCGAGCATCAAATGTGAGAAGGTGGAGCATGTTTTGATTGCTATAGGGTGGAACCTAATGTGACAGAGGGAAAGGTATTTAAACACAATAATTTTAGTGATCAACATAACTTGTCACTCACCACAAACTTTAGCAGCTCTGCTGAAATTTGTGGTAACGACAACAACATCGGCAGAACCAATCACTTTAATTTACCCCTAGCTTGCATAATCACACTGGGTAACTAGCAACACACAATCCATGCTCTTCCACCAATAATTATTCCCTCTTTCCCAACACAGTCGCTTATCACCCAACTGCTCCCTCACTCACGTCCAACTCCATGGACTCCTCCCCCTGACCTGAAAGAGCATGGTAGAATTGACAACTGTTACATGAACCATGTAGTCATCACACAGCAATATATTCCCACACATACATACACAAAACACAGTCCATGCTCTGTCTACCACACTGTCCACATATAGACATTTACAGATACCTAGGAGTAGAATTTATGGAACATCTTAGCTGGGCACAACAAATTGAGAGCACATCAATATCAGCAAACAGAGCAGCAAACTACTTAATCGCAAAAACTAGAAGCAGCGGAGTGCTAGTATTCGAAGTTTATACTCACCTGTATAACACACTTGTCTTACCTATCATTGGATATAGCAGTTTCTTGTGGGGCTATAAGGGATATAGTGATATAATGAAGATACAGAATAATTTAATGAGAAGCTTCCTAGGTGTAGGCAGAAATGCCCCGATTGTAGCTCTTCTAGGTGATTTAGGCTGGCTCCCCATTACGACAATCACTAAGATCTCATGCATAGGATTCTGGTTCAGATTAAGCAAAATGGCTGAAGGTAGATTAAATAAGCAGATATTTATTGAAGCAAGTAATCTAGCATCTGATAAAGGGTATAAGAATTGGATTGCCCATATCCATGACATTTTTAAAAACGACCACTCCAATGAATATTCAGCACCAACATTATGCATCAATCAAAGTCTACAATACTATAGGGAATATCTAATCAGATGCTCAATAGATAAATGGAAGTCAGAGGTTAGCGAAATTCCAGTAGGCTCTGATTCAGGTGGTAGACTAGTGTTATATAGGCAAATTAAACATGGTCCAGGTACAGAGGACTATCTATTCACTATGAGATCACTGGGGGGTAGGAGAGTTATGGCGGGCCTCCGAGCAGGATGCCTGCCCCTGGCGGTGGAGGTGGGGAGGTACACTGGGACACCCTGTAGTGATAGGGTGTGTAGACTGTGTAATTGTGGGGAGGTGGAGGATCAGCATCACTTTTTAACCATCTGCCACACTCTTAGCTCTGTTAGACAAAAATTATTTTCTCATTGCCTAACTCTATCAAACTCATTTACAAATCTTTCTTCTTATGACAAATGTAAGTTCCTCTTACGAATACTGATAATACAACCATATCCCTTATTCTTCAAATGTACCATTTAAGGCAATCACTTTTATGCATCAATTAGTGTATAGTCACTATGTATACTCACCTATCCACTTTCACCTGCAAGCTAATCTTTGTAAAAAAAATTTTTCAGTGACCAGTAAGCCAACCTTGGCTGAGCAGCCTCTGATTCTCATGCTGCGGTCACTCTAATAATCATTCTATATATATAGTCAACACACACAGCACAGTACAGTCAATTTCAGGATGGTTGTCCAATTGAATGGTAAATGACAAGTGGTGTGATGGTCACAGCAACATTACTAATAATGACGTCACATACAGTATTATTGTACGTATTAACTGTATTATTACAATAAAGATTGATAACATTCCTTACACCTGCACATGACAAGGTCAGTGAGTCAGTGTCAATCCTAAAACAGGAGTGTCCCCATTCCACCCATCTCCTGTTGTTCTTTGACAAAGATCTCAAAGAACTGGTAGATTATGGTCACTGCTAGGAGGATTCCAGTTCCAGAACCAATTGCACCTATGAATTGGGAGTGAGAATTTGAATAGACTTTGATCCTGCGTAGAAAGTAAACTCCCAGTTAAAGTAATCTATATCTGATGGCACACATCTTACATGAGCCACAGGCCACTTAAGCATATGCATACACTGCCAGAAACACAATTCATACACTACTGTCTGTACTCATTGTTCCCAATCCCCACACCCATTCACACACACCCATTCACATGCACACACACACACACACACACACACACACACACACACACACACACACACACACACACACACACCACACAGCTCACATCTTTAGCTGAAGACCCAGACATGTCGATCCATGTCTTTGAGAAGAAGGCACAGGAGCTCAACATGAAGATGATGTAGAACACAGCATGCACTGGGTCTGTTATGATGTGTGGCCTATGCTCTCCAGTGGTGAGAGGTAGTAGCAGAGACAGCCCCACCCCCATAGTCACCCCACACACCCAACAGTTTCACAGTGAAGGCAACCAACTTGCTAGCGTCTGTGTGCATGGGAGGGAAGGGGTGAAAAGTGGGGGAAAGAAACAATGGTCAAATATCCATGAAATTAGTGACAATAATAAATAAAAGTCAAATTTCCTCACTCCTGTAGGAGACCACAAGTGCTGGGGGAACATCTCAGGACACACACCAGATTGCCCAATGACATCTACCACCTCTCCCAGGCCACACTCTCTATACTATGTACTCTCACTTTCTACCACACCCTTCATTTCCTGTTCCACCCCTTACCTGTGAAACAATATAAAGGTTGAGACCAGTGCACTCTGCAGTGTGATGGGGATGTTGGAGGTGTAGAACAGCTTGATGGGGTAAGAGGAGTACTGGCCTTGGAGTCGAGCACTCTTGATGGGCAAGTCCACTCTGAAACCCTGGGGTAAGAAATGGAAGAGGGCTATGATTAGCACCTTCAAACATAGTGCCTAAAGGGTTGGTATATAGAGTGTAGAGTGTAGCTTGTTACATCTGTCACACACACACACACACACACACACACACACACACACACACACACACACACACACACACACACACACACACACACACACACACACACACACACACACACACACACACACACACACACACACACACACACACACACACACACACACACATTGACACACACACGCGTGCACGTGCGCGCACCTCTCCCAGTGTTGATGGTAGCTGGACTGAAGGCCTTCCACACAATAGTCTCACAGATGTTGGTGGCAGTGAAGAGGGATATACTGCCGGGACAGGGACACAGCACAAACTAGAGGGTAACACATGTCTATTGTTATACTTCTACCAGCTGCTCCTTCACTCACTCCCCATATACGCACCCCGCCCACTGCAGCTCATGGTATGATCACGACTCTGTCCTGTCCACTAACTGCTGCTATGTACAAATTAAGTCCTCCAGGATGAGAGTGGATGAGAGTGGCATCCTCTGAGTCAGTCGCTATACCCAACAAGTTTACTTCGTACAGTGAAGCCACTTGGTGGTAACGTGACGGTGGGGAATCATTCTTCCTGTGGTCATACAATATTGTAGCTGTGGCATTACTCCTGCTCCGTGTTTCCTGCTACACAGTCCCATGCCTAGCAAGCCAGCAAGCCAGACTGTGGACTGGCAACTGACATTTTCCCTTCAGCACGTGATTTAATGGTTTCTGATTAATATTCTACGTGGTTGGCGCGAGGGGGCGACGAGGAGGAACGGCTTTAATTTCCTCTACATCGTTGAAGAAATCTGCTCAATCTGCTTCAGTAAACCTCACGACTCCCGATGTGTTCCTAAGTCGATGAATTCAGGAGGTGAGCATGCTGTGCGAAAGTGTTCTTTCTGTCACAGATAATAAAGGCTAGCGCTTCTCTAACCCCTGTTCACTCGCCTGTGCAGATCCTCCGAATTGTTCAGTGTGCGGCCAAGCGTGGGAGCCTCAGCTCTGCAAGACAATGCTCATCTGGTGTAGATTGACTACTTATCATCTGAAATCAGCTGTACTGCGGCAAGACAGCTTTCACACAGCAATAACAGCTCTATCTATGCTCTAACTAACCATCCCACACTTGCCAGTCTACTCCCTGTTGACGCATTACTCTTTGTTACACCATGCATAGATGATTATTTTATCCAGCCATAGATAGTTACTATCTATGATCCAGCCTTGTGTATTTTTTACGCAAATGCCAATCTGAATTGCCATGTTTTTAGCCCACAAACCTCATTTACAAACAGCTACAGCAAACTGCAGTTAGTGGTTAGACGTAAAGACTGATCTTTACTTCTCTACTGTCTGTGTCATCCTGTAGAACTACATGGCATTCTCTGCTTCCTAATCCCTCGGCTCACAAGCGTAGTCCTCCACCCCCTGAAGGAGCTCCAGTGCGCTTTGCCATCCTCACAACCAGTCCAAGAGAACAGAATGTGGTTCGCCATTTTCTCAAGTTGGGTGCGGGTGCTGTGTGGGATAAAGCACAGAAGTGCACTTGGGACAATGATGCACTACTTGGTGAAGTGGTACAAGTTAAGTTTGTCCGTAAAACAAGCGACTATGAAGTGTTTAAGCTTGTGGATAAAAAGAATGCTAGCAATGTAGTGGCCGGTGTTCACATGAAGTGCCCACATATGGGTGCAACCATGGGTGGAGCTACTGGCACAACATTCCGGCTGTTGAACGAAACTACTGAGCGAAACTGGAGCCTTGAGGTGATTTTTCAGTTGGCTGCTGTGAGATAAATATGGAAAACCCAGATTATGGTGATAGTCTTCGAGGTGCAGTGCTCTTGTCCAGCAACTTGGAGGACTACCTGGGACAGGGCAAGGCTAGGGACACAGGCTTGGACCCACAAATGTACCAGCTCAGCCCTGCTTGGACTTCCTACCTCAGTGAAATGAAATTTACTCAACCACTTTCGTCTACTGGCTTGTTTCGAAACATTCCTGTTAAAGAGGTCCACAAGATACAAACTGGTCAATTAGCAATCAAAGACACTGGATTTGGGAAAAAGATTTGTGCCGGTATCTCTTTTATTGGTTTGGGAATAGAAGGCTCTGGTACCACAAGAGCTCTGGCCAGCTCAAGGAAGAGAACAAGTTTTCCAGATCTTGCAGTTGTGAAGGGCATCTCAAACTGTGGGGTGGCGGACAAGAATAGCTGCAAGTATACATCAGTTTTTGGCACTTGTATTATCCTGCAAGAAGATGAGCGAGAAGAGGTGGCCACCTTCCATGCCATCACCTTGGTAACCAGATGTGCGGCTGTGAAACTCCTCAACATATGAGCCTCCTAAGTGTATGCACTAGAATGGATTTGAATCTATTGCTGATTCATTGAACAACACAAAACATTAAATCAACTGGATGTATTGTAGCTCTAGTCAAGTTCCTGTCTTATGTCCTCCAAAAGAAACACAACCTTCATACATTTTTTGCTTTTGTAAGTTTGAGTATACTTTGCATCACATTCTGATACAGTGTAGTAACCTTTGGTTAGCTATAGCATTCTGCATGTTCTGGAGTGTAGGCTGTGCATGTGTTACATCTGTGCTCACAACTCCCTGTCTTGGAATTAATACTGTACGTAATTATTATAAAAGTAGATTGTACCGTGTGTCCCTCAGCATGTTGGCAAGTACTGTTATAAATGACTCCATTTCCTTGTTTTTGTAACGTTGTCATTCATAAGAAATATTCTGCCCCGTGTGTGTGCATGTGTGTGTGTGCACGTGTGCATGCATGTGTATGTGTGCATGAGTGTGTGCGTGTGGGTGTGTGGGTATGGGTGAGTGGAAAATGAAGTAGCATTGAAGTTGAGCCCCCAGCAACTGTTATCACCAGATTTCTCCTCTGGTGTATATAGGACTAGCTGTACATGGTGTACGTGAGGTAATGTGTAATGCATGACAGCTGGTGCAGCCCACTTACTTTGGAATGGTTGTAAGGTGTACATGTATGCTACTCTGACATGCGGCCATAGTTGTATTGTTCAGGTTAGTATACTACCTGTATACTAATAATTGTGTGTACAGTTGCTGTTTATTTCTGTGTGTAACTAGTATTGCATACATTATACACTTTCAAAAGTATGGGGTGGTGTACATTGTTTCCCACCGTGAGCACATGCACTCATTTGCAGTGTCATGTTCACTCCAACCATGCAGTACACAACATACCGTTTATAGGAACAGTCTAGCTGTAAGACACTAGGCACTTCACAGTACATCTGTACACTATCAGTTCTGCATATATAGTGTCCTATGCAGATATGCATAGTACACTACTGCAAAGTTTGCATATACTATATATAGGAACAGTCTGTAAGAGACTAAGCACTTCAGCCTGCTCAGGGAGTGTGAGTCGTCAGTGCTTTGCTCTGGTCAGCACTTGTATAATAATCTGGTAAACTCACATAAGACTACTGCAGTCTGTGTGTTTTGACACTTCAAAGCATGACTCTGGGGATTCAATTAATGACCTATATATTGTTGTCTGAAGTGCCGTAAGGTTGTGAGTATACTGGATGTGCTCTGATGAGAGTCAATAGTACAAATGACTTGTACATGGTTACCATGGCAACTGCTGTATAATATTTGTATGGTGTACAGTGTGAATGTGCACATTTGTGTTGTTCATATGTGTGTGTGTGTGTGTGTGTGTGTGTGTGTGTGCGTGTGTGTGCGTGTGCATGCGTGTGTGTGTGTGTGTGTGTGTGTGTGTGTGTGTGTGTGTGTGTGTGTGTGTGTGTGTGTGTGTGTGTGTGTGTGTGTGTGTGTGTGTGTGTGTGTGTGTGTTAAGAGTGCAAGGCAAAGGAAGGAGAGCCAGTACCTGCACCTGCTTGAAGATGCCCGCTGCAATATTCAAGTTGGAGCGTGTGTGTGTGTGTAGCCTACTCATGCAGGGTATTCAAGCCCACGTGCATGCATGTTATTGGTCCACTGCATCCATGTGCATCTCCTCTCCCTTGTGTGAGAGACCAACAATTTAGGTGTGCAGGGAGCTCGAGGGGAGGGAGAAATGTTTGCTGGCTCTCATAACTTAAGGTGATGCTCACTAACACATGCACACACATGAACACCTACCTGTGAATCTCCCCACCTACCCACACCAATCCCTACCATCAGATTTCCTTCCTCTGCAGGTGTGTTCACTCCGCTTCATTTGGAGCACTCTCAAACATGGCAATGGTAGTTTCTGTGATTCATCAGGAGGTTATCATGCCAGCTGGGGCACACACCTACTTCAAAATACAGTGTGTGGGTGTGAGTGGAGTGTGCAGGGGAATATATGTTACATGGCTTCTGGTTTTCCTCCTATAGCTGTGACAGATATCTGGCTGCATTCATTTCCTACACCTCACATTCTATCCATGGCATTATGTGATATGATTTATTGTCAGTGGTTCCAGTACCATACCAATATCACTGGACCACATGCTCCAGATTAGATATGGGCATCTCCTCTCCCTTGTGTGAGGGAGAAAGCAACTAGCTATGTGTGGAGTGGAGTGGAGTGAGGAGGTTTTTGCTGGCTTGCATAAATAAAGATGATGCTCTCTATCGCCTACACACACGCAAACACCTACCTGTGAATATCCTCACCTACTCTAATCCCTGCCATTTATCCTCCTATGACTCTCCATCCTCTGCAGGTGTGTTCACTCCACATTGTCTGGAGCACTCTCAAACATGGCAATGGTGCTCTCTGTGATCAATCAGGTGGTTACCATGCCAACTGGGGCACATACCAACTTCAAAGTGTATATATAGTGTGTTGGTGTGAGTGGAATGTGAATGTGTGCAGTGACTCTCGAGCTCAGTAGAATGGCCAGGTACATGGCACTTTCAACACTGCATAGATACGTATAATATAATGTGATGTGTGGACATGTCCTGTATAATACATGCTCTCTTGAGCACTGAAGTGTGTACATTATGCTCTTGAGCCAGTTCAAAGCTTTTCGCTCTCTGATAGCTACATGTGTTTCCAGACTCCTACTGTATTCCAACAGATGTTCACTGAGGGATGGATTGTGACTTACAGTACAAACTATGCCTAACGTATAGTGACAGATGGTGACAGAATAGCAGACTATCATTCTACAAAGAGTATTTTATCCATGTATGCATGTATGTGTAGCTGTGCTGATGGTGTGTACGTGTTGTGTGTGCGTACTGTGTGTGTTCTGTTCTACTGTAAGTGTTTGGGTGTGAGTGGAATGTGATTGTGTATATGATGTACGTACTGTATAGGAAAAGAGGCTCATTGCTACATTATTCAATGTAGTTGATTATTAATTATATTATGCAAAGACGAAGCAGATTAATCGACATTGTTTTGTATGCAGCTGACGAAAGCCTTCGTGACTGAAACATCCTGCATTCAGTTGTTGATTAATCTGCTACATCTTTGCTCATGAAATGATTGACTATGTGATTGTGTACATTGACTCTGGACGGGTACATGTCACTTCAGCACTGCATGAGTACGTATAGTGTGATGTGCTGCAAAGTAGTGAGTATAGTGGATAGTGTTCTGATGAGTGTCAATGGTACGCTAATACCTTTAACTGGCTTAAGTGAATGCTTATCATACTAAAAGCTGTACGTATAATGTTAGTCTCTGTGTATACAGTATGAGTGTGCTCATTTGTGTGTGTGTGTGTGTGTGTGTGTGTGTGTGTGTGTGTGTGTGTGTGTGTGTGTGTGCGTGCGTGCGTGCATGCATGTGGGTGTGCATGCATGTGGTGTGTATCCTCTGACTCGTATCAGCAGTCTTTCTCTTCCTTTCAATACCTTTCCACTATCCCATCCCCTCCCCACAACCTGGCCTCACCTCCAACCCCTACATCAGGGGTATTGACTGTGTGCTGTCTCCTTCAATAGGAACATATTCAAATATATATTGTCGGTCCTCCTATTCACTAGGAGCATCACCACATGCAAGCTTGCTGTTCGGCAGTTCATTGTAGGACGTAGCTGGTATGTGTGGGGGAGTATAATTATATGTTACATGGCTTCTGGTTTTCTTCCTATAACTGTGATAGATAACTGGCTG